>LR880967.1:786411826-786426940 GCA_904067115.1 Aegilops sharonensis | reverse complement strand
GGTTTGGTGAATATATCCGCCAATTGCTTATCGGTGCGAACATGTTTAAGATCAATGTCCCCTTTAGCAACATGATCACGAATAAAATGATGACGAACTTCAATATGCTTAGTTCGAGAATGTTGCACAGGATTATGAGCAATCTTAATGGCATTTTCATTGTCACACAGCAATGGAACATGTTTCACATATATCCCGTAATCTTTTAAAGTTTGAGTCATCCAAAGTAATTGAGCACAACATGATCCAGCGGCAATGTATTCCGCTTCGGCGGTGGATAAGGATACCGAGTTTTGTTTCTTGGAGGACCAAGACACAAGAGATCTACCAAGAAATTGACAAGTACCTGAAGTGGACTTTCTATCAACCTTGTCTCCGGCATAGTCCGAATCGGAATAGCCAACAAGATCAAAAGAAGACCTCTTAGGATACCAAAGGCCAAAATTTGGTGTATGTATTAAGTATCTCACTATCCTTTTCACGGCCTTAAGATGACATTCTTTAGGTGCCGCTTGATATCGTGCACACATGCACACACTCAGCATAATTACGGGACGAGAGGCACATAGATATAACAATGAACCAATCATAGAGTGGTAAACTTTTTGATCAACCGGTTCACCATCTTTGGTCAAATCAAGATGTCCACTAGTTGGCATGGGTGTAGTCATACCTTTGCATTATTGCATATTGAACTTCTTGAGTAAGTCCTTGGTGTACTTTGTTTGAGAGATAAAGGTACCTTCCTTAGTTTGCTTGATTTGCAAACCGAGAAAGAATTTGAGTTCACTCATCATAGACATCTCAAAATTCTTCTACATTAGCTTTCCAAACTTCTCACTAAAATGAGGGTTAGTCGAACCAAATATAATCATCAACATAAATTTGGCACACAAATAGTTCGCCATTAACCATTTTTGTAAAAAGAGTAGAATCAATTTTACAAATTTCAAAGCCTTTTTCAATAAGGAACTTGGTCAAGCATTTATACCAAGCTCTAGGAGCTTGTTTAAGACCATAAAGGGCTTTGTGAAGTTTGTAGACATGATCAAGTTTCTTCGGATTGACAAAGCCGGGAGGTTGCTTAACATAAACTTCCTCCTCAATTTCACCATTTAGAAAAGCACTTTTAATGTCCATTTGGTACAAGGTGATATCATGGTGATTAGCATAAGCAAGTAAGATGCGAATGGATTCAAGTCTAGCAACGGGAGCATATGTCTCATCATAGTCCATACCTTCGACTTGAGTGTAGCCTTGGGCGACTAGGCGTGCTTTGTCGCAGACGACTTGACCATCTTCATCTTGCTTGTTGCAAAAAACCCATTTGGTACCAATGATGTTGTGGTAGTTGTAGGGCTTTTCAACCAATGTCCACACTTTATTTCTCTCAAAGTTGTGTAGCTCTTCATGCATAGCGTTTATCCAATCCGGATCTTCCAATGCTTCTTCAACCTTCATAGGTTCAATGCTAGAGATGAATGAGTAATGTTCACAAAAGTTAGCTAAACGAGTTTTAGAGCGAGTGATTCTTCCGGTTTGGATACCATTGTAGATTTGCTCGACGGGATGATCTTTGGCGATTCTTGCTCGAACTCATGGGAGCTTTGGCTTGGCTCGGGGTGGAACATCCTCTTCATCTTGTTCTTCTTCTTGGCCTTCTTCATTGTTGATGTTGTTGTTGTCTTGTCGTGGTGGAGAAGGAGGTTGTTGATGGTCATCTTTGTGTACTTCCTCGTTTTCTTCGTCTTGGTGTGTCCCACTTGTGGATGCTTCCATATCAATTCTTGATTCGCCTTGTCGTGAGGTAGAAGCTTCCTCTTGGACGGACGAGGTACTCTCCTTCACCTCTGTTGGACGAATCTTACCAATAGACAGGTCTTGAATTGCTTCCGAAGGGTCTTTGTCTCCTACATCAATTGGCACTTGCTCTACTTGCGAGCCGTTAGATTCATCAAACTTCACATCTACCGTCTCTTCAACCTTTCGGGTGAAATTGTTGTAGACACGGTAAGTGTGAGAGTTTGAGCCATAACCAAGTAGGAAACCTTCATGAGATTTGGGAGAAAATTTAGAACGATGATGCTTATCAAGAATGTAGCACTTTGAGCCAAATACTCGAAAGTATCCAACTTGGGGTTTGTTACCGGTGAGGAGCTCGTATGTCGTCTTACCGAGTAGCTTGTGAAGATACAAGCGATTTGTAGCATGACAAGCTGTCTCAACCGCTTCTGCCCAAAAGTATTTTGGCGTCTTGTACTCATCAAGCATCATTCTTGCCATCTCAATAAGAGTCCGGTTCTTCCTCTCAACAACTCCATTTTGTTGAGGTGTGTACGTAGCCGAGAAATCGTGTGAAATCCCTTCTTCATCATGAAAGGTATCCACATTTGCGTTCTTGAACTCCGTTCCATTGTTGCTTCGAACCTTCTTGATCTTCACGCCAAATTGATTTTGGGCCTTCCTAGTGAAGTTTTTGAAGATCTTTTGGACTTGCGATTTATCATCGAGAAAGAATACCCACGTAAATCTTGAAAAATCATCAACTATGACTAGACCAAATGAGTTACCGCCGAGACTCTTGTAGGCATTTGGACCAAAGAGATCCATGTGAAGTAGCTCGAGTGGTCCTCTCGTGGTCATGATGTTCTTCGTGCGGTGAATTCCTACAACTTGTTTCCCTGCTTGACAAGCACTACAAAGTCTATCCTTGTCAAATATTACATATTTTATTCCAAGGATATGATCACTATAATAAGCTTGTCAAGGTTTCGCATACCAACATGACCTAGTCTTCTATGCCACAACCAGCGTTTAGAAGATTTGGCAATTAAGCAAGTTCTAGGTTGAGCCTTTTTAGTGAAATCAACAATGTAAAGATCTCCTCTACGTATACCGGTAAAGACCATTTTACGGTTGTCTTTACGAAACACTTGGCAATCTACTTCAGTGAATAGGACATTGAAACCGAAATCAGCAAGTCTAGAAACTGAAAGTAAATTGTACCCAAGAGATTCAACGAGCATGAAATTTTGTCTGGAGATATCATGTGAGATGGCCACCTTACCAAGGCCAACCACCTTACCCTTTGAATTATCACCAAAAGTGACATATTTTCGAGGGCCGTCGTTTTCAGCAAGCTCATGGAACATATTTTTATCTCCGGTCATGTGATCGGTACATCGACTATCAAGGACCCATTCCTTTCCTCCGGCCATGTAGCCGCGAAGATTTGCCATAAGACCAAAGTGTCTCATTGCATCATGAATATCATAGTCACTATCATCATCCTCATCATAGTATCCATGTTCAACATCATCTTGTGATTGATCAATTCGTAGAGAGGGTAGTTCATTAGACAAATGATCATTTCTATGATTGTCTTTATGGATTCTAATAGCTTCGGAAATGATATTGCTAATGATTCCAACATTTCCTATGGCACGCATGAGATTTGTAAGCTCAAATAGACAATCACCAAAGCTAGGATCACTCGAATTCATCTTACTCAAGGCAATAGACTTATGGAGAATTTTGTCTAAATTTCTCAAGGAATAGTCTGGAATTGTTCCTCAAGAAATCTCCATATAGTATAGGCATAATAAAGAGTAGGCAAACTAGCAGTCAAATTTTTGGGCAATCCTCTTATGATAAGATTGATAGTTCTAAGATTGCGAATCATGTCAAGATCCTCTTCGGGTGTGGGATGCAAGGGATCAATATGAGGTGCACAAGGGCTAGTAACGTACTTGTTCAAATGATATTCATTGAAAATCTCAAGCATTTCATTTTTCCACTCATGAAAATACTCTCCATCAAGGATAGGCACTCTATGTCTAAGACTCCCTAAAGTAGACACATCCATCTTCCTCCAATGGTGATTAAACCAAGGCAATGGAGACCAATGCTCTGATACTAATTGAAAGGATCGAGAAGAGGTGTCTAGAGGGGGGTGATTAGACACTAATTACCAAAAGTTGTAGTTTTTAAATTCTTCAAGTTGAAGTGGAGTCTTGAAACAAGTTTAACATACACAATACATATCAAGCAAGCATGCAAAGAGTATATGAGCAGCGGAAAGTAAAGCATGCAAATTGCAAGAATGTAAACGGATGGGATTGGAGTGTCCAAACGCAATTTGGAGACACGGAGATTTTTTGTCCGTGGTTCCGATAGGTGGTGCTATCGAACATCCACGTTGATGGAGGCTTCAACCCATGAAGGGTAACGGTTGCGCGAGTCCAAGGAGGGCTCCACCCACGAAGGGTCCACGAAGAAGCAACCTTGTCTATCCCACCATGGTCGTCTCCCACGAAGGACTTGCCTCACTAGCGGTAGATCTTTACAAAGTAGGCGATTTCCTTTCCCTTAAAAACTCCTTGGTTCAACTCCACAATCTTGTCGGAGTCTCCCAAGTGACACCTAGCCAATCTAGGAGACACCACTCTCCAAGAAGTAATAAATGGTGTGTTGATGATGAACTCCTTGCTCTTGTGCTTCAAATGATAGTATCCCCAACACTCAACTCTCTCTCACAGGATTTGGATTTGGTGGAAAGAAGATTTGAGTGGAAAGCAACTTGGGGAAGGCTAGAGATCAAGATTTATGTGGTTGGAATGGAATATCTTGACTTCAACACAAGTGTAGGTGGTTCTCTCTCAGAAAATGTGTATTGGAAGTGTAGGCATGTTCTGATGGCTCTCTCCGCGAATGAAGAGGAGGTGGAGGGGTATATATAGCCTCCACACAAAATCTAACCGTTACACACAACTTGCCAAACTCGGTGGGACCGAATTGTTAAACTCGGTCGGACCGATTCAGCAAATCTAGTGACCGTTAGGATTTTCGGTGGGACCGACATGCAACTCGGTAGGACCGATATGGTTAGGGTTAGGGCATAACGTAATCTCGGTGAGACCGATTACACAAACTCGGTGAGACCGATTTTGGTAATAAGCTAACCAGAGAGTTGGTCAGGTAAACTCGGTGGGACCGATTCACTCATTTCGGTGAGACCGAAATGTTACGAAAAGGAAGCAGAGAGTTTACATTTGAATATCGTAGGACCGGTCATGCAAACTCGGTGAGACCGATGTTGGTAATAGATCCATATAGAGAGATTGCAATCCCATCTTGGTGAGACCGAGATCCCTATCGGTGAGACCGATTTGCCTAGTGTTTGTGGCAGTGGCTATGACATCTGAACTCGGTGGCGCCGGATGGAAAGAATCGATGGGGCCGAGTTTGACTTTTGGTTTAGGTCATATGTGGAAGTGATAAAGTGGTTGAGGGCTTTGGAGCATATCACTAAGCACTTTGAGCAAGCAAGCCATTAAGAAACACCTCATCCCTGCTTGATAGTAGTGGCTTTTCCTATAGACTCAATGTGATCTTGGATCACTAAAATAGAAAATGTAGAGTCTTGAGCTTTGAGCTTGAGCCAATCCTTTTGTCCTTAGCATCTTGAAGGGGTTCCACATCCTCTAGTCCATGCCACTCCATTATTGAAATTATCTGAAACATACTAGGTAAAAGTGTTAGTCCAACAAGAGATATGTTGACATTAATTACCAAAACCACCTAGGGAGCACTTGTGCTTTCACCCGGTTCTAAGCCGTAAACCATGATGCACTAAACTATTAAGTAGTCATCATATCGAGCTTGCCAAACGTTCATAACGTCTACATCTTCTCCTGCAATAGGTCTGTCACCTAGCGGTGCATCAAGGACATAATTCTTCTGTGCAACAATGAGGATAATCCTCAGATCGCGGACCCAGTCTGCATTATTACTACTATCATCTTTCAACTTATTTTTCTATAGCAACATATCAAACATACGGAAGATACAACGCGAGCTATTGATCGACAAAACAATTTGCAAATACTATCAGGACTAAGTTCATGATAAATTAAGTTCAATTAATCAAATTACTAATTAACTCCCACATAAATTAACACCCCTCAAGTTATCTAAGTGATACATGATCCAAATCAACTAACCCATGTCCGATCATCACGTGAGATGGGGTAGTCATCAATGGTGAACATCTCTATGTTGATCATATCTACTATATGACTCACGTTCGACCTTTCAGTCTCCAGTGTTCCGAGACCATGTCTACACATGCTAGGCTCGTCGAGTTTAACCCAAGTATTCTGCATGTGTAAAACTGTCTTACACCTGTTGTATGTGAACGTAGAGTCTATCACACCCGATCATCACGTGGTGTCTCGAAACGACAAACTGTAGCAACGCTGCATACTCAGGGAGAAGACTTTTACCTTGAAATTTAGTGAAGGGATCATATTATAATGCTACCGTCGTTCTAAGCAAAATAAGATGCATATAAGATAAACATCACATGCAATCAAAATATGTGACATGATATGGCCATCATCATCTTGTGCTTTTGATCTCCATCTCCAAAGCATCATCATGATCTCCATCATCACCGGCTGGACACCTTGATCTCCATCGTTGTGTCGTGGTCGTCTCGCCAACTATTACTCCTACAACTATTGCTAACTCATAGCGAAGTAAAACAATTACACGGCGTTTGAATTTCATACAATAAAGAGACAACCATAAGGCTCATGCCGGTTGCCTGATATCTTACAAAACATGATCATCTCTTACAATAATGTATATCACATCATGTCTTGACCATATCACATCACAACTTACCCTGCAAAAACAAGTTAGACGTCCTCTACTTTGTTTTTGCTGGTTTTACGTGGCTGCTACGGGCTTCTAGCAAGAACCGTTCTTACCTATGGCAAAAACCACAATGGTGATTCATCAAGTTTGCTGTTTTAACCTTCTTCAATGACTGGCCGCAGTCAAATTTGATTCAATTAAAGTAGGAGAAATAGACACCCGCCAGCCACCTTTATGCAAAACTAGTTGCATGTTTGTCGGTGGAACCGGTCTCATGTACGTGGAAATGTAAGGTTGGTCCAGGCCACTTCATCCCACAATACCGCCGAATCAAAGTAAGACGTTGGTGGTAAGCAGTAGGATTATCACCGCCCACAACTCTTTGTGTTCTACTCGTGCATATCATCTACATATAGACCTGGCTCATGATGCCACTATTGGGAAACGTTGCATGGAAAACAAAAAAAATCTACGCACACGCAATGATCTATCCAAGGAGATGTATAGCAACGAGGGGGAGAGTATGTCGATGTACCCTCACAAACCGTAAGCAGAAGCGTTTCACAACGCGGTTGATGTAGTCGAACTTTCTTTGCGCTCCAACCGATCTAGTACCGAACGCCTTCTTGATCCAGCAAGACGGCGAGGTAGTAGATGAGTTCCAGCAGCACGACTCTGTGGTGATGGTGATGGTGATGTGATCTCCATAGGGCTGCGCATAAGCACTATGAAAATATGACCGAGCAAGTAAATGGTGGACGGGGGCGCCGCACACGGCTAAGACAATGTTGTGTCCTTGTGTGGCGCCCCCTCCCCACATATATATGGGGGGAGGGGGGAGGAGGCAGCCTAGGACAGCCAGGGCGTGCCCCAAGGGGCTGGCCACCGGCCCTAGGGCTCCTGCCCTCCGGCCCTCCTGCGCCCCCCCCCCCTTTCTTTGTATGAAGAAGGGGGAAGGAAAGAGGGGGGGGGGGAGAGGGAAGGAAGGGGAGTCCTACTCCACACTTTCCTTTCCCTCCCCTCTTTTCCTTGTCCTCCTCATAGGGCCGACCTCTATAGGGGCGCACCAGCCTCTTGTGGGCTGGGGTGTTCCCTCTCTTGGCCCATAAGGCCCATATCTTTGCCGGGGGTGCCCGAAACTCCTTTCCGGTGACCCGATAAGTACCCGGTACCCATCGAAACACTTCCGGTGTCGGAATACCATCGTCCTATATATAATTCTTTACATGTCGACCATTTTGAGACTCCTCGTCATGTCCGTGATTTCATTCGGGACTCCAAACAACATTCGGTCACCAAATCACATAACTCATATAATACTATATCGTCAACGAACATTATGCGTGCGGACCCTACGGGTTCGAGAACTATGTAGACATGACCAAGACACCTCTTCGGTCAATAAACAATAGCGGAACCTGGATGCTCATATTGGCTCCTACATATTCTACGAAGATTGAGGGAGTTCCGGACTAGGGGGTGTCCGGATAGCCAAACTATCATCATCGGCCGGACTCCAAGACTATGAAGANGGGGAGGAGGCAGCCTAGGACAGCCAGGGCGTGCCCCAAGGGGCTGGCCACCGGCCCTAGGGCTCCTGCCCTCCGGCCCTCCTGCGCCCCCCCCCCCTTTCTTTGTATGAAGAAGGGGGAAGGAAAGAGGGGGGGGGGGAGAGGGAAGGAAGGGGAGTCCTACTCCACACTTTCCTTTCCCTCCCCTCTTTTCCTTGTCCTCCTCATAGGGCCGACCTCTATAGGGGCGCACCAGCCTCTTGTGGGCTGGGGTGTTCCCTCTCTTGGCCCATAAGGCCCATATCTTTGCCGGGGGTGCCCGAAACTCCTTTCCGGTGACCCGATAAGTACCCGGTACCCATCGAAACACTTCCGGTGTCGGAATACCATCGTCCTATATATAATTCTTTACATGTCGACCATTTTGAGACTCCTCGTCATGTCCGTGATTTCATTCGGGACTCCAAACAACATTCGGTCACCAAATCACATAACTCATATAATACTATATCGTCAACGAACATTATGCGTGCGGACCCTACGGGTTCGAGAACTATGTAGACATGACCAAGACACCTCTTCGGTCAATAAACAATAGCGGAACCTGGATGCTCATATTGGCTCCTACATATTCTACGAAGATTGAGGGAGTTCCGGACTAGGGGGTGTCCGGATAGCCAAACTATCATCATCGGCCGGACTCCAAGACTATGAAGATACAAGATTGAAGACTTCGTCCCGTGTCCGGATGGGACTTTCCTTGGCGTGGAAGGCAAGCTTGGCGATACGGATATGTAGATCTCCTACCTTTGTAACCGACTCTGTGTAACCCTAACCCTATCCGGTGTCTATATAAACCGAAGGGTTGTTGTGATTGTTATCCTACGGACTAAAGCCATCCGGTTTATATAGACACCGGAGAGGGCTAGGGTTACATAGAGTCGGTTACAATAGTAGGAGATCTACATATCCGTATCGCCAAGCTTGCCTTCCACGCCAAGGAAAGTCCCATCCGGACACGGGGGGAAGTCTTCAATCTTCTATCTTCATAGTCTTGGAGTCCGGTCAATGATGATAGTCCGGCAAATGAAAGTTCGGCTGATGATGGTAGTCCGGCTATCCGGACACCCCCTAATCCAGGACTCCCTCAGTAGCCCCTGAACCAGGCTTCAATGACG
The DNA here is from genome assembly GCA_904067115.1 of Aegilops sharonensis. Lineage (NCBI taxonomy): Eukaryota > Viridiplantae > Streptophyta > Magnoliopsida > Poales > Poaceae > Aegilops > Aegilops sharonensis. Next base: position 786,417,591 of record LR880967.1, on the reverse strand, counting down.
ATAAGTCCGGTGTGTATATTGCTTGGCATTGCAAGGCGGGTTCCTCCTCCAAATGATAGAAGATCGTGAACACCAGGATAGTGTCCGGCTCATCAAAATAAATTCCACATTCCATCATAGAGAGAATAATAATATATACACAAGTTCAATCTGCTGACGTTTTCCGTGGCATGACGTCATACCACTACCAAGCCATTACTCAAATTGTTTTTTACTTTACCATCTCAGCGCATTTAGCGAAGCGGTTTCCTTGGCACGTCTTGTCGAAGCAGAGATCGTGTTTCCCCTTAATCCGGGATTCTCATCAATACGGGCGTGGGTAGCCCAACCGCGCCCGTCGCCACGCCCCCTCTATCGAAGGCGAGTCCCAAACGGTCACGGAGTCGGCTCTTGGTATTCTCCCTCTTTATAACGGGACCAAGGCTCGTTTCTTTTCTTCAATCCTCCATCGAATCCTTTCCCGCTCCAAGTTCCAGCACCTAGAGCTCCAGATTCGAGCGCTTCGGACCTTCAACGATGTCCGGTTCCGACCTCCAGGGCCGGTGGATGCCCTCCTCCGTCACGGAGGAGGACGTGCTAAAGCTGCGGGATGCCAAGTACCTGTCTTTTGAGATTTCGCACAGGCTGCCTGCCGACGGGCAGGCCATCCCCACCCCCGAGCCCGGCGAGTAGGTCATTTTTGTATCCCACCTCCGTCGGGGTTTAGGCTTCCTGATGGATCCTTTTGTGAGAGGGCTCATGTTTTATTATGGGTTGGAATTCCACGATTTGGCTCCGGAGTCCATCCTCCATATCTCCACATTCATTGTCATCTGCGAAGCCTTCCTCCGCGTCACCCCTCACTTCGGTCTGTGGCTGAAGACCTTCAATGTGGCGCCGAAGATGATCGGGGGGCGTCAAGCGGAGTGTGGCGGGGCGGCCATAAGTAGGAGGGACGATGCCCCGTGGCCTGCTGGCTCCTTTCAAGAGGAGCTCGGCCTGTGGCAGCAAGAGTGGTTCTATATTACCGTTCCGAGGGGCCGCAGACAAAAGCCGCCGCCCCTATTCCGCCCGGGACCTCCACAACGATTGATGTCGTGGGTCAACCAAGGGCTCAATTGGGGGCCATCAAAGGACGTGCCCCTATTGCAGGGCCGTATTCGAGATCTCTTAACGAGGGAGATCGATATGGTGGTGGTGATGCAGGTTATCCTAATTAGGCGCCTCCTGCCCTGCAAACACCGTCCTCTTCGGCTATGGGAGTTCAATCCGGAGGGCCCACGGATTCTTCAACACTTCATGAGTATGACACCCTTGGAGATGTATAACTTATTATTCGGATCGCAAGAGGTGCGTCCGGAATTGACCGAGGATGCTGGACTAAGCTGCAATCGCCCGGATACTCAAGTAAGTAGTTCCAAGTCCGGACATACCGTTTGTTTGCCTTTCGATGACCCGCCTTATGACCGATCTCCTTCTACACAGGAGTGGATAGCGGAAGCAAAATTGATACGGTGTCCGGCCCCCCTCCCCGAGACCACGCCAGATCCCGTGCTGGTCCGGATGCTGGAGGTTGCGCCTTCAGAGTAAGGCGAAGGGGAAAGCGAGGAAGCTACTGCCCCACCTGAGGAGGCTCTTGAAAGAGGGGGGATCGAGAATCCCTCCCTCCAAGGGGAGAAGAGGACTGCCTCCGAGGACCCGGGGGCAAAAGCCCCTAAACGGGGGAAGAAATCTTCGCCAGAGGGTCCTGCGTCTGGGGAGGCCCCGGCCGCACAATCTCCCTTAATGAGTCAGCCCTCCAGCGAGCCGTAAGTAGAAAGAAAGGAGTTTTGTAATAAGGGACATCCCTATTTGTGCTTCTGAGGATAACTAAAGTGTTTACCTTGTAGTTCGGATCTCCGTCCTTCGCAAATGAGCTCCTCTTCGGGGGACCTTCTTCCGGAGATGATGGAGAGCGAGACGCCTCCGTCCGGGGCGCCTTCGGATAGGGCGGACGAGCCTGAAGTGTCGTCACGGAGGGAGCCCCCAGGTGTGGCGAAGCCGGATAGTTCGGCGCCAACTGGTGTACGGCTGAAGGATCTGCTTGAGAAGGCGTCTATCTCAGAAGATCAGCATGCATTGATGAGCATGGTGATTGAAAGGATTGCGTCCGCCGAAGGCGGATTGCATGATGCCGTCAGGAGTTTACTGGCGGGATTCGAGGTACGTAAAAATGACACACCTTTTAACAGTTTTGCATATAGAATGCGCCCTGTATAGAGAGTAGCCCCTGAGACTCGGTAGGTTGTCGATATCGACAGAGTGTCGAGGATCAAAATCGCAGGTTTAAATTCCCGTCATGCCGATGCAGGTGGCGGGTCGTCCGGGGGCCAGCCGGACTGATGGAGTTGCTGAATTAAAGCGACAACTCGATGTGGCGGATGAAGACATCGCGCTGATCAACAGGCGACTGGATGAGTCACAAGGTAAGTGTTACTATGCGGTCACATGGTAAGGGAGCCGAAGCCAACTCCTTACAATATGTGCGTGAAATGCAGATAGTGCCGCTGCCGTGGAGAATCTTCGGGCCGAACTTGCTCAAGCCAAGGAGCAGGCCAGAAGGAGTAATGCGGCGGCCTCGAAGGCGACCGAGGAGTTAGCGGCCGAAAGGGCCGCACACTGCCGGAGCAGGGAAAAAATAGCCGAAATGGCTGTGAAGTTAAAAGATGCTACCGACCGAAATGAGGCTCTTGTGAAGGAGCGCCTAGAGGAGCAAGAAGACCTGGAGAAGGACACCGCTGAAGCCAAGGATGGCCGCTCTGCAATGCGGGCTATAAAGGAGGAGCTGTGCCAGACCGGAGATATTGTAGCTGGTAAGCCCTTTCTGCTGCGCCGAAGGTTTACGGATCCAAAGTATGCTCAGCTGGGCCAACTGTGGGGTTCAGAGGACCCTTATATGGACTTAGCAGCGAGTGCGGCGGATGCCGTTGTGCATTTTCGGAGTCAGAAGGAGCACAAGAAGGAAGAGTTGTTTTTTGTCTCAATTCCATAGTCCGGAGCGTTCACTTCCGCTGACCGACCGTTTGGCCGAGTGGGCTGAGCTAAATAGGTTGTCCGGGCTTGCTATGACGGATATAGTGACCCATATCTGGCCGGATAGGCCCAAGCCGAAGAGTTACTTTGGCTTGTTGCAACAATTTCTTGGGGCGGTGCCGCATATCAAGGCGATGAAGCGGTCGGCCTGCATAGAGGGTGCGCGGATGGCGCTCGCCCGTGTGAAGACACATTGGATAGAGATGGATGCCACCGCTGTTGCGACCCCGGGTTCGGATGATAACCGGTTACCCACCGAGCACTATTTTGGCGAAGTGTTGCGTGGTGCTCATGTAATAGAGTCGCAGTGCTCAAAAAATGTTACGTTCAAATGAACGTTTTGTAAAATGATATTTATGATGTAAGCGCCTTTTATACTTGTGCGTTCAAGTAATAGAGTATCTCCTCTGCGGCCGTTCATGTATACGTGTGTATAACCTGAAAGATGGCGGTCGTCGGCTTCAGCCCCCACGCACAAGGTGCGGGGGTGTTCACAAAAAATAGCACGTTTTCACACTTAATCCGACGTCTCGGTCCTGTAAAGGAGGTGGTAGCGTAGCAAACGAGGCAACCGGACTATAATGCTTTATCACTTTCACTTAGCCATGGAGTTCGAGGGTGGGGCTACGGAATAGCCCCTGGGGGGCACCGCGCTCTCCGAATTTGGGGCGCATATGTGCCTGGCCGGGAAACGGCCCTTCGTCAAAGCGGAGGAATCCTAAACATTCCCATAGTCGATCGAGTGGTTGACCAGTCTCTCGCTGTATCATGACAGTCAGTTTTCGGCTTTCTCTACTGAGGTGCTCGCCCAGCCGAACTGGGGCACAATCGCAGTAGTTCTCCTAGAGCCGCGTTAGCCGATGATACGGAACGTAAGGCAGCAAAACACAGGAGCCGGGCAAACCCAACATTTGACCAAAGACATGATTCGGAGCTGATGCATATAAGGCCTAACTCGAGACGCCGAACACTCCCGAAGGTGTTCGGTCTTTATAATAGCGGGCAAAAACAAAGCCCTAAGCCCCTTGTGTCCAGGTACAGGCAGATTCTTCTGGCGCGGCCGATCCCAAAACCCCAGTCTCCACTCTGGTTATAATGATAAACCAGGGGATTATAGCAACAAGAGAAAGTAAGAAAGGTTTACGTAGGGTCTTAGTCTGAAAAGAGTCCTTGCAACGGGTCCCTACTGCACGTCTGCGCATGTGTCTCCGTTGTGTCGTATCCTGGACGGGTGTGCACGCTGTTCATCTGTAAAAAGAGAAGAACTTGGTTGGAAAAGAAATCGTGCGAGAAAGTGCATAAAAATTGAAAATAGGGATTAAGGAAGCTGAGCCTATGCTAGCTCATTATGGATTATATGTGCAAACCCTTGTGAAGGAATGTGCGGCTAGGTAGCCCCTAGCTTAATTATTCCGGACTCGTCCAGCCGTGTCCGGGGTCTCATGCGACCTTTTAATGAAATGATGCCACGTGGACCGGGCATTTTAAGCGTAAGAGACGCGTAATGTGGTATTGCATTGAAGCGGACGAGAGCTTCCCATCCCGTGGTGCTTGATAGCTGGCTTAAGGGCCTGGCGCCACTCCTTTGAAGGAAGTGCGGCTATGCCGAGTTGTAATAGGGTCTATCCCCATTTGCGGATTGTGTCTGGATATAGCAGGTTTAAGTCACTGCCGCCGTACGTAAACACCTGCGTTAAATGCAGTCCGCCTATTGTGGGATCCGATATCAGGGCAGTCTATCCTGCGTTCCGGATACTTCTGGACTAATCCAGGTGGTCGAAAGTGATTGGTTTTTACATCCAATCTTGGTCCACTGGAGTGGATCGTCCGACACTTGTCTTGGCGAGTGCCGTGTTGGCTTTCCGTACTATCACGTGAAGCGAGTTTACTGTTTTGACTTCTTGTGGGAAAGTCTTTTGACTTCCGGTGCTCTGCTGGTGGGGCTCATCATCGTCCTTGTTTGGCGCATCGAGCCCCTTGTTTCCGGCGTTGAGTCTGCCGGACTGTTTGAAAACCCAACAATGTCGGTTGGTATGGTTTGCAGGCCTTCCGGAGGTACTGTGGATTTGACATATCCGATCTAAAATTTTATTTAAATTTGATAGCTCGTCTCTATTCTCCTTAAGAGGTCGTGTTGTATTATTCGGCCGCGAGCTTTTGAATCCGGCGTTGACCGCCGTGCCCTGCGGGCTTTTTTCTTTATTCCGGCACTGATCTTTCCTGCGCCGTGATTTTTCCGTTTCCATCTCTGATCTCGGATGTACTCGGGTCGCTGGTGCTGCATCTTGCTAGCCAGTTGTCTTCTCCTGCGCAAAAGCGCGTCATGAGGCTTGTTAGCGCGGCCATTGTTCTTGGCTTCTCTTGGCCGAGGTGTCTGGCAAGCCATTCGTCTCGGACGTTGTGTTTAAAAGCTGCTAAGGCTTCTGCATCCGGACAGTCGACTATTTGGTTCTTTTTGGTAAGGAGCCTGTTCCAGAATTTGCGCGCTGACTCTCCGGGCTGTTGGGTTATATGACTCAGGTCGTCGGCATCCGGAGGGCGGACATAAGTCCCTTGAAAGTTTGCTCTAAACGCGTCCTCAAGCTCTTCCCAACTTCCAACAGTGTTTTCTGGGAGGCTTTTGAGCCAATGCCGAGCTGGCCCTTTGAGCTTGAGGGGTAGGTATTTTATGGCGTGGAGATCGTCTCCTCTAGCCATGTGTATGTGTAGTATGT
>LR880967.1:786398394-786411462 GCA_904067115.1 Aegilops sharonensis | reverse complement strand
GGCTGTTGGGTTATATGACTCAGGTCGTCGGCATCCGGAGGGCGGACATAAGTCCCTTGAAAGTTTGCTCTAAACGCGTCCTCAAGCTCTTCCCAACTTCCAACAGTGTTTTCTGGGAGGCTTTTGAGCCAATGCCGAGCTGGCCCTTTGAGCTTGAGGGGTAGGTATTTTATGGCGTGGAGATCGTCTCCTCTAGCCATGTGTATGTGTAGTATGTAGTCTTCTATCCAGACTCCGGGGTCTGTTGTGCCGTCGTATGCCTCTATGTTTATGGGTTTAAACCCTGCTGGAAATTCATGATCCAGCACCTCATCGGTGAAACATAGCGGGTGTGCGGCGCCCCTGTATTTAGGTGTGCCGCTGTCTTCGAACACTTGTCGTGGTATGTTACTTCCTGGGGTCCTCTTTTTGGGCCCGTAGATGGACCTAGTTGGGCCATCCGTTTTACCAGGATTATAATTCGGCTTGTGTGCAGCCCCGTTTGTCGTTTTGGGCCTGTCGTCTGGCCGTCTATCCGGCCAGGCGGCCTCTTTATTTTTTGACTGTGAAGGCTCGATGGCTTCCTCGTCAAATTCTGGCAGCAACTTGCGCTTTGGGTAGCTCTTGGTTTGATGGTCGTTGCCATATTTGTCTGCGGTCTTGAATACTTTGCTCCACTTCATTCTGAGCATGTCTTCTGCTGTTTTGAGCTTCCGTTTAGCCTTCTTCAAACTTCTTGAAGTGGCGACGAGCTTTTTGCGTATGTTCTTATGCTCTGGTGTTGTGGCCGGACTGTTGATTGCTTCGTGAAGGGGTTGAATATCCGGCTCGTCCTGTTCGTCGTCTGCTGGCTTGCCCTGCTCTATCGCTGGGTCGTTAGAAAGGCTGCTTTGATCGAGGCGGGACTTAGGGCGGCGTCTACGTCGCCGTTTTGGTTCTTTATCGGCGGGATTATCCTCTGTTGCGTCCCGTTGTTCCTCGTTATCGCTTCCCTTCGGGGAGTCCACCATGTATATGTATGACGAGGTGGTCTTCCAGTGTCCCGTAGGCGCTGGTTCTTGGGAGTCTCCGGCATCGTCGTCCATACCATCGATGTCTTCGGAGTCGTAGTCGAGTATGTCGGTTAAATCGTCGACGGTGGCTACGAAGTGGGTGGTGGGTGGGATCTGAATTTCTTCGTCATCCGCGTCCCAACCGTCCTGGCCGTAGTTCGGCCAGGGCTCTCCGGATAGCGAGAGATGCTTCAATGAATTTATGATATCGCCGAAGGGCGAGTGCTGAAAGATGTCCGCAGCGGTGAATTCCATGATCGGCGCCCAATCGGATTCGACTGGCAGGGGCGCAGGAGGTTCGGAGTCCGGAAGGGAGTCCGGCACCTCGGAGTCATGGGCTTTACGCGGGACAAGGTAAGTGTTCGGCTCCATCGCCGTAGGAATTGCGGCTCCCGAGGCGGTGTCCAGCCATCCGTCCTCGATTCGAGCGATCGGCTCCGGACTATGAGTCGGAGCGGATCCGGGTGTGACCTCCAAGGTGCTGTCCGGCGGCAGAGTTAGGTCATGCCCATCGTGACAGCGCGGCGCGCTCGGCTGTGGCTCAGATTCATCGAGGATCAAGTCCCCGTGGATATCGGTCGTGAAGTTTAAGCTTCCAAACCTGACCTGACGGCCAGGGGCGTAGCTTTCGATCTGCTCCAGATGGCCAAGGGAGTTGGCCCGCAGTACGAAGCCGCCGAATACGAAGATCTGTCCGGGGAGAAAGGTCTCACCCAGGACTGCGTCATTGTTGATTGAAGAGGCCATCAAGCCTATCAGTGACGACACAGAGGAACTCTCAATGAAAGCACCAATGTCGGTGTCAAAACCGGCGGATCTCGGGTAGGGGGTCCCGAACTATGCGTCTAGGCGGATGGTAACAGGAGACAAGGGACACGATGTTTACCCAGGTTCGGGCCCTCTTGATGGAGGTAAAACCCTACGTCCTGCTTGATTGATATTGATATTTTGGATGTTTACAAGAGTGGATCTACCACGAGATCAAGGAGGCTAAACCCTAGAAGCTAGCCTATGGTATGATTGTAAGGGTTGTTGTGATTGTTATCCTACGGACTAAAGCGATCCGGTTTATATAGACACCGGAGAGGGCTAGGGTTACATAGAGTCGGTTACAACAATAGGAGATCTACATATCCGTATCGCCAAGCTTGCCTTCCACGCCAAGGAAAGTCCCATCCGGACACGGGGAGAAGTCTTCAATCTTCTATCTTCATAGTCTTGGAGTCCGGTCGATGATGATCGTCCGACAAATGATAGTTCAGCTGATGATGGTAGTCCGGCTATCCGGACACCCCCTAATCCAGGACTCCCTCAGCTGCCTCGGTGAAAGTCTCCATGAAATCTTCACACTTGAGCTTCTTTGTGTTCGCAACCTGGAGAGTCTTCAGCTTTTCTTCCTTGGCATCTTTGCAATGGACACGGACGAGTGAAAGCGCCACATCAGCCCCGCATCGAGTGGCAAACTTCTTCCATGCCCGCACCCGGCCAGGGATCTCATCGATTCTGGTCATCATTGATTCAAGATCACTCTGGAGTATATCCTTTGGCCACAACTCTTTATCTATCTTCGCCAGCACAACCCTCATACGGGTGATGTATCTAGGACATCATTGAGATGAGCTCCAAGTTGTAGCATGTTCCTTGACGAGTGACTTAGTGGGATCCAGATCCGTCTCAATCCGCTCAGTCTCCAGCTTGAAATTCTGACAGAATTCTACACGAGGAGGAAGCAAAGGGTTAGTTATGGCATTGCTTTCGAGATTCACATAAATTCATTCGAGCAAAGAGAGGTACCTTCAAGCATGGCGTACATCTTCTTTGCAAAGCCTCCCAAATACTTCTCCAGCGTGTCCCTCTCCGGGGTGAGCTGGTCAACCTTGTCATTCATGGTTGTCTTCTTCGATTCAAAGGCATTCACCTGATCTTCAACCTTCTTGGCCCACTCGACTTGCTCTTTCTTAAGCTCGGCATCCTCCTCCTTTGCCTCTTCAATGACAGCCTTCAGAGATGTGTTCTCCTCTTCCAACTTGACAACAAGGGATAGCTTTGCCTCAGCGGCCTCGGACTTCTCCTTAGCCGCCTTCTGCGCCCCCGCGAGTGCTTTATCCTTATCTTCGAGAGCCTGCTTCATGGTGTCTGCTACCTCTTGAGCACTGCGTTGGATTTCCTTGAAGAGGAAAGGGTGATGCAGCACAGTAGCGTAAGTATTTCCCTCAGTTTTTGAAAACCAAGGTATCAATCCAGTAGGAGGCTACGCGCGAGTCCCTCGCACCTGCACAATACAAAGAATAACTCCTCGCAACCAACGTGATAAGGGGTTGATAATCCCTTCACGGTCACTTACGAGAGTGAGATCTGATAGATATGATAGGATAATATTTTTGGAATTTTTGTGATAAATATGCAAAGTAAAATAAAAGCAAAGTAAAAATCAAAGGAAATAACTAAGTATTGGAGGATTAATATGATGAAGATAGACCCGGGGGCCATAGATTTCACTAGTGGCTTCTCTCATGAGCATAAGTATTTTACGGTGGGTGAACGAATTACTGTTGAGCAATTGACAGAATTGAGCATAGTTATGAGAGTATCTAGGTATGATCATAAACCTACAATTCATCAGTCTCAACAAACACACCGCAAAAAGAAGATTACATCGAATAGATCTCCACGAGAGAGGGGGAGAACATTGTATTGAGATCCAAAAAGAGAGAAGAAGCCATCTAGCCACTAACTATGGACCCCAAGATCTGAGGTAAACTAGTCACACTTCGTCGGAGAGGCTACGGTGTTGATGTAGAAGCCCTCCGTGATGGGTTCCTCCTCCGGTGGAGCCCCGGAACAGGCCCCAAGATGGGATCTCGTGGGTACAGAAGGTTGCGGCGGTGGAATTAGGTTTTTGGCTCCGTATCTGATCGTTTGGGGGTACGTAGGTATATATAGGAGGAAGGAGTACGTCGGTGGAGCAACAGGGGGACCATGAGGGTGGAGGGCGCGCCCTGGGGGGTGGGCGCGCCCCCCTTCCTAGTGGCTTCCTCTTTTGTTTCTTGACGTAGGGTCCAAGTCTCCCAGATCATGTTCGTTGAGAAAATCACGTCCCCGAAGGTTTCATTCCGTTTGGACTCCGTTTGATATTCCTTTTCTTCAAAACTCTGAAATAGGCAAAAAACAACAATTCTGGGCTGGGCCTCCGGTTAATAGGTTAGTCCCAAAAATAATATAAAAGTGGATAATAAAGCCCAATAATGTCCAAAACAGTAGATAATATAGCATGGAGCAATAAAAAATTATAAATACGTTGGAGACGTATCAGTGTCTAAAGAAACAACATTCTCGAGTCGTGCATGAAGCCGACGGTTCTCACTATGCACATCTGTTCGAGTGAAACTACTCGGCTCAAAGGACGGAAAGAAAGGACGACGGTGCACACGATCGACAAGCGTTACCTCCCATGGTCTTCACGTCCACCTGAGCACGAGCCAAGTTCCTTTTCCCCAATTCCAGATCCAGTCAGAGCTGGAGCGTCTCCTTCTCCAGGGTAGCATACTGGGTCCCGAGCTCGCAGATTTTCTGAGATCAACAAAGAAACAATTCAGTCGATGACGACAAAATATTCTCAAATATTTCTCTACTTCCGAGTGGAGAGGAGCAAATCCAGTTGATACCAAATAATTCTCTCAGTCCCCCGCCGAATCAAACATTCGACGGTGGTCTCGGGGACTACACCCAGTGGGTGCACTCAGTGTGCCCCCACTGGATCAATTTCCACTCGGCTCGGCCTGACCGGTCTGAGTGAATAACTACAAGCAAACGTGTTCTAAGACCACCGCCGATTCAAACATTCGGTAGTAGTCTCGGTGACTACACCGAGTGGGTGCACTTAGCGTGCCCCCACTGGGTCAATTTCCACTCGGCTCAACCTGACCAGTCCGAGTGAAGAACTACGAGCAAATGTGTACTGGCATCATAAGTCGAAAAACACCAAGTGGGTGTACAGAGTTAAGATGGACAAGAAATAACCCAATCATAAATCAACTTACAATCGCTCTTAATCAGACATTCGCCTGAAGAGCTGTATGGTTTCATAAGCCAGCTTGCTAGCCTCATACGCCTCCTTCAGATGCTGCATCATTAGAGTGGCTTGAATCATGACCCCTTTGCTGGCCCCAGTTTGGTCTTCCGGAACATGATGTGAAGTGAATACGTGGGGTGGAGGAGTCAGTGACGCAGCCGGAGACATCAACCCTTGAGGCAAATCGATCGGCCCCGAAGCCGGAGGAACCAACACTTGAGGTTGACCACTCAACCCTGAAGCCGAAGGATTTGGTACCAAAGGTAAAGCAGCCGATAGAGGGGCAGTAGAGTTAGCACCAGCTAGAGACGAACCACCTTGTTCCCGAGACACAGCTGCAGGCGGCGCACGGGATGTTTTTCTCGACGGCACTCTCCGAGTGAAGCCATGGGAGACGGTCGGGGTCATACCCTCCCCTCCTGTATCCTTCTGAGGCTCGTCTTCATTGTCATCCACAACGTGGATGATGTCCGTTGGCTCTGTAGTCACTTGACAACAACAATTCAATCGATTGTTGAATCAACCAATGGGACAGAGCAGAGGGAAAATTGGTCATACCTTGACGGGAAGTGGTCGCGTCCGCAGTATCCATCTCCGCATGATCCTTGATAACCCACAAGTATAGGGGATCGCAACAGTTTTCTAGGGTAGAGTATTCAACCCAAATTTATAGATTCGACACAAGGGGAGCCAAAGAATATTTGAAGGTATTAGCAGCTGAGTTGTCAATTCAACCACACCTGGAGATTAATTATCTACAACAAAGTGATTAGTAGCACAGTAATATGATAGTTTTGATAGTAGTGACAGCAGCAATAGTAACAGTAACAGTGATAGCAGTATTTTGTAGCAAGTGTGACAGTAGCAGCAGCAGTAGTAACTTAGCTAGATCAATATAGGACAAATTCATAGGCATTGGATTGGTGACTTGTTGGATGATATTCATCATGAGACAGTTATAACCTAGGGCGATACGGCACTATCTCCAGTTCATTGATATAATGTAGGCATGTATTCCGTAAATAGTCATACATGCTTTATTAAAACAACTTGCATGACATCTTTTGTCCTACCCTCCCGTGGCAGCGGGGTCTATATTGGAAACTCAGGGATATTAAGGCATCTGTTTAAAAGCGAAGTGGAACAACCCATTAACACAAAGTGAATACATGAACTCCTCAAACTACGGTAATCACTGGAAGTAGTCCCGGTTATTGTCACTCCAGGGTTGCCGGATCAAAACATGTAGTATGTGACCATAACTTGCAAGATCGGATCTAGAACATGGATATAATGGTGATAACATAAACGTTTCAGATCCGAGTTCATGGCACCCGGGCCCAAAGTGACAAGCATTAAGCATAGCAAAGTCATAGCAACATCGGTCTAAGAACATAGTGGATACTAGGGATCAGGCCCTAACAAAACTAACTTGATTACATGATGAATGTCATCCAACTCCTCACCGACCAGCGAGCCTACGAAGGAATTACTCACTCCCGGTGGGGAGCATCATGGAATTGGCGATGGAGAATGGTTAGTGATGACGAAAAACGAAGATCCCCCTCTTCGGAGCCCCAAACGGACTCCAGATCTGCCCTCCCGAGGAAGAATAGGGCTTGGCGGCGGCTCCGTCTCGTGGATCATGATAATTCTTTCTCCCTGATTTTTTCTGGAAATATGTGATTTTATAATATTAGGGGGTCATCTGCGGGGCCACCAGGTGGGTACAACCCACCTGGGTGCGCCAGGATAGGGGGCGCGCCCTGGTGGGTTTTGCCCACCCAGGTGCCCCTCTCCGGCAGGTCTTTGCTCCAGAAATTCTTATTATTGATATAAAAAATCCTCGCAAAGTCTCGTTCCATTCCGAGAACTTTTATTTCTGCACAAAAACAACGCCATGGTAGTTCTGCTGAAAACAGCGTCAGTCCGGGGTTAGTTTCATTCAAATCATGCAAATTAGAGTCCAAAACAAGAGGAAAAACATGAGAAAAAGTAGATACGTTGGAGGCGTATCAACTCCCCCAAGCTTAAACCTTTGCTTGTCCTCAAGCAATTCAGTTGATAAACTGAAAGTGAGAAAGAAAAACTTTTACGAAATCTTTTGCTCTTGTTTGCATAAATAAGCTTAAACAGAACCCAGGTTTTCAGCCAACATTGTAACTAACCATGTCAACAATAACATTTAAAGATTACAATGACTTATATCAATGATAATCAGCTAGCGAGCAATAATAAAATATCTCAAACAGCAACACGTTATCAAAACAACCATGATACTATATGACAATAGTGCTCGCTAGCCATTTTTGAGACCGCAAAACATAAATGCAGAGCACCTCCAAAGTTCAAGCAGCGACTAAACATTCTAATTCATGGTAGAAAAGTGTCGGATCACGAGTTCCGGCAAAACCCTTAAGGTTCGAACACTAGGGTGTGCGCGAAGTTCTTTCCCTACTGATCCACGCCCTAGCTTGCTAAGATCTCGCGGACGAACTCAACGAACTCACAACACAAGAGACACAAGATTTATACTGGTTCGGGCCACCGTTGTGGTGTAATACCCTACTCCAGTGTGGTGGTGGTGGATTGCCTCTTGGGATGATGATGAACAATACATGGAGAAGAACAGCCTCCTGAGGTTGAGGTGTTCTTGCTCTCTGTGGATGAGGATCACTCAAGCTCAGATGAGATGCCTCCGAATGAGTTATCTCCTACGGTGGTGGCTAGTTCTACGTATATAGGCCCTGGGCCTCTCCCTAAATATTGAGTGGGAAGGGAGCCAACAACGGCCAATTTGAAAGGGGACATCTAGTACAGCTTCTCTTGACAAAAGCGGTCTTCGCCTGCAAAAGGCTCCGGTGGTGACGCCGCCTTGGGCTCCATGGTGACCTCCATCTTGCCATCCTGCTGGTCTTGGTCTCGTTGCACCGATATGGAAACCTTTGCTTGACGCCTCAGTACTCCGCGCCTGCGCTTGCCTCCTTCGCACCAAAGAGGAAACAAGGACGCTCTGCACGCTTGCGCCCGCCTGGTCTCGATCGTCATGGCTCACGTCATGAGAACCTCGCGAGGTTTGCCTTGCCTTGATCTTTCCGCCCCTCGTGAGCCTGCTTGTCGAGGTCGCTCCTGAGGAGGTCTTGCGTCGTCCGCCTCGCGAGGCTTGGCCCCTCGCGAGGGTCTTGAATGCCTTGTTGGTGAAGGTGTGCCGTACAGGCCTGCTAGGAGAGCCACGCCGTGGGCCGCAGGCAGGCAAGTCTGGGGACCCCCGTTCCTAGAATGCCGACAGTAGTCCCCGGGCCCAAGGCGCGCTCGGGCTTGGCTTTGAGGCGAAGCCAAAGGTCAAGCGCAGAGCGCCGCGGGCCCCAAAAGTCTGCGGCCTTGGTCGACGCATGGCGGTTGATTGGACGTGGGCATCTCCGCTTCCCCACGCTGCCTCAGCAACTGCCCGACTTGACAAGTCCCTGCGACATGCAAGGGAAAACCATCATTACCTGCGATCGTGGGAGGCGCTGGTTGGCCTTTTCTTGCTATAAATGGGGAGGGGGCAGAGCCTCCGTCGCCCATCTCTTCCCAATCCGCTTGCTTCTTCCTCCTGGATCCTCTGCTAGTAGCAATGGTGCCCATTCGAAGGTTTTCTGCTGCGGAGAAGGGAAAGACTCCCCTCGACGGACCGGCGCTGCTCCCACCGAAGAAGAGGCCAGTTCACCACCGTGATGCAGCGGCGATGCAGGTGGTGACGAGGCCTTGGTGCGAGCGGCCTCCTCCTGGGTATCCGCTACCCCTGTACGCCCAAGCCGGGGGCTCAGGAGGACAGAGCGACGAGCGCTAGCGTGGCCGCCGTGGCCAAGGTCGACGTGTCGTGGTAACGCGCGTCGCCGCTCCTGGAGAGCATGCGGCTGACTCCTCACGCGAGCTCATGTTGTGGGCAGCGATGCCCCCGAGCTCTTGGATCCGCTTCCCACGGTTCTTTTCTGACGTGATGCTGCCGAGGGGACCCCTCGAGCTCTAGTTGCAACATGCTGACTGCGACGCCCCGACGACCGGAGCAGAGGTTGAAGCGGTTTCCCCCGGCAAGATCTTCATGACCCGCAGCTGGGGTGAGGTCGCACGGGTCTGCCGTGCTAAGGGCGTCCTCGCGATCCACTTCGATTATGACGGCGCCTCCATGCTGTTCTTCAAGGTCTTCGATGCGGAGGGCCGCCACCTGGAGTGCTGCCCCGGAGGGGAGCGCCAAGGCAATGCGCGCTCAGCTCGCGGTTCCTCAAGCAGCAGCGACCCTTGGGAGTCCAGCAGTTCTCCTAAGCTCTATGAGACTCCAGAGACGAGCGACGACAGCTATGTACCCCCGACCTCTCGTCGCGCCCGGAGCAGGGCTTCGGCGTCCAGCCGCCACCATTGCTGATCTGGATGGGGTTGGCGCCATCCTCCCGCGGCCCACTATTGATGACGGCGTCGGCCGCGGGGGGTGTAGATAGGATTCCCCTAAGTTCTCATATTCTGTTCCCCGCGAGGAATCAATAAGTACCCGGTGGGGGTGTGTAAAGGGCCTGTAATGTCTTTTGTTGATACTATCCTTGTTATGAAGAATTGGGAATGCATGTCCTGTTTAGGCTCGGTCTCCCCTTTCCAACCTCTCGACGGCTCGTTGCTCTGCGCTGACAGGTGCCGGTCCCCAGGCAAGCTGCAGCCATCGCTGGTATGCCAGGTCGCGTTCCGTGGTCAAGGCCAGGAGGTGAGCGGCCCGAGGTCCATTAAGAGCCCCTGAGGCGGGATGCTCTGGAGGTCCCCTTTAGCGCTCAAGCAGCCGTGGTAAGGTAAGAAAGGGAGGCGACACTGCCGCAACAGGGCTGCGGCGAGTGTGACTCCTAGGCTCCAACTATTAGCCGATCTGAGCGCGAGACTTGTCTTGGCGGTCTGGAGTCGATTCCTTGCGATGCGCCGCTCTAATGCGTAGCTAGGCTAGGCCCATGCGAGCCTCCCCCTCTTATCCATGCTCTCCTTCATGCTCTGTGTCCTCAGGTCCCGGCCCTCGAGCGAGCTCAGCCGCCGCTGGTATGCCAGGTCGCGTGCCGTGGTCAAGGCCAGGGGGTGAGGGCTGGAGAGCCAGTAGGAGCTCCTGAGTCGCAATGCTCAGGAGCCCCCTTTTAACGCACAAGCGGGTTGCATGGGAGAAGAGGGAGCTCGCGGTGCCGCCTGTTGTCATGCTCGTGAGATTCCCGCGAGCCAGCACACGGAGAAACACAGTTTGCCATTATGGTTGCCAGGCCGCCGCTGTTTGCTTTGCTGGGAGATGAAGGCACTAAGGGCCTGGTGAGGTGACGTGCGTGGGGCGTGCCGCTAGCCAGAGCTCGACCGCTCAGATTTGTCGACGTTGCAGGGACGGACCCGTGCACAAGCGCCGTGCCAGCGTGAGTGGCCCCCGTGGGAGGTGAGAGTCAAACAGGTGATAGTCATAGGTAGATTAAGCATGGAAGCAGTAGGCTTAAGTAAATGCAAGGGAGATACATGCCACTGGGTCAGGCCCGAGCGGCTTGGGGATGATGCAGCCCGAGGGGCGCCCCCAACAAGGTAATCTAAAGACATAAAAGGGATACACGCCACAGGGACGGACCCACGCGGCCTGGGAATGATGCAGCCCGAGGGGCGCTCCCAGCTAAATTAACTTGGAAAATGTCACCTTGTTCTGTTGATGAAGGAGAGTTGGGGCAGCTGAAGGTATGCGGCGAAGGGATTGCTCCTCACGAGCCACCGGGGCCTGAGCCTCGGGAGGCTCTGGGGGTCCAGGTGGTTCCTTGAGGACCGTCTCCATCCCCGTCAGCACAGCGTGGTGCCTGGCCTCTTGAGCCGCTAGGATGCTCTGCAGGTTGCGCTGATAGGCGGTCGCCACGCTCGGCAGGCCAAAAGGCATGCGAACGTAGCTGTGAGGTGGGCCCTTGCAGCGTCCCACGCGCGAAGGCCAGAAGAGCTCCTGAGAGGCGGCCCTATTGAGCCCTGGGACGTCGATGCAGACGCGCATCCTAGCATCCTCGCCTGGATGGGGAGCTGCGCCTGGTGAGCGGAGGCCGCCACGCATGGCCCTTGCATCTTGCAGTTCCTGAGTGGTCTTGGTGATGAACTCCTGAACGGTGTGCACTCCTTGCCCTGTGTCCTCCTGAGGGAAACGTGCCATGAAGCACGCCTCCAAGTGGTGCCCAAGCACCTCCCTCGTGATGTTGGCAAAGTCTGAGGCCCTCCAGAAAAGAGCCCCCAAGCACTGCCCGAGAGGGGCGCCCTGCACGCTTTCCTATGTGATGGAGGGAGGCGCCCCAGGTGCGGGCGCTGATCCTGACGAGGCGCCGCTTGCCTGAGGCCCTGCGTGGTGCAGCTGCTTCTTCTTGTTGGGGGTGACCTCAGGAGGGCGCTCGCCCTTGCTGCCGAGGCCGTCGATTGCTGCAGCTTGGAAGGAACGCTCGAGGGAGCACACCGCATCTCTTTTTTCGCATGGGACTGTGATGATTCCACCGTTTCCCAGCATCTTGAGGACATCGTAGCCGTGATGGGTCACCACCATGAACTTGGCCAGGGCAGGATACCCGAGGATGGCATTGTACGGCAGACAGATGTGCGCGACGTCGAAGTTGATGAGTTCGGTGAGGTAGTTGTTGCACTCTCCCAACGTGACAGGGAGGCGGACCTACCCGATCGGGGTTGTGGAGCCGTCGGTCACTCCTGAGAAAGGCTTGGTAGGCTGAAGCTGGCCATATGGCACTTGGAGGTTGTCGAACATGTCGATGGACAGGACGTTGAGTCCTGCGCCGCCGTCGATGAGGGTCTTGGTGACTTGCACGTTGCTGATGACCGGGGAGCAAAGCATCGGGAGGGCGCCTGCGGTAGTCGCGCACTTGAGTTGATCTGCCGAACTGAAGGTGATGGCGCACTTGGACCACCTGAGCGGGCGTGTGGCCTCGAGCTTGGGGAGGATTGCATTCACTTCACGAGCAAAATGTTTGAAGATACGTTGTCACGCCCAATATGCGACCCTATCCAAAAGGAACTCGACGGTCCCTCTAAGGATAGACCCGCATATTGAAACGCTTTTGCAAGGTGGATATCATTACATCAACATTACATAATAGATGGGGATACATACATAAGGCGCAAAAGCCACAAGGATACATCAACATCATATACAAGATCCACATCCGACTACGGATGAAACATAAACAGAAACTCAAACGACATCCACCCTGCTAGCCCAGGCTGCCGACCTGGAACCTATCCCCTGATCGAAGAAGCAGAAGAAGAACTCAACACAAGCAAGCATCGCTCTCGCGTCATGATCATCGCAAACCTGTACCTGCAACTGGTGGTGTAGTAATCTGTGAGCCACGAGGACTCAGCAATCCCATTACCATGGGTGTCAAGACTAGCAAAGCTTAAAGGGAAGGAAGGGGGGTAAAGTGGTGAGGTTGCAGCAGCGACTAAGCATATATGGTGGCTAACATACGCAAATGAGAGCGAGAAGAGAAAAAAAGGAACGGTCGTCAACTAGTAATGATCAAGAAGTGATCCTGAACTCCTACTTACGTCAGACATAACCCAGAAACCGTGT
Organism: Aegilops sharonensis; assembly: GCA_904067115.1. Classification (NCBI taxonomy): domain Eukaryota; kingdom Viridiplantae; phylum Streptophyta; class Magnoliopsida; order Poales; family Poaceae; genus Aegilops; species Aegilops sharonensis. Next base: position 786,398,765 of record LR880967.1, on the reverse strand, counting down.
TCTCCTCTCGATCAACCCCGAAAAGAGACACTCACGGTTACGCACACGGTTGGTGTATTTTAAATAAGATCAACTTCGGGTTTTCTACAACCGGATATCAACAAATTCCCATCTGCCACATAACCGCGGGCACGGCTTTCGAAAGTTCAAACCCTGCAGGGGTGTCCCAACTTAGCCCATGATAAGCTCTCGCGATCAACGAAGGATATTCCTTCTCCCCGGGAAGACCCGATCAGTCTCGGAATCCCGGCTACAAGACATTTCGACAGTAATAAAACAAGTCCAGCAAAGCCGCCCGGATGTGCTGACAAATCCTGATAGGAGCTGCACATATCTCGGTCTCAGGGCACACCGGATTGTCCAAACTTCCG
>LR880967.1:786367846-786385657 GCA_904067115.1 Aegilops sharonensis | reverse complement strand
CAGTCTCGGAATCCCGGCTACAAGACATTTCGACAGTAATAAAACAAGACCAGCAAAGCCGCCCGGATGTGCCGACAAATCCCGATAGGAGCTGCACATATCTCGTTCTCAGGGCACACCGGATGAGCGAAGCGTACAGGAACCGACGTGACCCAAGTTGCCAAGGAATGGTCCCGCACGGTGCTCTAGTTTGGACCAACACTCGGAGGAGCACTGGCCCGGGGGGTGGGGGGGGGGGGTAAAATAAAGATGACCCTCGGGCTCCGGAAACCCAAGGGAAAAAGGGCTAGGTGAGGCAAATGGTAAAACCAATGTTGGGCCTTGCTGGAGGAGTCTTATTCAAAGCGAACTGTCAAGGGGGTCCCATAAATCACCCAACCGCGTTAGGGACGCAAAATCCGGGAACATAATACCGATATGACGGAAACTAGGGCGGCAAGAGTGAAACAAAACACCAGGCATAAGGCCGAGCCTTCCACCCTTTACCAAGTATATAGATGCATTAATTAAATAAGATATATTGTGATATCCCAACAAGTAAACATGCTCCAACAAGGAACAACATCTCCATGTTCCAACAAGGAACAAACTTCATCTTCACCTGCAACTAACAACGCTATAAGAGGGGCTGAGCAAAGCGGTAACATAGCCAAACAACGGTTTGCTAGGAAGGGTGCAAAAGGTTAGAGGCTGACATGGCAATTTGGGAGGCTTGATGAACAAGTGATAGGTAGCACAGCATAGCGATAGAACGAAGCAACTAGCATAGCAATGATAGTAGTGAGATCCAGGGTAGCGGTCATCTTGCCTGAAATCCCGCTAGGAAGAAGAACGAGTCCATGAGGAAGACGAACGGATCAAGCCGAACCAAGCGTAGACGAACGAATCCTCACGATCGCAATGAAACAGGAACTAACAAGAAGAAGCACACAACAAGGTAAACACACCACACATAGACAAGACATGATGCACAACCAAGCATGATGCATGACAACGCTAGATGAGGCTACTCATGGCAAAAGATGATGCATACAAGACCAACACATCAAAGCAAGTTTAAATGAGGCCGGAAACAACATATAACAATTCCGGTAAGTCCTCATATGCAAATTTCAAAATTGGTCCAGATCTTAATAAACCTTAAGTTCAAGTTTCTAAACAGCAAGTTAAGATGCACCAAGATGATCTACACGAAATTCTAGTCAAGTTACATATAAAGTTCATTAGATTCGGAGCTACGGCCTAGAAGATATGAGCAAAACAAGTTAAACATGGCATTGATGCAAAATGCATACAAACATCAAGCAAACACCTCAAAACAAGGATGCAACATGATAATATGAAACTACATGCAATTCTCAGCAAGTTTCATATAGAGCACACTCAAAACGGAGCAACGGTTCAACACATACACTATACAAGTCATGACAACAATCTGTCCAAACAGCAACTAGGCATATTGCAAGCATCCAAACACTATGCTACAGCATCTCAACGTAATAACAAAGGCATGGGCATGATCTACAGGTAAAGCATGACAAAACATGAACACTGAGCTATCTCCAGAAAACACTAGAACATGCTCAAACACACATGGCAAGATTGCAAATAATAACAGTTTCAGACTTATCAGGAAATAACATCAGGTTGCAATGTTTAGAGCTATCAAACAATATGTTACAGGAACTTAACATGGCAAACAAAGGCATGGCATGATACTACTAAATGCATAGATCAAGATTCCCTTACTGACCATAAGCCAAAAGGGATCAGGAAATACAGTTGCAAGCATGAGAATATAGCAAAAACATAAACAGATTCAGACTTAGTGCAAAACTGGAGCATGGCATAAACAGATAACAAGTAGGCATGTTGGTGAGCTTGAAACACTCACCACAGAGCAATATATGGCATGGCAAGGCAACTCACAGTAAGAAGACATGGCATAGAAGCTATACATGTCAAGAACAACATCATAGCATACACGGATCAACTACAACAACCTTGGCAAAATTGAATAACATGTAAACAACCTGCCAGGAAACATTTTATAGCAAAAGTAGAGCTCGATTGACTCAAGCTATGTCACTCCATAATTGCAAACAAGGGCACGGATGGATAGAGAATAACCATATGTTCAAAACATCCTTACTGAAGTATCTCAAAATAAGCATGGATCTCTCGATAGCGTCAAGTTTGCATGGCATAAAAATATCAGCAGAACAGGGGCTGAAATCAGCAACATCATGAAGCCTAGTTTGCATGCTTGTGCTAGTCACCACAGAGATCACAAAAATACATGGCAAACACCCATGTAAAGATGGCATGGCATAATACAAAACACGTGTAGGACTCAAGTTCATAGGGTGCACACATCAATCATGGCAAAAATGACAAAAGTGCATGTTCTGATAAGAATCTGAAACTAACATCACATAGCCCTCTTCTAACAGCAGTTCGGGCATCAAGATGAGCTCAAATGAAAATGATGCAATGAGACGAAATGATGTACTCGTCGAGGCGAACAATTTGACATATTACACGCATGAAACGAAGCAATATGCAGAGAGTTATGGCATGATGAACATGAGAAAATAATATGCAAAATTACAGGGACTTAGGCAAAAATTCGGGGTCAACCTCTTCTCATCCGAATCTGGATCTGGCGCGGATGCCGAGGTTCGCCGGAGTGGCGCGGAGGAGGCGCCGGCAGGGTCGGGGACGGCGGGGCCGAGCCGGTCCCGGCCGGATCCGGGCGAGGCGCGGCGAACGGCGGCCGGGGCGGCGACCGTCGGCGGTGGAAGGAGCCGGCGAGCGCCGGGGCGGCGCGGGGAGCGGCCGGCGGCGGCGGCGGGATGCCCCACTGCGGCGCGGGCGCGCGGGTGCGGCGACCTCGGGCGGGGTCGCCCGCAGGCGGCGGCGGCGGAGGGGCGCCAGCTCGGGGGGGCGCGGGGCGGCGCCCGCGGGAGCCGGGAGGCGGCCGGCGGCGGCGGTCGCCGGCGGAGGAGGCGAAGTCCGGGCGGCCGGCGGGGCGGCTGGCCGGCGCCGGAGGCGGGCGGCGGCAGGGCGGACGCGGGGCGCGGGCCGGGCGGCGGCGGCGAGATGGGCCCCGCTGGCACGATCCGGGCCGCGCGGGCCGGCGGCGGGTGGAGAGAGAGAGAGGGTGAGGTGGTGCGGTGGGATTGGGCGAGGCGGCGGTGGAGCTGAGGTGGCGAGCCGCGATTGGCCGGGGCGACGTGGCTGCGGGGCAGTGGACGTGTCCGGCCGCCGGGCGGACATGTCCGGCGGCGCGCAGGGGAAGAGGCTAGGGTTCATCTGCGCGAAAATTCCGGGGGAGACACCTATTTATAGCTAGAGGGAGCTAGGAGAGTCCAAATGGAGCACGGTTTTCGGCCACGTGATCGTGATCGAACGACCGAGAGCATAGAGGGGAGTTTGCTGGGTTTTGGGCCACTTTCGAAGGGGTGTTGGGCTGCAAACAAAAGAGGCTTTTGCGGTTACCCGGTTAACCGTTGGAGTACCAAACGACCTCCAAATGGCACGAAACTTGACAAGCGGTCTACCGGTGCTATACCAAGGCCGCTTGACAAACCTCATTCCATTCCGAGAAAGTTTAACACCCGCGCACGAAAAGAGGCAAAAGGGGGGGCGCCGGGAGACATAGGAGTGCCGGATTGCAAAACGGACAACGGGGAAAATGCTCGGATGCATGAGACGAACACGTATGCAATGCAATGCATATGATGGCATGATAAAATGCAGAGGATGACATGGCAACGACGGCGAATAACTGGTAGACACCTGGCGCATCGGATCCGGGGCGTTACATAAGTGATGATGTGGGCTAAAGAGATAAGTGAGAGGGCCCACGTGGGGACCACAACCCACCAAGGCGCGCCTGGGGGCCCTGGCGCGCCCAGGTGGGTTGTGCCCACCTGGTGCACCTCCCTCTGGTATTATTTGCACCAAGAATTCTTAAATATTCATAAAAAATCGTGTAAAATGTTCAGAGAATTCTGAGAACTTTTATTTTCGGGTCATCTTTTTATTGCACGAGAAATTCAGAAAACGGACAAAGCATGGCATTTTATTTTATTTAACTAATAAAAACATAAAACAAAAAGTAGGGACAGAAGGTAGTGCTTACTAAATTCACCAACTTCATACCGTTCAAAAATGATTCATTAATAAGGTTGATCAGGTCTTATTAACAACCACTTTCGATTAGCATGAAACCGAAGAACTTTCGTAAATCACTAAGTTACCTCAATGGGGATATGCATTTCCCCAACAATAAGTATTTTATATTTCTTTTTGACAGTAGATACAGGTATTTGAAAACTTCCAATAGTGATTGTCGGAGATTTTTCAATTACATTAATACCATTCACTTGGAATTGTTTCTTCGAAAAATGCACCGTATGCTCATTACCATTAATATGAAAAGTGACCTTGCTTTTATTGCATTCAATAACAGCCCCTGCAGTATTCAAGAAGGGTCTACCAAGGATAATCGACATGTTGTCATCCTCGGGCATGTCAAGTATAACAAAGTCAGTCAAAATAGTAACATTAGCAACAACAACGGGCACATCCTCACAGATACCGATAGGTATGGCAGTTGATTTGTCAGCCATTTGCAAAGATATTTCAGTAGGTCTGAGTTTATTCAAGTCAAGTCTTTTATATAAAGATAAAGGCATAACACTAACACAAGCTCCTAAATCACACAAAGCAGTTTTCACATAATTCTTTTTGATAGAGCAAGGTATAGTTGGTATACCCGGATCTCCAAGTTTTTTAGGTACTCCATCTTTGAAAGTGTAATTAGCAATCATAATGGAGATTTTAGCTTCCGGTATTTTTCTCTTATTTGTGATGATGTCTTTCATATACTTTGCATAAGGAGGCATTTTAAGGATATCAGTCAAGTGAGTACGCAAAAAGACTGGCCTCAACATTTCAGCAAATCGTTCAAATTCTTCATCATCTTTCTTTTTAGTTGACTTGGGTGGAAAAGGCATAGGTTTATGAACCCAATGTTCTCTTTCTTTACCATGTTTTCTAGCAATGAAGTCTCTTTTATCATATCATTTATTCTTAGGTTGTGGGTTATCAGGATCAACAGGTGGTTCTATCTCAACATCATTGTCTAGTTCTTCATCATTGTTTGGTTGAGAGTCTTCATGAACCTCATCATTACCTTTTTCATTATCACTAGGTGAGTGTTCATTACCAGACGGAGTTTCAGCATCAGAGATAGAAGTTTCATTATCATTGTCACGAGGTTTTTCTATTTCAGGTTCACTAGAAGTGTGCAAAGTCCTACTATCATTTTTCTTCTTCTTTTCCTTTTTAGAATGACTAGGTGCACTAGTGTTAGCTCTTTGTGAATCTTGTTCAATTATTTTTGGGTGTCCCTCAGGATAAAGTGGTTCCTGAGACATTTTACCTCCTCTTGTTGCAACTCTAACATCAAAGTCATGCATATTATGATTCATTTCATCAAGTAATTCTCTTTGTGATTTAGCAACTTGTTCTAACTGAATTTGAACCATAGAAGCATGTTTTCCAACACCTCTAACATCATTTGAGATTCTAAATAACAAGTCACTCAAGCGAGCAATCATATCAGAATTATACTTCAACTATTTCATAACATTTGCATTGAAGGGATCTTGTTTTCTAATTTAGTTTTCAAACTCATAAAGGCATTGACTAGGATGCATATTGTGAGGATTATCATTATCATTGAACTTCGGAAGAGAATTTACCTCTACCACCTTAGGTAGTGGTGGTGTTTTAAGCCCATGTATTTCTTCAATAGGAAGTAAATTTTAACATCCTCAGCTTTAATACCTTTTTCCTTCATAGATTTCTTTGCCTCTTGCATATCTTTACGACTGAGATATAATATACCCCTCTTCTTCGCAGTGGGTTTAGGAGGTGGTTCAGGAAGAGTCCAATCATCATAATTTTTCAATATATTATTCAATAATTCTTCAGCTTGAGAAATAGTTTGTTCCCTGAAAACACAACCACCACAACTATCTAGGAAGTCCCTAGAAGCATCGGTTAGTCCATTATAGAAGATATCAAGTATTTCATTTTTCTTAAGAGGATGATCAGGCAAAGCATTAAGTAACTGGCAAAGCCTCCCCCAAGCTTGTGGGAGACTCTCTTCTTCAGTTTGAACAAAGTTTAATATTTCCTGTAAGGCAGCTTGTTTCTTATGAGCAAGAAATATTTTTTAGAGAAGTAGTAAATCATATCCTCGGTACTACGCACAACCAGGAGCAAGAGTATTGTATCAAGCTTTAGCATCACCCTTTAATGAGAAAGTAAATAATTTGAGAATAAAGTAATAGAGAGTTTTCTCATCATGAGTAAAAAGGGTGGCTATATCATTCAACTTAGTAAGATGTGACGCAACAGTTTCAGTTTCATAACCATGGAAAGGATCAGATTCAACTAAAGTAATTAACTCTGGGTCGACAGAGAATTCATAATCCTTATCATCAATAAAGATAGGTGAAGTAGCAAACTTAGGATCACATTTCATTCTAGCATTCAAAGATTTTTCTTTATACTTGTGTAATAATTTCTCTAGATCATCTCTATCCTTACAAGGAAGAATATCTCTAGTTGCCTCTTCACTCATAACATAACCTTCCAGTACATTAGGCAATTCATATCTAGGAGGGCTATCTCTAGCAAGTGTTTCAGGAGTTTCAGTTTCAAGCTCATCATCAGATTCAACAACATCATGTTGTATTACCAAGTGGCACATCATCATTATCAAGCAAGGTACTAGCATCATCATAAGCATTATCCATAGCAGAAGTAGCATCATCAATAACTTGCGACATATCAGAATTAATAGCATGTGGTGGTGGTGTTGCAAGTTTCCTCATAACAGAAGGTGAATCTAAAGCAGAACTGGATGGCAGTTTCTTACCTCCCGTCGTACTTGAGGGAAATATCTTAGTCTTTGGATCCTTTAGATTCTTCATAGTGAGAGTATGATAATAATCCCAAGTGACTCAACAAATATAGCTATGCTCCCCAGTAACGGCGCCAGAAAAAGGTCTTGATAACCCACAAGTATAGGGGATCGCAACAGTTTTCGAGGGTAGAGCTTTCAACCCAAATTTATAGATTCAACACAAGGGGAGCCAAAGAATATTTGAAGGTATTAGCAGCTGAGTTGTCAATTCAACCACACCTGGAGATTAATTATCTACAGCAAAGTGATCATTAGCACAGTAATATGATAGTTTTGATAGTAGTGACATCAACAATAGTAATAGTAACAGTGATAGCAGTATTTTGTAGCAAGTGTGACAGTAGTAGCAACGGTAGTAACTTAGCAAGATCAATATAGGACAAATTCGTAGGCATTGGATCGGTGACTTGTTGGATGATATTCATCATGAGACAGTTATAACCTAGGGTGATACGACACTAGCTCCAGTTCATCGATATAATGTAGGCATGTATTCTGTAAATAGTCATACGTGCTTTATTAAAAGAACTTGCATGACATCTTTTGTCCTACCCTCCCGTGGCCGCGGGGTCCATATTGGAAACTAAGGGATATTAAGGCCTCCTCTTAATAGAGAACCGGAACAATGCATTAACACGCAGTGAATACATGAACTCCTCAAACTATAGTAATCACCAGAAGAAGTCCCGGTTATTGTCACTCCGGGGTTACCGGGTCATAACACGTAGTAGGTGACTATAACTTGCAAGATCGGATCTAGAACATGGATATAATGGTGATAACATAAATGGTTCAGACCTGAGTTCATAGCACCCGGGCCCAAAGTGACAAGCATTAAGCATAGCAAAGTCATACCAACATCAATCTAAGAACATAGTGGATACTAGGGATCAGGCGCTAACGAAACTAACTCGATTACATGATGAATCTCATCCAACTCCTCACCGACCAACGAGACAACGAAGGAATTACTCACTCCCGGTGGGGAGCATCATGGAATTGGCGATGGAGAAGGATTGGTGATGACGAAGAACGAAGATCCCCCTCTCCAGAGCCCCAAATGGACTCCAGATCTGCCCTCCCGAGGAAAAACAGGGCTTGGCGGTGGCTCCGTCTCGTGGATCGTGATAATTTTGTATCCTTGATTTTTTCTGGAAATATGTGATTTTATAGTATTAGGGGGGTCGTCTGCGGGGCCACCGGGTGGGTACAACCCACCTGGGCGCGCCAGGAGAGGGGGGCGTGCCCTGGTGGGTTGTGCCCACCCAGGTGCCCCTCTCCAGCAGGTCTTGGCTCCAGAAATTCTTATTATTGATATAAAAAATCCTCGCAAAGTTTTGTTCCATTCCGAGAACTTTTATTTCTGCACAAAAACAACACCATGGTAGTTCTGCTGAAAACAGCGTCATTCCGGGGTTAGTTTCATTCAAATCATGCAAATTAGAGTCCAAAACAAGAGGAAAAGCGTGATAAAAAGTAGATACGTTGGAGACGTATCAATCCTTATCAACCTGCATGGGTGACGTTGCCGAAGTAGCAGCTCTGGCACACAATTCTCACTCGATCAACAAAAGTATGAAGATATGCAATAGTAAGAAAGGAGAAATAACACTCACGTCAAAGCGACATGCATAGTGACCTTTATTCTGGGCACAGCCTTCCGAGGTTTCGATGGAGCGACCTTAACCTGTTTCACAGTCTTCTTAGTCGGATCTGGCGTCGCTGTCCGAGTGCACTTCGGTTTCCTGACACTCGACGCCACGGCCTTGCCATGGAAGGCAGGCGTATCCTGTTTCAATTTGGTTCAACGCTCAGAGCGCGCTCCTGCTGACGGATAAGACTCAGCCTCCTCACCTTCTTCTGTGTCGTCACTGCTGCTCTCACTGTCTTTGGCATAACTGCCCTCAGCACTCCCACCCTCACTCTCTGCACCTTCAACGAGTTGTTCTCCATTCGGCATGGGCGAAAGCATCTTCGTGAACTCCTGCGAGGTACAAATATCAAAGTCAGTTGGTTTATCATTCAAGTCGGATGTTGGAAACAAAAGGGAGAACACTCAACAATGTGCGTCTCACCTCCCCTGGTGGGTGCTCGGCGTTGAAGGGCAAGACCCACCTGGATCCACGAGGATTGTCCTGAGCCCCGGTGATACTGCTAAGACATTGTTTCATGGTCTCGTCCTTGACGTCCTCTGGATGAGTCCGAGTGGAATCGTCTGGGCCTGTATACCGCCACATGGGATGGTTTCGTGTCTGTAGGGGCTGAATTCGTCAACTGACACTACAAAAATATACACTTCCATGATGATACGTGTTTGTCACAGTAGGTCGCGTTTTTTTCATGCATGTACATCCATGACGATTTTATGACAGAATCAAGATAGTCATACCTGTGTTGTCGTAGAAGTGTTCCATGACATTACCAAAATTATCATCACGGAAGTGTCCACTTCCATGATGATAAATCACGCATCACAGAAGTGCTTTCTTAAGGGTGACCGACACGTGGCATCCACCGTAAAGAAACACCGTTAAGCTATCGGGTCGTTTTTTGGATCCGATAACCCGTTAACAGCCCCGACCAATGGGGATTTTCCACGTGTAAAATCATCATTGGCTGGAGGAAACACGTGTCGGCTCACCGTTGGGACAGATGTCATCCGCTCATTGGACAGAAGGCGCCTATGATACGGCGACACGTGGCACGGCCCAACAGAGGCCCATTCCTGTGAAAAGGCCGGCCCGTTTGACTTGGTCAAAAGGTGGCGGGCCGGCCCACGGAAAGCCTGTTAACGACCTGTTCACATATAGCCCATTTACTGCCCGCTAACCCAGGGCCCGTTACGCCCTATCCGAATTAGGCCCATTTGCGTCATCTGAGCCGTCCAATATGATTCAGCCCGTTTTTACTTCCGGCCCATGTGTGGCCCATGACTTCTTTCGGCCCATATGAGTACCTTTGTAACTCTTGGCCCATTAACGACCCGTGGTGAAACTGGCCCGTAATGAATAGTGTATCACTTTATACCCATTAACGGCCCGTTATTCCATTGGGCCGTTTCCAGCCCAAGTTATCTTTCGGCCTTCTCAGGGCCCATTGATTCTTGGGCTCATTTGCAGCATTCGGTTACATACGGCCCGTTACTGTCATTTTCTGCTTGTGGGCCAAATTCAGCCCGTCGTTACAGTCGGCCAGTTTGTGGACGGTTAATACGTTGGGCCGTTTTCATGTAAAAAAAAACCCTTTGAGCTGCTTTCATAGAGTTATCAAATACGGCCTATTAACGGCCCGTTATGGTCCACGAATAGTACGGCCCATGATTGGTGAAATGATGATACGCTCCGTAGAAGGCCCATGGATAGTACGGCCCGTATGAGGCCCATGGATAGTACGGCCCGTAAAAGGCCCATGGATAGTACGACCCGTAGAAGGCCCATGGATCCTACGGCCCGTAGAAGGCCCATGGACCCTAAGGCCCGTATAGAAGGCCGATGGATCACTACAAAAAAAGTCACATCCGTGACATTTTGGGCCGAACGAAATTTTTTCTGTCATACATATGACACTTATATGACGATAATTGTGACAAAACCCGGTATCATCATAGATGTGGTGGGCTCCTACTTCTATGACAAAAATCATGACAGAAAATGGGTTTTTCGTCCTGGGCGGGCCAGATACGCAGCTGCATGACATTCTTTGGGCCGTCCATGACGAAAAAAACCATGGTAGAAGCAAGGGGGAGGAAAATTTCGGGGAGTTCCCGGTTACGGTGGGAGGTCGGGCCGAGCTATGCGCGTTTCTCTCGTACATGTGCGAGGCGTTGGCTCTAATTGAACCAGAGCGAGACGTTGGGCTCTAACTGAACCCGAGCGATTGCACTGCAGGCTACGCGTTACTGAACCCGAGCGATCGATCGATGGTTGTTAACTGATGCCGGTCGAGCGATTCCTTCGCTGCTGCTGCTAACTGAAGCCGATCGATTGGATGAACAGTGAGCGCTGCGGGGGGGTTTGGATGAACAGTGAGCGGTGGCGTTGCCTCTGGATGAACAGGACCCCGTGGTGTGGAGGGCTGGATGAACAGTAGATGGTGGGGTGGCCGTGGAGGGGTGGATGAACAGGACCCCGTGGTGTGGAGGGTTGGATGAACAGTAGACGGTGGGGTGGCCGTGGAGGGGTGGTTGAACAGGACCCCGTGGTGTGGAGGGCTGTATGAACAATAGACGGTGGAGGGGTGCCCGTGGAGGGGTGGTTGAACAGTAGACGGTGGAGTAGCGCGCGGTGGAGGCTGGATGAACAGGAGCCCGTGGAGGCTGGAGGAGGTCGACGGTAGCCCGTGGAGGCTGGAGGAGGTCGACGGTGGAGATGAACAGTATACCGTGGAGTCCCGTTTTGCGGTACGCCACAACCCTCCCGATGAACATGACCCCCATTTCGACCGTAGGAGGTCTGTTTCGTCCGTTTTGCGGTACGCCACACCCCTCCCGATCAACAGGACCCTCGTTTCGACCGTAGGAGGTCCGTTTCCTCCGTTTTGCAGTACGCCACACCCCTCCCGATCAACAGGACCCCCGTTTCGACCGTAGGAGGTCCGTTTCCACCATTGTGCGGTACGCCAGGCCCCGTTTCCATCGCCTGTTCCGTCCAAGCCGGTTGGCTCCCACGCGTTCCGTTGTCTCCCGATGAACACGACGCATTCCGTTGCCTCCCGATGGACACGACGCATTCCGTTGCCTCCCCATGAACACGACGCATTCCGTTGCCTCCCGATGAACACGACGCATTCCGTTGCCTCCCCATGAACACGACGACGACGACGTTGTTTCTCTGTTCCGACCCAGCCATGTACGCGAGCCCTGTTTGTACGTATGCGCGAGTAGGCGTTCGAGACCCTACCCGTATGTACGTACGTGGCCGTATTTCTTTATTGCACCCTCGCCGCTGTACGTACGTGTACATGCTACGTGCGTGCCTCTACATCCACCAGTATATATGTACGTACACGCTCGTGACCAGAATGACAATGCTACGTACGCTTCGACCAGGTGGGTCCCGACTGTCAGGCACTTCCTTGCGTGCGAGGATGTAGCTGATGGGTCCCAGCAGTCAGGGGGGTGAATCGTTATTTTTTTGCCCGGACGCACTTCCTTGCGTGCGAAGATGTAGCTGGTGGGTCCCAGCAGTCAGGGGGAAACATTTTTTTCGCGAAATACGGTGGCCCGTCCGGTGGGTCCCCGTTGTTAGGTGGAGGACTAATTATTTTGCGTGTAAGAAGGAGGCACTTCCTTGCTGCGGCCGTGGACCCAGCTGTTAGCGTCTCCACGCACAGTACTCTTCCGATGGAAGTCGGTCGTTGACCACATTGACCACGCCGCGCCGATTGCACCATGGCGGTGGACGACGGCGAGGCCTAGGAAGGGGACGACACGGAGGCAGGGAAGACTCGGCAGTTGTTTCCCACGCGGAGGGGAGTACGACTGTATGAGGGTTTACTGGTTCGTCTGCCGTCGCCGGAGAATAACAGTAGGTGTGGGTGAGTAGAGGGATGGCTAGGCCAGCGATGGGAGTACGGTGGGGCGATGAGGCCTGCGCGGCAGCACAGCCGACCGCGGGGAGGAGGGAGCAGGCAGTCCCACCGGCGCTTGTTTGAGCGGCTGGAGCAGGAAGAGCAGAGATTGAAGAAGCACGACGGCCGTTGGATGGACATCCAACAGTTACTGCTTGTGCGTCAACCTTTTTTTAGGAAAGCCTCAAATCTGTGGAAAACAACATACAGCCCATCTGCCATTATTTCTAATAATTTACAGCCCATTTGCTAATTCTTAAGGGTTTTTTTTGGAGCCCATATTCTTTTTGTTAGCATTACAACCCATATTGTGGCCACGGTTAAAAAATTATACGAAATTTTGCATATTTCGGTGCGGTCCGAACTTTTTTTAATCCCAAAATTTCGACTCACATTCAAACTGATTTTAAAAATAAATGTATATCAATATAAAATCCAACAAATTCTCAACGCATAAAAATTAATGTAATTTAAAATCTTGAAATGAAAAAAAGATATTTGAAACTAATTGCCGGTTTGATGTGTTTTAAAAATGTACATCCAATTTCTCATTACCGATGGGCCATTTTCTCGGCCAGCCGAATGAAAGCTCTCCTCGTCTTGAAAGATTTGCAGCCCAACAGGCCTGACAAAGCGACTTACTTGGCAAATCACAAAAAAACTGGGTTGTGGCTGTGGACCCAGCTGTCAGCCTCTCCACGTACAGTACTCTTACGATGGAAGTCATTTCTTGACCACGTTGACCAGGCCGCGTGGAGAGCACCACAGCGGTGGATGATGGTGAGGCCTAGGAAGGGGACGACGCGGAGCCAGGGAAAACACGGCAGTGGAATCCCGTGCGGAGAGGAGTACGAGGGTTCACTGGTTCGGCTGCGGTGCGAGGCTGCCGTCGCCGCAGAATAATAGGGGGTGTGGGTGAGTGGAGGGATGGCCTGGCCAGTGGTGGGAGTAGTATGGGGGCGGTGAGGCCTCCGCGGTAGCATAGCCGGCCACGGGAGGAAGGAGCAGGCGGCACGACCGAAGCTGCTTTGGGCGGCTGGAGCAAGAAGACCAGAGGTTGAAGAAGCACTATGGCCATTGGATGGACATCATACGGTCACTGGAGTATTGACTAAGTTGACAAAGCCCTCCGGCCCCGTCAACTTAGTAGGCCCACAAGTCAGCGCAACAATATGGTGGGTCCCAGCTAGCAGGGGGTATTCATTTTTTGGGCGTAATAAGGAGGCACTTCCTTGCGTGCGAAGATATAGCTGGTGGGTCCGACCTGTCAGGTGGGGGAACGTTTTTTTCATGAAATACAGAGGCCCTTCCTGTGGGTCCTAGCTGTCAGGTGGAGGAATCATTATTTTGCGCCTAATAAGGAGGCATTTCCTTGCGTGCGGCCGTGGACCCAGCTGTCAGCCTCTCCACGTAAAGTCCACTTCCGATGGATGTCGTTCATTGACCACGTGGACCAGGCCACGCCGAGAGCACCATGGCGGTGGACGACGACGAGGCCTAGGACGGGAACGATACGGAGCCAGAGAATACTCAGCAGTTTTTCCCCACGCGGAGGAGTACGCGGGTTTACTGGTTCGTCTGCCGTCGCCGGAGAATAATATCATGTGTGGGTGAGTAGAGGGATGGCTGGGCCAGCGACGGGAGTACGGTGGGGCCGTGAGGCCTGCGCGGCAGCATAGCCGACCGCGGGAGGAGGGAGCAGGCAGTCCTGCCGGCGCTTGTTTGAGCGGCTGGAGCATGAAGAGCGGACATTGAAGAAGCACGACAGCCGTTGGATGGACATCCAACAGTCACTGCTCTCGTCTATTCACTATGTTGACAGGGCGTTGCGTGTGCGTCAACCTTTTTTTTTATGAAAGCATACGCGTCAACCTGTATTAGGCGCACAAGTCAGCCTCAAATCTGTGGAAAACAACATACAATCCATCTGCCATTATTTCTAATAATGTACAGCCCATTTGCTAATTCTTAAGAATATTTTTGGAGCCCATCTTCTTTTGTTAGCATTACACCCCATATTGTAGCCACGGTTAAAAGTATACGAAATTTTGCATATTTCACGTGCGGTCAACTGTTTTTAATCTAGAAATATCAATTCACATTCAAACTATTTTGAAAAATAATGTATATAAATATAAAATCCAAATAATTGTCCACGCATAAAATCAATGGAATTTAAGATCTTGTAATGAAAAAAAATTGAAACTAATTCCCGGTTTGATGTGTTTTAAAAATGTACAGCCCATTTCTGGGCAAACCGAATGAAACTCTCCTCGTCTTGAAAGATTTGCAGCCCAGCAGGGCCGATAAAGCAAGTAGCCCTTGTTTGGGTATTTCTTTAAAAAAATAGAACTGGGCTAGCCATTTTCAGCAAGAAAAAAACACAACTGGGCTCATGATGTGGTAAACATAAATAAAACCCCGGCTAGACGGGCCACAGCCCCCTTGTTACCCTGATCCGTTGCTAAAACTAGTATAAATTACAACTGCTTGTTCCTAAAAAAACTGCGCGACTTGTTGGGTCCCTGGTGTCAGCCACTCGTAGTGTAATTCTCTCGTTTATTGACTATGTTGACAATGGCGTGAGCCCCAGATGTCCAACCATTAGGAGGAACCATATTTTTGGGCGTGTACTATAGAGGCACTTGCTTGCGTACTGCCATGACGCTGGTGGGTCCCTACTATCATCCTCTCTACGTACGGTCATCTCCTTGTTCCTCTCGGTTGTTGACGACGTTGACAACGCAAGAGGCGGCGCACCGTGCACGACGAGCGAACCAAGGCCGCAAGGCGGAGGACGACGGCGAGGCCTCGGACGGAACAAACAGGAGCCGTTGAACACGCGCTGGTCTAGTCGCAGGCGGAGGGGAGTACGAGGGTTGGCTGGTTCGGGCGCGGGTCCGTGTTGGGGCTGACGTCGCCAGAGAATAACAGGACGTGTTGGGGAATAGAGGGAGGGACTGGCCAACGTTGGAGGGTACATACGGTAGGGCGGCGGAGGCGCATCCAGCCATGGGAGGCGGGAGCAGGCGGAGCCGACAGGGTGGTTTGGTTTGGGCGGCTGGAGGAAGAAGACAAGAGATAGAAGATACACGACAGATGTTGGATGTCAATCCAACAGCTGGTAGGCAGAATCGTTTGTTGACTGGCTAGTAAGTCGACACCACCTTGGATAGGCTATTTCCTCGCGGGTCCCAACTGTCAGAATCCAAATCTGTCATGGTCATGCAGCCTTTCCTATGAAAATTTATAGCCCATTTGATGTGCTAGTTCGAAATAAGTTTGTGGGTGCTGGTGGGGGCTAATCACTTGGCTTCTGTAATGCACAGTGAGCTCAAGTAGCCAGCGAGAGTGATGTTATTTCCCTTGGTTGGGATTTGTTAAAACATTTCACTATAAATTAAACGAATGGCAAGCCATTTGCCTTGTTTCAAAGAAAATATGACAGTCAGAGCCGAGTTGAAAAGGGCAGGAACATCTAACTCCAGCTTACAAACTGTACAAAAGCACGAGGGTTAATTGTTCATCAGGTTTAAAAAAACCCAGATTGAAAAGGGCAACAACATCTAACTCCAGCACTGTTTTCGGCAGTCACAGTCAAATGGATCGGTCAGGTCCATAGAATGAACATCTTGGGTCGTAAAATTTACTGGATTATGACCACAATATGTTGTAAACAGAAGCCCGACACATTCAGAAGCTCTTTTGTCCACCTGAAACTCCTTTTTTTGCTCTTCGACATACCCATCCGTCAAAACCATGCTGCTGATAAACTTAAGCCTGATGGATAAACTTAAGCTGAACGGTTAATTCTAGTACACTATATGCAGGCTTCCAATGTGCGTGAAAATATCACCTTTATATACAACTTCTCAAGACATGGAAAGCATTGCAGCAAGCCAATAATCTTGTTCAGATCAAAACTATTCATTTGGATATATAAGATCTTGACAGAATCCAACACCATTGATAGGCCATCCATGGAGAAACTCTTCATTGAGCATAGAACATAACATTAGTACAAAATGTGTACTCCAAGATGATATATAAATTATGCGCATAAATTTAAAATGCAGCTTATGGTTACAAGTGTAGATGATAATATATATAAAGTACCTCAAGAACTATGGAGCCAAAGACCATATTGAAATGAGCACAGAGATCATGTATTACACCCAAGGTCTCCAGTTTAGGCGCAGAGAGGACGGTTATTTGCAACGGTGAATAACTAGAATCAAGGATCAACCTTTGAAGTGAAGGGGCATCTTGGATGATGAGCTTCCTTCCGTCAAAAGAAATTCCAATTCTTACAAGGTTAGGCGACTTTATTTGGAGACAACCGATTCTAACTGTGAAAACAAGCACCAAGCACTCCAGCGCAGGGCAACTGGAGTGGATGATGCTGTGCAATGAGGCCTCCGATATACGAACCCACACAAGTGAAAGTTTCTTGAGAAACGGGAGTCGAAGGTTTAGTACCAGATTGTCTGGTAGGTAGCACAGCGCAAAGGTGGCGGTGTGGAGAGAAGAGGAAAACCGCGAGATGGACATCGGTGCTGAGGGCACAAGTTCATGGCGTTCGGTATGTGGTATGTGATTTCCAGGGAATAGTAGAACTCAAGCAGCTGTAGTTCTGTGAATTCAGGGGATTTCAGCCAGGCGTCCACCGTGCAGGGCATGGTATGCCTGCTCAGGTAGCATGACGAGATGAAGAGGCTTTGAACGGAGCCCTGGTGGGAGGAGATGATGGCTATGGGGATTTCAAAATCATTGAAGAGAGATAGCTGACGACAGTCGAGATTAAGGGGCACGGCGTGCCATAGAGGGCGCCACCAAATTGAGAGGACTTGGGTGCAGCAGCAATCCTTGGTGGGGAGAAGCGAGATGATCTCCCCAAGGACGGCGTCCGGGAGATCGCTGATGCAGTCCACCCGAGATTCTATGGGTTCCTGGGATCCGGTGGGGGCAGGGTCGCCACTTCTCCCCGCGCTGCCGGGTGCGGGATCTACAATAGGCGTCGCCGCTAGCGGGAGCCTCATCATCTTGGCGCTGGGGTCAGCCGACTCCATTTTCCTCGAGGGCGTCGCGTCGCACTCACGGATTTGAGCAAAGTAACGAATGACGAGCCTCGTTGTAGTGCGAGTGAAGAAGAAGGGGAGCTGGGGGTTTTCTGTAGGAGTGAGGAAGAAGGGGAGCTGGGGTTTTTTGTAGGAGTGAGGTGAGGAATTTGGGGGTAC
>LR880967.1:786311841-786334377 GCA_904067115.1 Aegilops sharonensis | reverse complement strand
ACATTGTGCATGTCATGTACTATTAATCTTGTCAATAGTCAAAGGCGGTATTAAAAATCTCATTACGCCCTATATAGATGGAAGGAGGGAGTATGAATCCATGTTATGTCCGATTAAATTTTTTCGCTTACTGTATAATGCATGTAACCTACTCATACCAACATTTTAGTGCATTCCAAATGTCTATACTACTGTTGCAATTCGAACTAAATTTGAATTCGTTTCTCTATTTCAATAATAATCTACAATCATGATTGTTGCCAACTTCAACCATCATAGTTTCTTTGCTATCCGCCAGATATAAATCGGACGGCCTATAATGCAGGATGGCAGGCACACCATCATCAACAACTCCGTTTTTTTATAAGAGTAGAGATAAAATATATTAAATGTAGTATAACATGTTCATAACCACACCATGTATATCACCGTTATATATATTCACACATGCGTCAGTTTAAAACACTATGATAAATTCTTCAAATATCCGAATTCGCTTTTTATAATGAAGTATATATGATCTCTATTCGTCTTTTACACCCACACAACCCTCTTATCTTTGTAGCTAGCGCTAACTTTCTCTTGTGCATGCACACGCCCGCATCCCTCTCACCCTCCCTCAGCTCCTTCTTTACGGCACACATCGATCGATATGCCTCTCTAGCCAGGTGTGCCTAGCACAAACACAAGCTTCCCCTCTTCTCTTATCACCGTCCATGACTCACTCCCACCAATCTTTTCATCGTTCTCGTACTCGCACACTCCTCCCCCCTCGATATAGTATGCCTCTCGTACCACCTCCTACATGCATCCCTCTCTCTCTATCCTTCTCCTCGTGCCTCATTTGCTTCTAACACACACATGCATGTATACCGATCGATCTCCCAACATATACCTAGATCGACTTTAACTACCCCCCCATCGATCGACGTACCTCACAAGTTATGTCTCTCCTTTCTCTAACAAAGGGCGATTGATCTTCCTATGTAGTTACATCTGCTTACCACAGCCACATCGTCCCCCCTCATCATTCGTGCATGCCTCCTGACCCGTCTCTCACACTCACGTGCACATACAACAAGCAGCCATCTCCTCTCTTATTGATATTGCGGGCATGCCCTCCGTTTGTCTAGCAAGCCTATCCCACCATTTGTTAGAAGCAACTCCACTACCACCCCCTCCAACACTCTAGCTCTGTCTCTCTCCCAACCTTATTCCTCTCCTGCACATATGCATGGATGCCGATCGATCTCCCTTAATACATGCGGAAGATCGATCTCCTTAATACATGAGGTAGGCCTCTCTCCTCCTCCACACATATACCAGCCATTGTACCTCTATAGTTAATTGGGACTCCCTCTTCCCCCACCACACAGCGATAGTCGAGCGTTGCAGGTAGGTATCCATGCCACAGAGACAAACTGCACATGTCCCCTCTCACGTTCCAGTAGGCGAGTCACTCTATATCTTTGACGTGGGCACACACAAATTCGATGGCACTCTTTATCGATCGTGCGCGCACACATACACACATCATCCCTCTCTTCGATTCTATGGACACCTCAAGCCGATGATACCTCCACTCTCTTCTCATGGATCACCCCCTCTATATATATGTTATATCCAGGACTCTATTTCACACACATTGCATATGTTACATTTTTTGATTGACCCCCCCCCCCCAAAAAAAACTCTCAAGAACCCACACACTATATCTCTCTAGGTTTGTATCTCTCTCACACAACCCCACGCAGGTGGTGTACGTATACAAGAAGAGAATAGGTGCACCGTGCACGTACTCACGCTTCGTGCCCAGCCACACCCGCGCGGGTACACGGCGGAGCTCATTTATTTATGAAATGGCAGCCCACGTGCTAATTTGAACGCTTGTAGGGGTTGTTTACCTAGGGAGGTCGTGTACCACGCGTGCACGAAACAAAGTTCGACTTGACGCATTGCCGCGTTATTTTTAAATAAAGTTATAGCGCTCAATGGCACATACACGGAATATAAAACGATTTTTATGGAGAAAAAGGTTTGTCGCTCTTTAGAGTATCTCACACAAGGCTGCGGTGGCCTCTCGCTCTCAACGTTGGTCACTGACCCGGCTGCATCCCGTCCGCCGGGGGAAAGGGAGTGCGGTGGCCTCTCTCTCTCACTGTTGGTCACTGATCCGGCCGCATCCTGTCCGCCGGGGGAAAGGGAGGAAGTGTATCGTTTCTCCGTTCGACGGCGCCGAGGCAGCACGTCTCGATCTGCGGTACACGCCGTTCTCTCTGATCAAGCTCCGGCGCGGCAGGGCCTACGCCACCTGCTCGCAGATTCCGCCCGCCGCCGCTCACCTAGTTACATCCCGATGACCTCCAGGTATCCCCTCCGGCCTTGCTCCACTGCCCGTCTTCCCACGTAGCTGCATGTGGATCTTCCATAGTTCTTTGCCCAAAACTTAGCTCGTCCGGCGTACTTTCCATATTGCATTCTCGTCCTCACACCGTTTTAGACAAACACAACCGTGTTGTTATCTTCCCTTAGGACAAGGAATATGCTTCTTTTTTGTCGTCGCATGTGTCATCAACTGTTATTAGCCAATAATTGTTTCCTTTCTACCTCTTTTTTGCAAACAGGGCTATCCATTTCACCTCGTTGCTATTGTGACCTTTTGGTGAACAGCACAAATCACTTTTTTCTTAAGAGTGTTTCGTGCAGTTGTACTAAAATGTCACACGGGCAACGTCTCTACATTTCATTGCGACTGCACAAAGGGAGATTGGTTTTGCTCTATCCTCCTCATCCAACTCCGAGCCTAGTCTTCTCCAACTAGTTAGTCTTAAGAGAGACTGCAAAGGTGACCGGCTTCTATTTGTGTGTTTATTGTTTCATCAGCAGTCCTCTATTATCGTAATCACACTTAATATCTTTGGAACAGGGACGCTCAGCTCTATTTTAGTGGAACTGCACAAAATGATCGGAATGTTGCATGCTCCAGACAGCTAATTTTTTTCCAACATGCCTTGTTGATTTAGACAGAGCTGGGGGGACGTTGCTACCAATGAAAGCATGGATCAATTTTAATTTAACACCTTCTCACAACTCGGTATACAGTTGTGATGTAATTATTAGCTCTGATCTGCTAATAATTGACATGCATTAGCAAGGAAGTTAGTTTTTTATTGTTTCCGAAAGAGCATCGATGGCAAGACACGCGAAACATAAGCTGAAAGCTCACACCATTGTACAATTTCATGTCACTGGATAATTATTTGTATAGTACGTCAATTATGTAAACAAATGATGGAAGCTTGATAGTATTGCCAGAAGCCTCTTCATCATCCGGGTCCATGTGCCATGCACAAAATTATACTCCTTCGTTCCTAAATATTTGTCTTTTTACAAATTTCAAACGGGCATATTTTGGAGTGTAGATTCACTCATTTTGCTTCGTATGTGTACTCCCTCCGTTCCTAAATATTCTATTCGTCTTTATAGAGATTTCAACAAGTGACTACATACGGAGCAAAATGAGTGAATCTACACTCTAAAATATGTCTATATACATCTGTATGTGCCAGTCCATTTGAAATCTCTAAAAAGACAAATATTTGAGTAGTCACTCGTTGAAATCTCTAGAAAGAAAAATACTCCGGAGTATATTTAAGAACCGAGGGGGTAGTGCACAACCGCATGGGAGACTCAGCCCGGTCGTTGCGCTGCATTAATAGTGAGTAATGAGCAGTCAAATCATAAGCCCCTCCTTTCCCACTGTAAGTTGCTCTGAAGAAGCAACCATCAATACGCTCTTCTTTGAATCTATGGGACCAAGGCGACTAGCGATCGGCCTGAAAAATAGCATTGGTAGTTATAGCACGACGTCTATTACTAGAGGGAATAATGCGTACACACATGCATGCAGTGCTTCCACCCCGGGTACACACATGCATGCACTTACTCCACTCCGTAGTAGTAGTAGTACAGTACATGGAGAGAAAATTGTGGACTTGATTGCGGTTACCACGCCCTAATTAATTGAGCATTAAACCAAACGCGTCTAAAGTCTCTCCGGTGGTGGAAATACATTGAGAGAAATGCATCATAATGAAGCGCGCCCTGTAAACTGTGACGGAGGGAGGAGTAGTATGAAGGTGCAAAACCAAGTACGCGTATGGCCAGTCAGTCAACGCACCTCCTCTTGGCATATCACTGACATGTGGGACAGGAGTGTGGGCAAACCGATCTCAATTGACAGTAAAGAGCCAACCTGCCCTTCCTTGAGAGAGACGAGGAGCGAGAACACACAGACGGGCTCGCACGAAGGCCAAGATATATTCGAGCATGGTTGGTTAATCGATATCATTCATTACATGTTGGGCTGCCGTTTTCGTCCCTTCTCCGGAATAAACGTGTACTTTATCAGAGAAAACAATAAGAGTACCGACGCTCCACCATGCGGTTCTAGTAGTAGTACTACTCATACTACTGCGCTTGGCTCTTCGCCTCTTCGTGAAGTCGAACAATGATGGTACTCCGCATGTTGGGTACTACAGTGTATGCCTCTGACAATCTGACACCGAATGGACTGATGCATGTCCACCGAGGGTAGGTTGCATTAGTCAAAAGGCGTAAGTGAGCTTCACCTTGTCCTGCAAGCTTCTCCTCGTTCTGCAAGTTGACGGGACACACCAAAAAGTAGTGCTAGTCCATACTCCCTCCTTTTTGGTTAATATGGCTTAATCTTTTTTGTGGGTAAATGAGAGAGCTTTATTCATATATAAGCATTCTTAGGACGATCAGCCAAGACACTGGTCACTAGGAAGCGAGGTACCCCGCAAAAAAAGAAGTAGGAAGCGAGGTGTTTCATCAAGCTAGCTCTCGGCCACATTCAAAGTGCAGCCTTCTCCTCGTTCGGCAAGTTGACGGGACACAGCAAAGTAATGCTAGTCCATACTGCCTCCTCTCCGGTTAATATGGCTTAATTTCAAACGAGATAAATACATTGTCTGTCATTGTATATTTGTAAAAATATGGTCAGTGGACTTCATAATACGCTCATTGCGCTCAATATATATATTTTCCGGTGTTTATACGGTCACTAGCTCACCCTCACTGGGTATGTGTGTGCATGCACGTGTAGGTTGAGCACTTGAGCGTGACCGTGTGTGTTCTGTCGTGTGCTCGGACATGCATGCATTAGGGCGTAGCGCGCGTTTTTGCGTCCATGTGTACGTGTGACTGTTGCATACACGTAGGGGGAGTACGTGTAGGGGCCACTAAGGAGCAGTCAAATCACATAGTAAGTTAGTCGGAAGAAGCAACCATCATTTCACTCTTGAATGACACGTACGCAATATAAAATGGTTGACATGGAGAGAAAAAGAAAACCACTATATATACACTAGCATGAGCCTAAGCTACAAGCCTGCTTGCTTAGGTTGCTCTCTTCACAAGCATAGAACGACGGGCCTGATCCCGCAGGTGGGGGAAGGGAACAATGTTCTGCGTAGACGCGGTCGACATCGGCGAGGGAGAAAACCCACAGTCGGTGTGTCCCAATCGGGGGTCACCGCGGTATGGGCCGATGCCGCGTCCCAACCGCCCTTCTAGATACAACCTGACGTCCCAGGTAGTCCATCTTCCTTTTGGAGCCGGCTTGCTCCACTGCCGTAGCTCCATCTCCATGTCGATCTTTCTCTACTTCTACCGGCTTTCTACTTGTGATGAGTTTATGTCTCATGAACTAGTGCCAGTACTATTATTCTAATCACACTTCTTCAATATCTTTGCCATCAGGGATGCTCAGGTCGATTTTAGTGGAACTGCACAAAAGCATCGTATGATCCGAGGGTGCCAGCCGTCTTTCCTTCGACAGGTTCTACCTGGCCAGGAAATTAAATCATGTTTAGGGTTTAGGGTTTAAGTCGTAGTGACCCCATCAGTAGTTTTTCTTTCGTACATGCTCTCACACCTTTTTTCTTTAGTTGTGAAGGAAATATTGGCTATGATCTATGAATCATTGAGATGCATCAGCATGCGTGTTAGTTTTCCTTTGTATTTGATGGAATGTTGTAACGGGGCAACCTTGGAATAGGAATGAAAATGGAGTGGAAAGTTTCTGTTTTTCCAGAGAAAAAATGGAAATGGAGAGAAACCAACGTTTCGTTTCGTTGGATCGCGCCATCGAGCAAAACCAACGTTTAAATCACGTCTGCCGTGTTCGTGTCTCACCCTCCTCCACGGCTCGCCCCCACACGGTCGCTCGGCATGCCACTCACCGCAAACCGAGTATACAATAACTTTCCCGCCTGCTTGTCGATGGATCGCGCCATGGAGTACTATCACTACTGGAAGAGATTGACGAGTTGGGGGAGGACAGCTAGCTGTAGCACGGACTCCCAAGTACTTTTTTCATGCATGTTGTAGCCGGCTATTGTGACCTTTGAATGCAGAGCAGCCGCATGCACTCGGAAGCGGCACGGTCGACGCTCTCCCAGCCGGCGCGCCGCTTCAATGTCGGCGCCAGTGAGAGGTCGCGTCCGCTCTGGCCGGGCATGAATGTGGCACTGACCGTTTCGGGCGGGAAGCACACGCGGGTGATGAAGAGGGTTCGGGTTGGTCAGGACCGGTCGTGGCAGCAGTCCGGACGTGCGCAAACAAGAGATGTTGTACGTTAATATTGCTGCGTATATACTTAACAACGTAAATAATGTGCCAGTTGGACAAATATGATTGGAGATGGAGATGGAAATGGAATTTTACGTAAATACGGATATGCATGTCTATGTCTATGTGTGTGTGTGCGCGACGACTCTCGCGGCCTGGAAGTGGGGGCGTGTTTTTTGATCGAGTTTTCTTTCTTGGTACGTTAGAAAATCAGTTTGTCTAATTCACATCTAGATGTTATTTAAGGACATCACATCTAAGCTCCCACAAGTATATAATGTAGCAACAAGAAACAAAAAAACTAGGAAAAAAATAGACCACAAACAGAGTGGACATCAACTTAGATGTGACATAACTATGTCACATCTAGATGTGTCCTAAACAGACCCTTAAAAAATTGTCCGCCAGTTTTTGTTTTATTTTTTCGGGAACACGTGTATTCTATTTAAAACCACTGCTATGGAGAGATTGTTTTACTCCATTATAGCCTCTTGTTTGATAGAGTTTCTCGCGTCTCGCTCTCTCACCCTCTCCATATCAAAACAAGATGACAGTGTCCACTCTATCTCTCTCCTCACCGGTGGTCACAGATCCGACCGAATCCCGTCCGCTACGGGAGGTGAGGAGGTGCAGCTTGACGTCGTCGCCGTCGGCGACGGAGGAAGCCGATGCGCACCGTCCTCTCGGAGTCGGCGCTGGCGCGGACGAAGATCCTCCGCGCCTTGTTCGCTGCTGTCGTGTGGGCAGATCCCGCCCGCCTCCTAAACGACATCTCGCCCACCTGAGGTATAACTTCTTGTACTGGTCCAGCTCCCCAGGTCGCTGCGTGTGGGTTTTCTTCTATGCGACTACTCCCCAGCTCCCCATGCATAGTAGCTAGGGTTCGTCGGCTAGTCCAACATCACCTACTAGTCGTCTTTCACGTTGGTGCAATTTTATCACACAATTGGCTATGAACCAAATGTTTCCTCGAAGAAGGATCGACGTTGGTACTAAGAGCATAAGTTTTGTATTGATTTCTAAGCCTTCTCACAACTTTGTCTCCAGCTCTCCTGTAATTTTATTTGTCCAGCTATTAACTTTGATTTAAAAAATGGTGCGGACTAAAAACCCGGATGGACTTAGTAACCCTCCATTTTTATTTACTCCGCATATTAGATTTGACTGAAGTCAAACTTTGTAATACTCTCAAACCTTTCGGATAATTGAAATTAAAATTCTTTATTTGTACACACTATCACACGTTTCCGATAATTTGGCGCATTTGTGGTTGTTCACTTAAGGGAGGGTAGTGTACCACACGTGAAGGACAGGAAGTGCGACCAGGACGCGTGGGCGTGGATTGTTAGTTCATCGGAAGTAGTACTAGTTTTCTTCACTATACCTTAAATAAAGAGTTTCGTTTCGTACTTACACAATTTAAAACGATTGTTATGGAGAGAATAAGAAAACCACTCCACTATATATTAGTCGTATACACGAGAATACTATATGGACGCAGCTTCATTGACTTAGTGCACCTGCCTTTGGGTTTATGACAGGTGGGCCCAAAATGTGGCTGGCTCACCTGTCATACAGCCAAAAGCAGGTGCAGTGAAGGCACCGGAGCTCTGTCCGTACTACAGTAGTATATATATAAGCGAGAGCCTCAACGCTTGTTCGCTAGGGTTTGCACTCTCCACACGCTCGCCGCACCACATATATGTTACACGCTGGAGGCTCAGCGTTCATTTGCTAGGGTTTGCTATATTCACAGTCTCTCACCCTCTCTTCGCCATATCTAAACAAGACTGTGTTGGCCTCTTGTCTCTCTCTCCCCCCTCACAGCTGGTGAAGGAGGCATACGTATCCCGTCACACCGGGAAGGGGAGGAGGTGCAGCGTTCACTCTATCGCCTTTGGCGAGGTAGGCAATCCACTGCCGGCTGCGATGTTCTCTTTCACCCAGCGCCTGTGCGGGAGGGCCACCGACCCCTTCTTCCTCGCTGCCGTATGTAGTGTGGGCAGATCCGGCCTCCCGCTGCACGCCTTGCCACATCCCGACGACCCTAAGGTATAAGTTTCTTTGAAACCGCCGTTGCTCTAGCTGCATGTGGATCTTTTTCGATCTGTAGTTGAATCTAGGTCTTGGTTCAAAGAGGAAAGAAGGGTGCGGTGGGCTGGAGCAAGAATATAGGACGTGGTTCAATGAGGAAAGGAGGGGCGAAAAGTAGTATAGACTGGCTATCCAGCCGCTTTGTAGGTCGAAAAGGGAAAAAGGGGGTAACCCAGTACGCACATCTGTAAGGAACCGATCTCTTTGTTGAAAAGGGAAAGAAACTGGGGGTCGGGTAGTTTGTGCAGGACTAGATTTGCTGCCCTCACATAGGAAAAAAGGGTTCAAAGAGAACAAATATGGGACCAACGCATATATGCTGCTTGGCTACATACTCTGCATCACCCATTTATACGTGTGGACGCACATGGTGCTGGCATGTCCCATACAGCTATTTTGCTGTTGTTAATCTAAGAATGCCACCGGAAAATTGAAGCAATGCCACTGTTAAAAGTAAATTACATTTTTTAACGAATATTGTTTCAAGAGAATGTCTCTGTTAATATGAATCAATGCAACCGTTTTAGAAATGCTACTATCCTACTTTGTTTTCCATCCAAGATAAGTTAGATGCTTCTTTCTATCACCGTTTGTTTCATCCTCCTTTATCAGCAAGTAATTGTTTCCTTTTTCCCTCTGTTGAAACAGGGGTATCGATTCAACTTGTTGCTATTGCGACATTTTGCTTCGCTACTCGAAACACTTATATTTTAAGAGTGTTTTGTGCAGTTCAACTTGAATGTCACACAGGTGACTTTGCTTAGTTTTTGTGGAACTTCACAAAAGGAGATCGAGATTTGTTTCCAGTCTTTGCGGCGAGTTGTTTCAAATCTTGGTCTCATCCACATGATGTGCAGTGTGCTTTGAGATGTTGTGCTACTTGTTTTGGTACTGTTTAAAATAAATGTTGAATTAAAGCTATTGTATTGTTGTCTTTTCCCATTAAGTAGTGAACAAAAATGGGACCAACCCAGACATGATGCTTGTTGCTTTGTTACAACAAATTCAGCATCACCCCCTTTATAAGCCAGTAATTGATGCCACTCTCAGAATTAACTACTGAATCTTATTTGAAAATTGCAACACTTGTTAGGGATTGGCGGGATTACCATTTTTGTGGCCGCATGTTTCATCCTCCTTTATTAGCCAGTAATTGATTCCTTTTTTGCCTCTGTTTAAACAGGGATATATATTCAACTTGTTGCTATTGCGACATTTGCTTTGCTACGCGAAACACTTTGCTTGATTTCAGTGCAACTGCACAAAACAAGATTGGATTTCCTATTCGTGTTGGCAGATTCATATTTTATCCTGGTCTTCTCATGAAAGGTCAGCACAGGCCTTCATCCACATGATTGTGTAGTGTGCTTTGAGATGTTGTGCTACTTGTATTGGTACTGTTTTAAATAAATGTTGAATTGAAGCTATTGTATTGCTGTCTTTTCCCATTAAGTAGTTAACAAAAATGGGACCAACCCAGACATGATGCTTGTTGCTTTGTTACAACAAACTCTGCATGACCCCCTTTATAAGTAGATGGAAGCACATACTATTTTTGCGCCCACTCTCCCCTGGAACTGTTTATGCTTTTCGTTAATCTAATGTCGCTGGTAAAATTAAGCAATGCCACTCTTAGAATTAATTAACTACTGAATCTTAGTTCAAAACTGCAACACTTGTTAGGAATGGTACTATCCTGCTTTGTAGTTCTTTCTACATGTTTAACCAAGGTATTGTTAAGATATGTCTCTGTTAAAATGAATCAGTTGCATTGTTTTAGGAACGGTACTTTTCTGCCTTGTCGTTCTTTATACATGTTGAAACAAGGCATTGTTAAGATAATGTCTCAGTCAATATGAATGAATCACACTGATGGAGAATTGCTACTCTCCTGCTTTGTTTCCCAATAAGATAAAGTAGATCAGTAGATGCTTTTATTCTGGGAGTACAAGTCATCAACCGTTATTTCTCAGTAATTGTTTCCCTTATACCTATTGTTGCTTACAGTGATATCAAAATTAAAGCTCGGTTTTATTTCGACTTCGATTTAGTTGAACTGCACAAAAGGAGCCAATGTGTCCAAGGCAAACTGCTGCATTACTGGGTCCAGTTGGTCGTTCCACTTTGTAGAAAGAAGCAGTCACTGTTTGCACTACATTACAGAAGGAATGACCGAGAAGCTTTACAGAGTATTATTAGACACCGGTGACATGACTAGTCTGCAGAGACCATTGGCAATTTAACAACACGTGGAGTTCCCTGGGCAAAAAGTGCCCAAACAAGTACAAGAAGCTATGACAGGACTCCACGATCATAGGCATTACATATTTTGAATGGGAAAAGCTTGTCAAAGTTTAATCATTGATGTTAGCAAGAAGACGTTAGTTTAATATATTGGAATTGGAAAACCTTGTCAAAATTTGCTCATTGATGTTAGCCAGAAGACATGCATTTGATATTTTTGAGTGGGACGCCCTTGCTGTGAGCAGCGTCGAGTGTTTTTTCCTATTCCTGTGTTCAGTTTAGAAGTAAATAGTTACTCTGCTGAGATATTCCTGTGTTAAGAGTTTGTTCTGAATATTGTCCATGTAATGCCAGGCCTTGTGTTTGATTGCAAAGTTGAGCTTGGAATGTTGTGGCATGCGGCATCACGAGTTGTTCACCGTGCCTCCTGAGAATAATGCTTCGTATTGTTTTGCATGTCGATCTAATGCCAGTGATTTGCTTGTTAAGAAGATCATCCTCTTCTGTTGTTTCCATGCTTAAGAAGTTCAGCGTCTGATGTTTCATTCATAGCCTATACGACAAGTCGGGTAGGTTAGACGTGAAACCATATGATCTTCCGACCAACTCATGATATTAGGCCGTGATTGGATCGTCGTTTTCCAACCAAAACCGCATGTAAAACTGACGCTTGTAAATTAAAGCAGATGGTCTCAGGCGAAGGCGCTTGGTTGGTCGATTTCGACTAGTAAAATATCGGAAGTACTTCACACACGATAAAAACGCTGGACGACACTCGGACGATTGCTAATCCAGCCGTTAGCTGTTGCTTCAGCATTGCCCATGGATGGATTGATACGCACGTCGCGCATGTATTGTCTGGTAATGTCGTCCATATAGCAGTGCTCGTAAAATATACACTGGTCTCTCAAATTACACGCGTAACCTGCCGGTTTTACTTACAGACCTCGGGCCCTCGGTTTCATTACGTCTGTATTTTACGCGTTGTTTCCGATGACGAGTAAATTACACTTGTATGTTAATACAGGTTTGAAATAAACCAGAGCTCCCAAGCGCGGCCTTACCGTTTCATGCCGTCTCAGTTTCTCGAAGGTGGTCATAGGTGTCCGATGATCCTGGCTTCCTGAATGAGCAGCGGGCGCTATATCAGACCATCTGTAGGGCCCGCGAGGCCCTCTCTGTTGTCCTTCGAGTTGTTGTTCTCGCCGTGGCGCCGAGCATTGTTAACATCGTCAATGAACATGAGGATTCAGAAGATGAATTTATTTTGAATGGATGACACTAGGGACCCACTAGGGCAATAGTCGTATGTACGCAAGTGCCTCCTTATTATGTACAACTATTTTTTTTTACTTTCTCCTAGTTTCCTGACATCACGGTCCCACACCATTGTCAACCTATGTAATCAATATAAACGAGAGAATTTCACAAGGTGCGGTCGACAACTGGGACCAAGCAGCTCGAGCAGTATTTGTGTTTTTGAGGCGTGAGCACGGCAGAGTTTTTTCTTGGCGATGATTTTGTTGTTGTTCAGAGGAGAGCAGGGTATTAACTGGGCGGGTTGTGGCCCATCTAGCCCAGGCCAGGTATCCAGCCCAGATACTAATTTTTTCAAGATGAAAATGGCTAGCCTAGCTATACGTCTTTTTGAGGAATACCCAGGCAAGGTTAACTTGTTATTCTCCGCCCGCTGGGCTGCAAATCTTTCCTAGGAGGGATGCATTAGGCTTGACAGGAAAATGGGCTTTAAAAAAATAAATGGGATGTAATTATAAAAACTAGGTAGTAACTATAAAAAAATGCACCAAACACGAAATTAGTTTATAAAATATTATTTATGGATTTTGAAAATCTTAAATTTTCATTGTTGCGCGCGCAATGTTTCGTTGGATTTTTACATAATACAAATTTATATTTAATCTGACTAGAAATTTCGGGATAAAAATATTTCGGATCCCATCAAAATGTGGGAAATTTTATTGAATTATGTCTTCAACGGTTGGTTGAAATTATTAATCGTTGTCCTAGCTAGAAAATGGGTTGTACTTTTAACAAACTGTAAATGGGTTGTTGTAAATTCCATTAGAATTCAAAAATGGGCTGTATATTCTTACACAACGCAAATGGGTTATAACTTCTCTGCCACACACTTGTGGGCTTACTAAGTGACGCGTCCCCCAAAAAAAATAAGTTGACGCATATGCAAGGCTTTGTCAACTTATTATAGTCAACACACGGTTCTAGCAGCAGTGGCCGTTGGATGTCTATCCAACGGATGTCGTGCTTCTTCTTCAAGCTCGGATATTCTTAGATTCGGCCGCCCAAAAAATGAGTCCTCCCCCTGACATCTAGGGCGCACCGTTTCGGAGGCTGACCTGTGGGCCTACTAAGTTGGAGCGTACCAAGGGCTTTGTCAACTTAGTCAATATAAACGATTCTAGCTTCAGTGACCGTACGATATCCATCCAACAGCCGTAGTGCTTCTTCAACCTCTGGTCTTCTTGGTCCAGCCGCCCAAAGCAGCGCCGGTCGTGCCACCTGCTCCTGCCTCCCGTGGCCGGCTGTGCTGCCGCGGAGGCCTCACCGCCCCCATACTACTCCCACCGCTGGCCAGGCCATCCGTCCACTCACCCACACCCCCTGTTATTCTGCGGCGACGGCAGCCTCACACCGCAGCCGAACCAGTGAACCCTCATACTCCTCTCCGTGCGGGCTTCCACTGCTGTATATTCCCCGGCTCCGCGTCGTCCCCTTCCTAGGCCTCGCCGTCGTCCACTGCCCTGGTGCTCTCGGCGCAGCGTGGTCAATGTGGTCAACGACCGACTTCCATTGGAAGAGTACTGTACGTGGAGAGGCTGACAGCTGGGTCCACGGCGGCCGCAAGGAAGTGCCTCCTTATTACACGCAAAATAATTATTCCTCCACCTGACAGCAGGGACCCACTGGACGGGCCACCTTATTTTGCAAAAAAAACGTTTCCCCCTGACTGCTGGGACCCACCAGTCGAGCCACCGTATTTCACGAAAAAACGTTCCCCCTGTTGTCAGCACGGACCCACCGAAAGTGCCTCCTTATTACGCAAAAAAAATGAATACTCCCCTGCTAGCTAGGACCCACCTTGGTGCGAGGCTGACTTGTGGGCCTACTAAGTTGATGGGGACGTAGGGCTTTGTCAACTTAGTCAATATGAACGATTCTAGCTCCAGTGACCGTACGATGTCCATCCAACCGCCGTAGTGCTTCTTCAACCTCTGGTCTTCTTGCTCCAGTCGGCCAAAGCAGCGCCGGTCGTGCCGCCTGCTCCTGCCTCCCGTGGCTGGCTATGCTGCCGCGGAGGCCTCACCGCCCCCTATTATTCCCACTACTGGCCAGGCCCTGCGGCGACGGCAGCCTCACACCGCAGCCGAACGAGTGAACCCTTATACTCCTCTCCGCGTGGGCATCCACTGCCGCGTCTTCGCCGGCTCCGCGTCGTCCCCTTCCTAGGCCTCGCCGTCGTCCACCGCCCTGGTGCTCTCTGCGCGGCGTGGTCAACGTGGTCAAGGAACGACTTCCATCCGACGTGGGCTGTACGTGGAGAGGCTGACAGCTGGGTCCACGGCCGCAGCAAGGAAGTGCCTCCTTATTACGCAGAAAATAATGATTCCTCCACCTGACAGCAGGGACCCACCGGACGGGCCACCATATTTTGCAAAAAAACGTTTCCCCCCTGACTGCTGGGACCCACCAGCTACACCTTCGCACGCAAGGAAGTGCGTCCGGGCAAAAAAATGATTCGCCCCCCTGACTGCTGGGACCCACCAGCTACATCTTCGCACACAAGGAAGTGCGTCCGGGCAAAAAAAAACAAAACTATTCGCCCCCCTGACTGCTGGGACCAACCAGCTACATCTTCGCAGGCAAGGAAGTACCTGACAGTCGGGACCCACCTAGTCGAAGCGTACGTAGCGTTTTCATTCTGGTCACAAATGTGTACGTACATACTGGTCGATGTAGAGGCGCGCACGTGTCGTAGTAGAGGCGCGCACGTGTCGTAGCAGAGGCGCGCACGTAGCATGTACACGTACGTACAACGGCCAGGGTGCAAGAAAGAAAATACGGCCACGTATGTGTACATACGGGCGGGGTCTCGAACGTCTACTCGCGCATACGTACGGCGAGGGCTCGTGTACATGGTTGGGTCGGAACGGAGAAACAGTGTCGTCGTCGTGCTCATGGGGAGGCAACAGAATGCGTCGTGTTCATGGGGAGAGGCAACGGAATGCGTCGTGTTCATCGGGAGGCAACGAAACGCGTGGGAGCCAACCGGCTGGGTCGGAACGGAATGCGTCGTCGTGTTCATCGGGAGGGCTTGGACGGAACATGCGATGGAAACGAGGCATGGCGTACCGCACAACGGAGGAAACGGACCTCCTACATTCGGAACGGGGTCCTGTTGATCGGGAGGGGTGTGGCGTACCGCAAAACAGAGGAAACGGACCTCCTATGGTCGAAACGGGGGTCCTGTTGATCGGGAGGGGTGTGGTGTACCGCAAAACGGACGAAATGGACCTCCTATGGTCGAAACGGGGGTCCTGTTGATCGGGAGGGGTGTGGCGTACCGGAAAACGGACGAAACGGACTTGTGTTGGAGCGCTACGGTCGAAACAGGGGTCATGTTCATCGGGAGAGGTGTGGCGTACCGCAAAACGGGACTCCACGGGATACTGTTCATCTCCACCGTCGACCTCCTCCAGCCTCCACGGGCTACCGTCGACCTCCTCCAGCCTCCACGGGCTTCTGTTCATCCAGCCTCCACCGCGCGCTACTCTACCGTCTACTGTTCAACCACCCCTCCACCGTCTACTATTCATCCAGCCCTCCACACCACGGGGTCCTGTTCAACCACCCCTCCACAGGCACCCCTCCACCGTCTACTGTTCATCCACCCCCCCCCCCCCTTCTGTTGCGCCCGCCCCCCCCCCCCGGGGGTCCTGGGCACCCCCCCCCCCCCTTCTGTTGCGCCCGCCCCCCCCCCCCGGGGGTCCTGGGCACCCCCCCCCCCCCTTCTGTTGCGCCCGCCCCCCCCCCCCGGGGGTCCTGGGCACCCCCCCCCCCCCTTCTGTTGCGCCCGCCCCCCCCCCCCGGGGGTCCTGGGCACCCCCCCCCCCCCTTCTGTTGCGCCCGCCCCCCCCCCCCGGGGGTCCTGGGCACCCCCCCCCCCCCTTCTGTTGCGCCCGCCCCCCCCCCCCGGGGGTCCTGGGCACCCCCCCCCCCCCTTCTGTTGCGCCCGCCCCCCCCCCCCGGGGGTCCTGGGCACCCCCCCCCCCCCTTCTGTTGCGCCCGCCCCCCCCCCCCGGGGGTCCTGGGCACCCCCCCCCCCCCTTCTGTTGCGCCCGCCCCCCCCCCCCGGGGGTCCTGGGCACCCCCCCCCCCCCTTCTGTTGCGCCCGCCCCCCCCCCCCGGGGGTCCTGGGCACCCCCCCCCCCCCTTCTGTTGCGCCCGCCCCCCCCCCCCCGCACCGCTCACTGTTCATCCAATCGATCGACTTCAGTTAGCAGTAGTAGCGAAGGAATCGCTCGATCGGGTTTAGTTAACAGCCATCGATCGATCGCTCGGGTTCAGTAACGCGTAGCCTGCAGTGTAATCGCTCGGGTTCAGTTAGAGCCCAACGCCTCGCTCAGGTTCAGTTAGAGCCAATGCCTCGGACACACGCGCGTACGTGTATGAGAGAAACATGCATCGCTCGGCCCCCGACCTCCCACCGTAACCGGGAACTCTCCGAAATTTTCCTCGCCCTCGGTTCTACCACGGTTTTTTCTGTCATGGACGGCCCAAAGAATGTCATGCAGCTGCGTCTCCGGCCCACCCAGGACGAAAAGCCCATTTTCTATCATGATTTTTTGTCATAGAAGTAGGAGCCCACCACATCTATGATGATACCGGGTTTTGTCACAATTATCGTCATAGAAGTGTCATATGTATGACAGAAAAAAATTTCATTCGGCCCAAAATGTCACGAATGTGTCTTTTTTTTGTAGTGCGAGGAACACCTCTAACAGATCCAAGCATGTCACTCCGCCTCGGATTAGCTCGACTACAACTTCTACCAAGACTCCCACTTTAGCTTTCTCCTCCCAGGCCACGGTCAGCGAGCCGGGGGTGATGATACTTACCGACATGAAAGGGGGAAGGCCAGTCGACGAACCAGAAGATGGAATGTCATTGCAATAAAATTAGGTCGACTGCAAACCTCTAACGGACTCGGTAAAGGTCACTGCAAGGAATGCACTCTTGCCTCTCATCTAGATACCTAGACCACCACAAAACTGGGTCATGTGGGTCCTCGCGTCACCCGAATCTGCTTTCTTGACCGACTGAGAATGGCATGTAAAGATGTGCTTGAACAACCCCTAGTGGGGATGACAACCCAAGAAATTTTCACACATGGAAACGAAGGCAGCAAGATATGATATGGCATTCGAGGGAAGATGATGAAGTTGAGCGCTGAAGAAATTTAGAAATCCTCAGAAAAACGGATGGAGGGCAGGGAGAAACGTCTCTCCACGTGGGTGACGAGGAGGACCCGCTCTCCGGGGCGTGGCATAGGCTCGACCTCCCCTTGCTCCGGCAACCTCCAAGACCCCTGAGCTAGCAGGTCGTCGGCGACGAGTCCGTCAAGGTCATCTTTCGTGGCCATCGATGGCAGCCAGTCGCCTTGGATCCATCCCGGTGGCAGCATGACCCAAGAGCTCGACGCGTTCTTCACCATGGTCGCCTTCTTCGCGCGCTCCAGCTTCGTCGTCTTTTCTTTCACCATCTCCGTGGTGGCCGTCGGAGCCGAGCAGAGCCGAGTGACGCGGAGTGATGACCCACAAGTATAGGGGATCTATCGTAGTCCTTTCGACAAGTAAGAGTGTCGAACCCAACGAGGAGCAGAAGGAAATGACAAGTGGTTTTCAGCAAGGTATTCTCTGCAAGCACTGAAATTAACGGTAATAGATAGTTTTGTGATAAGATAAATCATAACGGGTAACAAGTAATAAAAGTAAACAAGGTGCAGCAAGGTGGACCAATCCTTTTTGTAGCAAAGGACAAACCTAGATGAACTCTTATATAAAGCAAAGCGCTCCCGAGGACACATGGGAATTGTTGTCAAGTTCGTTTTCATCATGCTCATATGATTCGCGTTCGTTACTTTGATAATTTGATATGTGGGTGGACCGGTGCTTGGGTGATGCCCTTCCTTGGACAAGCCTCCCACTTATGATTAACCCCTCTCGCAAGCATCCACAACTACGAAAGAAGAATTAAGGTAAACCTAATCATAGCATGAAACATATGGATCCAAATCAACCCCTTACGAAGCAACGCATAAACTAGGGTTTAAGCTTCTATCACTCTAGCAACCCATCATCTACTTATCACTTCCCAATGCCTTCCCCTAGGCCCAAATAATGGTGAAGTGTCATGTAGTCGATGTTCACATAACACCACTAGAGGAAAGACAACATACATCTCATCAAAATATCAAACGAATACAAAATTCACATGATTACTTATAACAAGACTTCTCCCATGTCCTCGGGAACAAACGTAACTACTCATAAAGGATATTCATGTTCATAATCAGAGGAGTATTAATTATCATTAAGGATCAGAACATATGATCTTCCACTGAATAAACCAACTAGCATCAACTAAAAGGAGTAATCAAAACTACTAGCAACTCACAGGTACCAATATGAGGTTTTGGGACCAAGATCGAATACAAGAGATGAACTAGGGTTTGAGAGGAGATGGTGCTGGTGAATATGTTGATGGAGATTGACCCCCTCTTGATGAGAGGATCGATGGTGATGACGATGGCGATGATTTCCCCCTCCCGGAGGTATGTTTCCCCGACAGAACAGCTCCGCCGGAGCCCTAGATTGGTTCTGCCCAGGTTCTGCCTCGAGACGGCGGCGCTTCGTCCCGAAAGCTTCCTTCTTATTTTTTCAGGTCAAAACACACCATATAGCAGAAGATGGGCGTCGGGGGCCTGCCAGGGGGCCACAAGGACGAGGGGCGCGCCCTCCACCCTAGTGGCTGGCTGGTGGCCCCCCTCTGGTATTTTCTTCGCCCAATATTTTTTATATATTCCAAAAACATGGTCCGTGAAGTTTCAGGACTTTTGGAGTTGTGCAGAATAGGTCTCTAATATTTACACCTTTTCTAGTCCAGAATTCCAGCTGTCGGCATTCTCCTTCTTCATGTAAACCTTATGAAATAAGAGAGAAAAGGCATAAGTATTGTTATATAAAGTGTAATAACAACCCATAATGCAATAAATATCAATATAAAAGCATGATGCAAAATGGACGTATCAACTCCGCCAAGCTTAGACCTCGCTTGTCCTCAAGCGAAAGCCGAAATCGAAAAATATGTCCACATGTTTAGAGATGGAGGTGTCGATAAAATAAAATACAGACATGAGGGAATCATGATCATCTTTAGAACAACAACATATATAGTCATATAATTTCTTATGTTAAAGTAACAATTCATTCACAAGGTAAAGTATGAATCAGAAACTTCATTGAAAACTAACAAACTATGATCTCAGCCATTGAAGCAATTGCAATTTATCATAATATCGGAAAGAGTAAATATAAGAGCTTTTCAGCAAGTCCATTACTCAACTATCATTTAGTCTTTCACAATTGGTAACACTCACGCAATACTTATGGGTACAAGGTTTCAATCGGACACAAAGAAAGATAGGGGCTTATAGTTTCGCCTCCCAACCTTTTACCTCAAGGGTAATGTCAACAATAATACTTTATGAAAACCTACATCTGAGTGGGTATATATATGGATCTTGCCAACACATAGTGCTTGCCAAAGGAAAAAGTGGAAAAAGGAAAGGTGATGATCACCATGACTCTTGTAGAAGGGTAGGAGATAAAAGTAAAAGATAGGCCCTTCGCAGAGGGAAGCAGAGGTTGTCATGCGCTTTTATGGCTGGATGTACAAAATCTTAATGCAAAAGAACGTCACTTTATATTGCCGCTTGTGATAAAGACCTTTATTACGCAGTTCATCGCTTTTATTTCTTCCATATCACAAGTTCGTATAAAGCTTATTTTCTTCACACTAATAGATCATACATATTTAGAGAGAAATTTTTATTGCTTGCACTTGAAGGTTCTTACTCAATCCATAGGTAGGTATGGTGGACTCTCGTGGCAAAACTGGGTTTAGGGATGTTTGGAAGCACAAGTAGTATCTCCACTTGGTGCAAAGAATTTGGCTAGCATGAGAGGGAAAGGCAAGCTCAACATGTTGGATGATCCATGACAATATAATTTCTATTCGGATATAAGAAAACATAATCCATTTCGTTGTCTTCCTTGTCCAACATCAACTTTTTAGCATGTCATATTTTAATGAGTGCTCAGAATTACAAAAGATGTCTAAGATAGTATATTTATATGTAAAACCTCTCTTTCTTTATTACTTCCTATTAATTGCAACAATGACCAAAACTATGTTTGTTAACTATCAATAACTTTTATTCATCATACTCTTTATGTGTGGAGTCATTACTCTCCATAAGATCAATACATGATCTTTTTATTTCTTTTTATTCTTTCTTTAATTTCCTCAAGATCATAGCAATATAGAAAAGCCCTCAAATAAAAACTATTCTTTATTATATATCACACGGACTCGATTACATACATACAAACCAAAACAAAACTCAAAACTAGACCATACTAAAACTTTATTCTACTAGATCAAGATATAACCTAAAGGATCGAACTAAGAAAACGATAAAGATAGAGGTGTGATGGTGACATGATACCAGGGCACCTCCCCCAAGCTTGGCAGTTGCCAAGGGGAGTGCCCATACCCATGTATTTATGTCTCTTTCTTTGGAGGTGGTGATGGTGGAGTTGATGATGTATCCGTCAACTTTATTAAGGCACCTTTCAGGACTTGCAAATCTTGGAGCACACGTTGAAGCATAATTGCATTCTTCTCGATTTCCTCCAAAAGATGCTTATTTTCAGGCCCCCAAGAACTCTTTCCTGCATTGCTTTCACTAGGACGGGATATGTCCCAATTGGAGGGTATATGTGTATGAGGGGTGTTCCCCACTCCGTAATTATGAACCAAATTATGAAAGTAGTTCCGATGTAACCTGCGTAAGGGCCTCCTAGGGGGAAGCCCTTCTCGAACCTCTTGTTATTCATGGTTGTTTGTAGTCCCTATTGCTCGATTGGGACTGGGAATGGTGGATATGCCAGCCAGAGTGCCTCTCTCCGAAGCCGGAGGGTGGTTCTCAAGCGAATCTCCTTCATCCTCCGCCATTGTGGCTCCCTTGGCATCCTCTCTTCTAAGTTCCGTCTCCATCAGCTAAGCATCGCCGTCCGCATTGTTGTAGGAGGAGGACGACATGATGCATGGCCTTGAAAATGAAAACAGGGGATTTTGCTGCGGTGCGGTGGTCAAAACCTTTGGAAGATTATATAATGAATTTTTACCAACCAAAAGACGAACCGTGTAAGAAAACAGAGTCTGGAGGGTGCACGAGGTGGCCACAAGGACGGGGGGCGCACCCAGGGGGTAGGGTGCGCCCTCCACCCTTGTGGTGGCCTCGTGTCTCTTTCAGACTACTTTTAATTTTCCTAAATTTTTAAATATTCCAAAACGGAGAAAATTTATCATCGGAAACGTTTTGGAGTCGGTTTACTTACCGTACCATATACCTATTCCTTTTCGGAGTCTGAAACATTCCAGAAAGTGTCACTTATGTACTCCTTCGGTGTTACAGTGTCAATTATATTGGTCTCAACATTTATGGGATTACCTGAGATATAATGTTTGATTCTTTGACCGTTCACCACCTTCGGATTTGTGCCTTCTGCGTTGTTGATTTTTATGGCACCGGAACGATAAACCTCCTCGATAATGTAGGGACCTTCCCATTTAGAGAGAAGCTTTACTGCAAAAAAATCTTAAACGAGAGTTGTATAGCAAAACATGATCACCTACATTAAACTCACGCTTTTGTATCCTTTTGTCGTGCCATCTTTTAACTTTTTCTTTAAACAACATGGCATTCTCATAGGCTTGGGTTCTCCATTCATCAAGTGAGCTAATGTCAAATAACCTCTTCTCGCCGGCAAGTTTGAAATCATAGTTGAGCTCTTTAATAGCCCAATATGCCTTATGTTCTAGTTCAAGAGGTAAATGGCATGCCTTTCCATAAACCATTTTATACGGAGACATACCCATAGGGTTTTTATAAGCAGTTCTATAAGCCCACAAAGCACCATCAAGTTTCTTATACCAATTCTTTCTAGATCTATTAACAGTCTTTTGCAAAATCAATTTAATCTCTCTGTTGCTCAATTCTACTTGACCACTAGACTGAGGATGATATGGAGATGCAATTCTATGGTTGACATCATATTTAGCAAGCATTTTACGGAAAGCACCATGAATAAAATGTGAACCACCATCAGTCATTAAATATCTAGGGACTCCAAACCTCGAAAAAATAACTTATTTAAGCAT
>LR880967.1:786276377-786287538 GCA_904067115.1 Aegilops sharonensis | reverse complement strand
CCGTCCTAAAAATGTCAGCTTGGTTCGAAGGGCTCGAATTTCACCATATAGCCCGGGAAAACAATCAGGCAGCAGACGTCCTGGCACGCATTGGCACAAGGCGCGATGCCGTCCCCCCCCCCCCCAATATCTTCTTAGAGAGGTTGTTCAAGCCATCCGTATCATGGGAAGGGGAGTCCGGAAATAGCAGCCCGGACCCAACAGCACTGCTAGACACCGATCATTCTGACACAATTGGAGGCTCTGCCAACGAAGTAACATCTTCAGCCCACGTAATAATGGCAGTCATTGCCCCGTGGACAGAACCATTCCTAGCCTACCTAACTATGCAGGAACTTCCCAAGGACCAAAATGAGGCACGCTGTATAGTGCGGCGATCTAAAGCCTACAAAGTCCATGAGGGAGAGCTTTATAAGAAAAGCACCACCGGAGTCCTTCAAAGGTGTATCTCCGAAAAGGAAGGGCGGAATCTTCTGGCTGAAATTCATGCCGGACTTGGCGGGCACCACGCCGCAGCCCGGGCCCTTGTAAGCAAGGCCTTCCGTACAGGATTCTATTGGCCGACGGCCCGGGCAGATGCTCAGGACTTGGTCCAACGATGCGTCGGTTGCCAACTCTTTGCTAATCAAAGCCACATGCCACCCACCGCCCTCCAAACTATACCCATCACCTGGCCCTTCGCGCTCTGGGGGCTTGACATGGTTGGACCCCTTAAAGGAGGAACCCACAAGCAAAAATACCTACTGGTCATGGTGGATAAATTCACCAAATGGATAGAGGCCAAGCCTGTTAAGACGGCCGAATCCGGACCGGTGATAGACTTCATATCAGGGGTCGTACACCGTTACGGCGTCCCCCACAGCATCATCATTGATAACGGCACGAACTTCACGGCCGACGAAGTCAAACTCTGGTGCAAAAACATGGGCATCAAGCTTGACTATGCTTCAGTCTATCACCCTCAAACTAACGGTCAAGTCGAACAAGCAAATGGTCTAATCATGAGCGGCATCAAACCCAGATTAGTGCGGTCCCTCAATGAATCTAACACGCACTGGGTAGAGGAGCTCGACTCTGTACTCTGGGGGCTGCGGACCACGCCGAATCGCACCACTGGATTCACACCATTCTTTATGGTATACGGCGCAGAGGCAGTTCTGCCCTGCGACATAATTCATGACTTACCTCGCGTGCGCATGTATGAAGAAAGAGAAGCCGAGCTCGATCGGCAGGACAGTTTGGACGCCTTGGAGGAGGAGCGTGACATGGCCAAAGCCCTTTCCGCATTCTATCAACAGCAGGCTCGAAGATATCAAAGCAGAGAAGTACGGGCCAAAACTTACAATGTTGGCGAATTAAATCTACGCCTGCCGGACAAGAAAAAGGACAAACTCAAGCCAAATGGGAAGTTCCCTTTATTACGACCAAATCCTGACCGATGGAGCGTGCCGTCTGCGAGATGCATCCGATAACCGACTCGAGCCGAACCCATGGAACGCAGCCCGTCTTTGAAGATTCTACGCCTAGCGCCGGATTCTGAGTTCGTCTCCTTCCTCTATCTATTTTTTACACATTAGTTGTCTTATATTTCTCTCCTTCTCCCTCTTTTTCTCTTACAGCCTTTAAAGGCTCGTTCGCGCATTGTTCGCACACACTTGACGCGCTATCCGCGCTCATTATACCTGGGGGCTTCTTTAACAAGAAACTTATTTTACGGGCCCTATGCCTAACACATGTGTAATGCTTCCGCATGTACCTTTTATTCACCATTATATGCATCGATATGACTTAAGTTTTGACCAAGTTGGGTTGCCTGGCTCCTGTGCTTACACCTACGTTCCTGATTGTTCGGCTAAGTGGTAAAGGGAGCACCTCTACGATTGTTACCGCCGGGTCAGCCGGATGTGTACCTTAGACTGGATGAAGCCGAAAGCTAGCGTTCTTAAGGGAATATTCGGTCGGTGAACTAAAGACGATTCCTCACTTATTTATTTATCCGCCCCCAGATGCTTTTCTGCTTTTTTCTGCAGTCCAGACATGCACTTTAAGGCATGCCTCCCAGGGAAAGGAACCCCTAACGGAACTATTCTCCCTGGAAGATGTTTCTTACTAACCATGTAATATAACATAACTAGTTGGGCACTTGTCTGTTAAAGCACTAATGACCCCTATGCTTGGTCTCCACGCATACCCCGGTACTTACATAACCGTGATGGTATTCGGACACACTCCGGACTATAGGGTCCCGAGGTTGAAGCAAAAAGGTCCGCCATGACAAACGATCTACAATCCGGCTAGAAGGCATTTTTACATGTCATCTTAATTACATAGTCAAATTGACTGGGTGTATTCCTCCTCAATACCATCTAATAGGCAGTCTAGTTTACAGTCCTGTTGGGAATACTTTGCGGGCAATTCTACTTGGCCGTACACTAAGCTCACAGGGATCTCCTTCCCATCGGGGCCCACAGGTCCGACCTCGGCCATGTGGTTTGGGTCAGCCTTCGTGTATCGCGTCTTCACCATGGCACAGGCCTCCCTGGCGCCTTGACGGCAGGCCGATATCTTCCATAATCGGAAGCGCCACCGCGCTCCCTTAAGCCTCTCTGCAAGCTCTCCAAGGCCTTCGGGCAGGGACACAGATGGCCACAAGGCCTGGGCGATGCCCTTCATCACCTGTCGAACTCGTTCGTGCAGTTGTAAGAGCTCGGGAAGAAGGTCACCCGTAGAACCGGGCATTTCCTCTGCAGGACGACCTATGATAATACCTACAGACATAACTCTGTTAGTCGACTTCTTCGCCGAACTCTTTTTCAAAGTTCGTTCAAGCACTTACTAAAAATGCCGCGTCGAAGCCGTCGATTCTCCTTCACGGAGTCCGCCAGCTGGGCACGAACATCTTTGAGTTCCTCTCCCAGCTGGGTGTTGGCATCTTGGAGATTATTCTTCTCCTGCCTCACCCTCGTAAGCAAGCTCTCCCCGGCTTTTAACCGGCACAAGAGTTGTTGCTTGTCCGGATCTACTCCGGCGCCATCTGCAATGATATTGTCAGATTTACACATACGCCGCACTTCACAACATACTTATCTTTTGAAGCATATATTACCAGAGGGGGTCTCCTTGGCCTCCCCTGTAGCGGCTAGTGCAGCCTCAAGTTGGGCTTTGCACTCTTCCAGCTCCTGGGACAGTTGGGTATTCTTTTTTATAAGATCCTGCATAATAAATGATCCTTAAATCAGTTATTCTAACTATTTCAAGTCTCGGGGGCTACTGGTATATATATAACAATCAAATTTTCTCACCCGTATATCTTTCACATA
Source organism: Aegilops sharonensis (assembly GCA_904067115.1). Classification (NCBI taxonomy): domain Eukaryota; kingdom Viridiplantae; phylum Streptophyta; class Magnoliopsida; order Poales; family Poaceae; genus Aegilops; species Aegilops sharonensis. The sequence continues at coordinate 786,284,218 of LR880967.1, read as the reverse complement.
CTGCTCTGTGGCTCTGGCTAGACCATTTTGAGCGGCACGGAGGTGCGCATCTCCCGAATTGAAGGCATCCAATGCCTCTTGGGAGAAACATGCGTCACAAAGAATAGTTTGGCGACGCCTGTGATTCATGGCACTCTCCACCTCGGAATTGGTGGTAGATAGTCCGTCGGCATCCTCTGTCGGAGGAGTGTCCGACGCACGCCTCGTGTTCGCCTCCGCCTCGGGACCTGGCTTTGGAGTCTGGCTGGTGGAGGCTTGATTGGCAGCCTCTCCGGATATAGTCCGGCGAGCGCTCTTTTTCCTGAAGAGAGCACGAGCGTTAGTATACCTTCCGGGAATAAAACCTGGGAATAAGGCGGCATGCCATACCGTGGCACCGGCGTCTTAATCCGGACTACATTTCTTTTCAGCCTGCTGGGCCTTGCTGCCCCTTGTTGGCTAGCCACCGCAGGCTCGGCCTTCCGCCTCAAGGGCTCCCCCTGCAAACACCATTGATATATGGTGATCAAAGATAAGCACGGGTGGATCATTTTCAAAGTATTGGGACTTCGGTCTCAGTTACCTGTGAGGCCGGAAATATTCCGGGGTAATCGGCCGTAATGGCGACCAAGGCATTGTTGATGCTTAGTTGGTAAAATACCCCATCGATCAGCTCCACGGATATGTCCGGATCCTCTTGGGAGGCCGGATCGAGGGACCTTTCCGGATCCTCAGGTTGTGGAGGAGGGTTGTTTATATCCTTTACAGCCCGGCGCAATTCCTACGTCAAAATCACAGAATAAGGTACCTAACTACGGGAATATGGAACAGATGGGCATAAAGAAGTGTCCGCTTACCCAGGTTGGAGTATCATACATAGAAAATCCACCCTGTGGATTGGCGTGGAGGAAATCCTCCTCTTCTCCCTTGTATAATGCGGACAAGGCCTTCGTCAGAGCAGCAACTGTTCCCGGCCCCTTACGGCCGCAGCGGGTGGCATCATCCTCCCCATTGAAATCCCACATGGGATGGCCTCTATACTGAAGCGGCTGCACCCCCCGCATGATGCATGTGGCCATGACCTCGATCATGGTCAGTCCGGAATGAGCTAGTAATCTTATCCGACTCATCAGGTAAAGGACGTCCTTCTGAGGGCTCCGTGGGCGCCAGCTTAGGCGCTTCTTCAAAGGAGCACTATTGAACTCAGAAAGGCCGATCCGCATAGGGTCCGGCAGGGGCACATCTTCTATATAAAACCATTCTGAAGGCCAGTCTTCGGATGCCTTGTTTGGGGTTCCGGATAGATATCCGGTCCCGGCGATGCGCCATAGATCAGCTCCGCCCACTTGATATATCGACCCCTCCTGAGAACGGGGCACAAGGCAGAACAGCTTCTTCCATAGCGCGAAGTGAGCCTCGACGCCCAAGAACAGCTCGCAAAGGGCTATGAAGCCCGCGATATGCAATATGGAGGCAGGCGTAAGGTTGTGCATCTGGAGGCCGTAGAACTCCAGGAGCCCCCGAAGAAACGGATGAATTGGAAATCCGAGCCCTCTTATTAAGTAACGGACAAGGCATACCCGCTCTCCTTTGGAGGGATTGGGGACGCTCTCCGCCTGCTTTCCGCCATTATAGGTGGCGAGTCCGGCTCGAACCGGAACCATGAAGGTTGGGGGAAGAAATCCCTTGGTTTGGAGCGTCACTAGATCGCTGTGTGGGAAGGAACATCTCTCCCAATCTCCAGGCTGAGGGCTGGCGGGGCGAGAGGAGGAGTTGCGTCGACTGGCCATGATGGAATGGATTTCTGTCAGATGTGCTCCGATGAATGCTCGCGAAGGGGAGATGGTGTGATTCGGATCTAAATCCTCGTCTCTTTTATAAGGCAGCTTATTTGCGCAGCTAGGGGGGTAAAAGTAAAAACACCCTGGCTTTTCGCATTCGTTTGACACGCGAAAGACGGCCATTATTGGGCGTGGAAGCCAAGGAGCGCAATATTCACGAAAAGTCGGCCGCTATTCAACAGGTACACAGAATTTGGAGAAGAACCCGCCTTGCAATGCCGAAGACAAATCTGCATGCCGGACTCATCGTCATTGAAGCCTGGTTCAGGGGCTACTGAGGGAGTCCCGGATTAGGGGGTGTCCGGATAGCCGAACAATAACCTTCGGCCGGACTCCTGGACTATGAAGATACAAGATTGAAGACTTCGTCCCGTGTCCGGATGGGACTTTCCTTGGCGTGGAAGGCAAGCTTGGCGATACGGATATGTAGATCTCCTTCCATTGTAACCGACTCTGGGTAACCCTAACCCTCTCCGGTGTCTATATAAACTGGAGGGTTTTAGTCCGTAGGACAAACAGCAATCATACCATAGGCTAGCTTCTAGGGTTTAGCCTCTCTGATCTCGTGGTAGATCTACTCTTGTACTACCCATATCATCAATATTAATCAAGCAGGAGTAGGGTTTTACCTCCATCGAGAGGGCCCGAACCTGGGTAAACACATCGTGTCCCTTGTCTCCTGTTACCATCCGCCTAGACGCACAGTTCGGTACCCCCTACCCGAGATCCGCCGGTTTTGACACCGACACCTAACCATAGCATGAAACACATGGGTCCAAATCATCCCCTTACGAAGCAACACATAAACTAGGGTTTAAGCTTCTGTCACTCTAGCAACCCATCATCTACTTATTACTTCCCAATGCCTTCCCCTAGGCCCATATAATGGTGAAGTGTCATGTAGTCGACGTTCACATAACACCACTAGAGGAAAGACAACATACATCTCACCAAAATATCGAACGAATACCAAATTCACATGATTACTTATAACAAGACTTCTCCCATGTCCTCAGGAACAAACGTAACAACTCACAAAGCATATTCATGTTCATAATCAAAGGAGTATTAATTATCATTAAGGATCTGAACATATGATCTTCCACCGAATAAACCAACTAGCATCAACTACGAGGAGTAATCAACACTACTAGCAACCCACGGCTACCAATCTGAGGTTTTGGGACCAAGATCGAATACAAGAGATGAACTAGGGTTTGAGAGGAGATGGTGCTAGTGAAGATGTTGATGGAGATTGACCCCTCTCGATGAGAGGATCTATAGTGATGACGATGGCGATGATTTCCCCCTCCCGGAGGGATGTTTCCTCGGCAGAACAGCTCCGCCAGAGCCATAGATTGGTTCTGCCCAGGTTCCGCCTCGAGATGGCAGTATTTCGTCCTGAAAGCTTCCTTCTTATATTTTTCAGGTCAAAACACACCATATAGCAGAAGATGGGCGTCGGGGGCCTGCCAGGGGCCCACAAGGACGGGGGGCGCACCCGGGGGTAGGGCACGCCCTCCACCCTTGTGGCTGGCTGGTGGCCGCCCTTTGGTATTTTCTTCGCCCAATATTTTTTATATATTCCAAAGACATCCTCTGTGAAGTTTCAGGACTATTGGAGTTGTGCAGAATAGGTCTCTAATATTTTCTCCTTTTCCAGTCCAGAATTCCAGCTGTCGGCATTCTCCTTCTTCATGTAAACCTTATAAAATACGAGAGAAAAGGCATAAGTATTGTTATATAATGTGTAATAACAGCCCATAATGCAATAAATATCAATATAAAAGCATGATGCAAAATGGACGAATCACGGAGGCGGAAGAGGTGGCGAGACGAGCGAAAGGGGAGGAAAGAGAAGGAGCACTGTTTCGCCCCTCGGCCGCGTCGCTTCTTATAAAGGGGGGTGAGACCCCTGGGCCAGCGAGATCCCAGCGCATCCCACTAACAGAGACTGCGCGGTATGTGGAGATAAAGGGGGGGGCGAAAATCGAGGAGTCTCGCCCCACTTGCCCCCACTTACTGCGTTGTTGCCGATCTGCGCGCTTCTCCAAAATTTCAAATCCCGCGAAATCCGGGACTTGGCAGAGCAATTGATTGCGTCAAAGACCTCCTTGTTCATTCAGGTCCAACCTGATGCTCAACGACCCGTCGTTCATTTCACTCAGTCACACAACGAGCTGGAATCCATCGAGGCGATTGACAAGGAGTTAAATCAGCACCGGTATCTGCAAAGCTCGAAAGTACCTCCAAGACAATGAGTCGAATCAAATTCCGCTCCAATCCTTTTTCACTCGGACCCTGATCCATTCAAGGGATAATGACGAGGACATGTATCTAGGGTAGGGTCCTAGGCCTAACTTACATACCCTGCCCAAGGACACCACATACAAGAATCCAAGGCCTACAAACCTAGGAAGGAGTCACCGACTGGAGTGACTGGAGCCTACAAGTCACTCGGATGAAGGATCCACTCGAAAGCCTCACCATCACTCGACCGTCTCTACCGACTCGGAGTACCAAGCGTCACTCGGCGGCAGAAGACCAAGAGTCACCCTGAGACAGAAATAGTCATATGATCAGTTCGCCATCTAATGCTGGCATTACCTATAACACCCGCATCCTTTAACCTCTCCATTGAACCCTTGCGTAGTGGGGCATTCATGAGGGTCCAGCGGACTCTATATAAGCCCTCCACCCCTGCACAAGGGTTCGCACCTCTTGTACCACAACACTCTAGATAAACAGGCTCCCGCTGCACCGAGGCGTAGGGTATTTACCTCCTTCCGAGAGGGGCCTGAACTCGTAAATTTGAGTGTACAACCATACCGTAGCTAGACTCTCCCCTCCTATACGTACCCCTATACTCTACTGTCAGATCTGTTCCCACGACATCCTCCATAGCCGTCGGCACTTTTTTTCTAGCCGCCTCCACTCTTTCCAGCCCGGCCGCCAAAACCACGACCACCCCCATCGCCATAGCCGCCCCACGCCCACGTTTCGGAGGAGTTTTTTCTGGTGTTTATTGGCTCTTTATTGCCACACCCGGTAACAAGGCAGCTACGTCGCTGGCGATGCCCATCGACCCCATCACCTTCCGGCAGGCGCAGGATAGCCGACTGCCGTCAATGCCAACTTTGCCAGCTGCCTGTGAGGGGAGCCCCAGGTGCTCTTCCTCGGTCGTGCCTCCACCATGACCGCAAGGTGTTCGACACTTTGCTCACAAGGTACCATGGATAGTGGGGACAAATATTTTTTTCCACAACTTCATTTGTTCATCAGATGATTCGTCCTCGGAAGATGAAGAGCTTGTGGTGGCTGCATTGGTCGTCAATGGACACCTTGCTAGGCAGCGACCTAGGTTCAGTGGATCAATCCCGGGGCATGCTCCGGCCTTGAACGGCGATAGGGAGAGCGGGCACGCCCTGCTCTATGCCGATTACTTTGAGAATACCACACTCTTCAAACCACATCAATTCCATCGTCGCTTTTGTATGGCAAGACATGTGTTCAATCAGATTCGGGAGGGAGCGGTAGCATATGACCCATACTTTGAGTGTAAAGAGGATGCCATTTGCAAGCTTGGCTTCTCCTCTTACCAGAAATGCACTGCGGCAATTTGCATGCTTGCATATGGATTACGGGTGACCTTGTGGATGGGTATGTACATATGAGGGAGTTCACATGTCTCCTATCAATGTATAGTTTCTGCAAGGCCGTGGTGGCAATGTTTGGCCCTGAGTATCTGAAAGAGCCAACTGTCGCTGATACAGAAAGGTTGTTGGCGATCAATGCCGATAGGGGCTTTCTAGGCATGCTTGGTATCATAGATTGTATGTACTAGAAGTGGAAGAACTGACCACTTGTTTGGTGATACGTCTCCAGCCTATCTATATTTTTTTATTGTTCCATGCTATTATATTATCCATCTTGGATGTTTTATACGCACTATTATGCTATTTTATATCGATTTTTGGGACTAACCTATTAACCTAGTGCCAAGTGCTAGCTGCTGTTTTTCCTTGTTTTTGTCTTTACAAAAAATCAATATCAAATGGACTCCAAACATAACGAAACTTTTTGAGGATTTTATTGTGTGAGCATGTTGGATGCATATTTTACTCATTCGAGGACATCCATTTGTTGCTTTAATTGTTTGGCTTTTTCTCTTTTGCCAAATGGATGGACAAGAATGCCTAAGAACTCCCTCTAGCTATCTATGCTTTTCTCGTCTCAAACTCTATTCATGCTACATCACAAAGTTTGGTCAAGTCAGATTTGAACCACTCTGTGTGAGGAGCACTCGGAGTCCCCGATTCGTCATAGACTTAAACTTCCAAAACCTCTTTGTGCATTTCGGTATGACCGAGTCATCCATTCGGTCACACCGAGACCACTCAGTTGATCTAGGTTTTCAATCTCGGTGCAACCGATTTGAACTTTTCGGTCGCACCGAGTTGCAGTAACCGCTTACGATTCTGCATCTCGGTGCCACTGAGTTGTTCCACTCGGTCACACCGACAGGGTCGGGATATATAAACCCACGGGTAAGATTTTGGAAATTTCTTCGAAACCTCTCAGCCCGCGCGTATCCTGCTCTGCCGCTCGGGTCTCAGAATCGTCTTGTCGCTGCCAGCGACCTCCCGCTGCTAGTTTCCATCACCGTCAACGGAATTCTGCCCCTCCGTTGCCGCCGTAGCGAACTCCGCCGGACTAGGGTACGAGTTCGATCCTTTGTGCTATTCTTTTACCTCTGATGCGTAGGACATTGTTCTGCCATGATCATCACCACGTATGCAAACACTCTATCCACTGAAAACATCCCTTAGGTTAGGTTTGATTTAAAAATTTAGGGTTAGGTCTCCACAGAACTCATCTCAGACCGACCGAGTTGTAGAAATCGGTCTCACCGATTTGCTTAGGCCATTGCACTTGCACTTTCGGTCTGTCCGAAAACTGCAAATCGGTGTGACCGAGTTCGATTCTCTGTGAAACCCTGGCAGTCTCGATGCCACCGAACTGTGACTCGGTTTGACCGAGTTCACTAGTTTAGGTTCCAAAAGCTGCTTCGGTATCACCGAGTTTACAAATCGGTAGATCTGAAATGCTTTCTGTGATGAACTAAAACTAAGTTTTTAAGTCATCTGTTTTGCAAAAACTCTGCACTTTGTGATGCTAATCCACTCTACCTCATCTATATCTCTTCACGGGGTCTGCTATCAGTAAGTTTGCAGAGATGTCTGATCAAAGTGACAGTCAGAACAGGTCAGAGGAACAGGTGCAGATGAGTGAGGGTTCAGATCCCTCAAGCACTTCTGATGATGGCAGCAGGAGCACTCCAAGCAACTTGCCAAAGGCAGCCACCAGATCTAGGAAGAAGAGAACCTCAGAATCTGAGGATGAGGATTATGTTGCCACTAAGGAGGAAGTAAGCTCCAAAAAGAAGGTGCTGAAGAAATAATATGGAACAGCTGCTGTAACAAAGCCAGGGCTGAATAAGAAGGCACCGGCAAGAAGAATTCCTTTGTCTAAGGCCAGAGCCTCTACTCAAGAGACAATGGAGTTCACTCTTGAACCCAAAGAAGGTGGTGAAGGCAAGAAGAGGAAGGAAAGGGTCAAGAAGACCATTGCCAGAGTCATTGGCAAGCCCTCCATGATGAGAGATCCATCTGAAGAAGAAGAGGAAGAGGAAGAGGATGATGCACTAGCACCCAAAGCTCAGAAGCTTATGGGAGATGCTATAAAGGCAGGGGCTGCTCCATTAAAGCCCAAGTCTGCTCCCAAAGTTCCAGCTCAAAAGCCCACTAAGCCCAAGAGGAACACCAGAAGTATTCCAGCTGAGGAGAAGAACAAGGCCCTAGTGCATCATGCTGAAGAAGAAGAAGATGATGATTCACTTGTTTTGAGAAAGTTGAAGCCCAAGATTCCTGACCATAATGATGTTCATCCAGTAGCTGAAGACATGCGTATCAGAAAGGATGCTGGACTGAGATTGTGGAGACAGTCTGATCCTTATGCTGT
>LR880967.1:786251228-786263422 GCA_904067115.1 Aegilops sharonensis | reverse complement strand
TCTAGTTTGGACCAACACTTAGACAAGCATTGGCCCGGGGGGCTGAATAAAGATGACCCTTGGGTTAATTACTCCCAAGGGAAAATATAGGTGGTGGTGAGGCAAATGGAAAAACCAATGTTGGGCCTTGCTGGAGGAGTCTTATTCAAAGCGAACTGTCAAGGGGGTCCCATAAATCACCCGACCGCGTTAGGGACGCAAAATCCGGGAACATAATACCGATATGACTGAAACTAGGGCGGCAAGAGTGGAACAAAACACCAGGCATAAGGCCGAGCCTTCCACCCTTTACCAAGTATATAGATGCATTAATTAGATAAGATATATTGTGATATCCCAACAAGTAAACATGTTCCAACAAGGAACAACATCTCCATGTTCCAACAAGGAACAAAATTCATCTTCACCTGCAACTAACAACGCTATAAGAGGGGCTGAGCAAAGCAGTAACGTAGCCAAACAACGGTTTGCTAGGAAGGGTGCAAAAGGTTAGAGGCTGACATGGCAATTTGGGATGGCTTGATAAACAGGTAATAGGTAGCGCAGCATAGCGATAGAACGAAGCAACTAGCATAGCAATGATAGTAGTGAGATCCAGGGTAGCGGTCATCTTGCCTGAAATCCCGCAAGGAAGAAGAATGAGTCCATGAAGAAGACGAACGGATGAAGCCGAACCAAGCGAAGACGAATGAATCCTCACGATCGCAACGAAACAGGAACTAACAAGAAGAAGCACACAACATGGTAAACACACCACACATGGACAAGGCATGATGCACAACAAGCATGATGCATGAAGCTACTCATGGCAAAAGATGATGCATACAAGACCAACACAACAAAGCAAGTTTAAATGAGGCCGGAAACAACATATAACAATTCCGGTAAGTCCTCATATGCAAATTTCGAAATTGTTCCAGATCTGAATAAACCTTATGTTCAAGTTGTTAAACAGCAAGTTAAGATGCACCACGATGATCTACATGAAATTCTAGTCAAGTTACATATAAATTTTATTAGATTCAGAGCTACGACCTAGAAGATATGAGCAAAACAAGATAAGCATGGCATTGATGCAAAATGCATATAACATCAAGCAAACACCTCAAAACATGGAAAAAAAACATGATAATATGAAAATACATGCAAAATCAAGCAAGTTTCATATAGATCACACTCAAAACGGAGCAACGGTTCAGCACATACACCCTATACACGATATGACAACAATCTGCCCAAAACAGCAACTAGGCATATTCAGAGCATCAAAACAATATGCTACAGGACCTCAATATGAAAACAAAAGGCATGGGCATGATCTACAGGTAAAGCATTACAAAACATGAACACTGAGCTATCTCCAGAAATCACTAGAACATGCTCAAAATGACATGGCAAGATTGCAACTTATAACAGTTTCAGGCATTGGCAGAAATAACATCAGGTTGCAATGTTTAGATCTATCAAACAACATGTTACAGGAACTTATCATGGCAAACAAAGGCATGGCATGAATCTACTAAATGCATAGAACAAAAGTCCTTTACTGACCATAAGCCAAAAAGGATCAGAAAATATGATGGCACCCATGTAAACATGGCAAGTAATATTACAGATTTAAACATGGCAGGAACAACAATAAGTAGGCATGTTGGTGAGCTTGAAACACTCACCACAGAGCAATACATGGCATGGCAAGGCAACCAACAATAAGAATACATGGCATAGAAGCTATACATGGCAAGAAAAACATCATAGCATACACGGATCAACTACAACAACCTTGGCAAAATTGAATAACATGTAAACAATCTGCTAGGAAACATTTTATAGCAAAAGTAGAGCTCGATTGACTCAAGCTATGGCACTCCATAATTGCAAACAAGGGCATGTATGGATAGATCAAGACATGTTTAACAAAACATCCTTACTGAAGTATCTCAAAATATGCATGGATCTCTTGGTAGCATCAAGTCAACATGGCATCAAAACATCAGCAAAACAGGGCTGAAAACAACAATATCAGGAAGCCTACTTTGCATGCTTGTGCTAGTCACCACATATACCACAAAAATACATGGCATACACCCCTGGAAAGATGGCATGGCATATTACAAAACACATGTAGGACTCAAGATCATAGGATGCACACATCAATCATGGCAAAAATGACAAAAGTGCAAGTTCTGTTAAGAAACAGAAACTAACATCACATAGCACTCTTGCAACAGCATTTCGGGCATCAAGATGAACTCAAAAGAAAATGATGCAATGAGATGAAATGATCTACTCTTCGGGGCGAACATTTTGACATATTACACGCACGAAACGGAGCTACAGATGCAGAGATACGATGCGATGAAAATTCAACAAAATATCATGAAATCTGGGACTTGGACGAAAATTTGGAGGGGGAAAAGTCAACCGGGACGAGGTGGTGCGGGACGAGGAGATCCGGGCGAGGCAGGGGCGTTTGGTTGATTGAACTGGTGGATCTCGTCCATCTTCTCCGGATCCGACCGGAAATGAACTCCGGCGAGCTCGGGCAGGGGCCGGCGAACTCACACGGCGGCGGGACGGCGCTGGAGATGGAGAGGAGCTCGGGCGGCCACGGCGCGCAAGGGAGGCGGCTCGGGCACGCGGCTCGGCGAGTCGGGGAGCCGGGCGCCGCGGGGAATGGCGGAGACGGGCGGCGCCGGCGAAGGGCGACTCCGGCGAAGGGCGGCAGGGCACCGGCGAAGGGTTCCTCGGGCGCGGGGAGGCGCGGCCGAGGCTGGCGCGGTGGCGCGCCGGCGAGGAGGAGGAAGGGCGGCGCGGACGGGCTGGGGGCGAGGCGGCGGCGAGCTCCGGTCGCCGGAGTTGGTCGCCGGCGACGGCGAAGGCGGCGGCGAAGGTCCGGCAAGGCGGGCACGACGCTGCGAGGCGCGGGCCCCTCGGGCCCGGACGCGGGCTGTGGCGGCGGCGGCTTCGGGCCCCGCGGGCCTGACTCGGGCCCCGCGGGCCCTGGCGGCGGAGGAGAGAGAGAGGGGGCCGGCGGCGATGACGTGGCGCCTTGTGAGTGGCTGAGGGAGGCGGCGGCGGACGTGTCCGGCGCGGTACGGACGCGTGCGGCGCGCGGAGGAAGAAGAAGGCTAGGGTTTCGGGGGATTTCATCCGCGAATTTTTGGAGGGGGAGGTGTATTTATAGGTAGAGGGAGCTAGGAGAGTCCAAATGAGGTGCGGTTTTCGGCCACGCGATCGTGATCGAACGACCGAGAGCATGGAGGGGAGTTTGGTGGGTTTTGGGCCAGTTTGGAAGGGGTGTTGGGCTGCACACGAAAGAGGCCTTTATGGTTACCCGGTTAACCGTTGGAGTACCAAACGACCTCCAAATGGCACGAAACTTGACAGGCGGTCTACCGGTGCTATACCAAGGCCGCTTGACAAACCTCGGTCCATTCCGAGACCGTTTAACACCCGCACATGAAAAGAGGTAAAAGGGGGCGCCGGGAGACATAGGAGTGCCGGATTGCAAAACGGACAACAGGGAAAATGCTCGGATGCATGAGACGAACACGTATGCAAAAATGAAATGCACATGATGACATGATAAAAATGCAGATGATGACATGGCAAAGTGCAACACGCAAGAAAATGACATGTCAACGACGGCGAATAACTGGCAGACACCTGGCGCATCGAATCCGGGGCGTTACATGAATATTCTCGTGTGTGCTTGTTTGCTTTATCACTAAGTAATTTTTATTTGTTGTTCTTAGTTGATCTCTATCTTTAGTTATGGATATGGAACATGAAATACCAAAAAAATTAGGTATACTTTCTGCTCATGGAGATGGGGAACCTCCTAAAACCCTCGATGCTGGTTATGTGAAAGATATTACATACTACTTTAATAATCCTTAGAAAACCCCATTCAATTATTTAATGGGAGTAACGTTGGATCAACGTGACTTTAGGGATTACCGCTTGACACAAAAAGGGAAACTATTATGGGATCAAATTCATATATTGAAGTGGTATGCTAGACAACTATGCTTGGAATATGATTATACTTGTTGCTCTAGGATGAAGGATCCACACCTTCCCTTTTAATGCAAATTTAATGATAATAAAACCTTAGCTTCTTATGCTAATGGTATATATGATTACTATGATGTGGAGCAAATAGAAGAATTTGTTGCTTTTATGGGTGCTTATGAAATTGAATCTATGTTTAAAGAGTTTGAAGATTTTGATGATGCTGCTTATAGAACTGAAAATTTAGCTATCCTCAAATATTGTTATGAGAATTATGAATACAATGCCGATATTAATGCACTCACTGAGAAAGTCTCCGCTGTCCAAGAAGAGACTAATATTTTGCAGGAGTCTATGGAAGAAGAAATTGATGAAACTGTGAGCTCATTGGATGGAAAAGATGATGAGGAGAGCGAAGAACAAAAGGAGGAAGAGCGGATTAGCTAACCGTGCCCACCTTATAATGAGAGTAACTCTTCAACTCATACATTGTTTAATTCCCCTTCGTGCTTACCGAAGGATGATTGCTATGATGACTGTTATGATCCCTTCGATTCTTTTGAAATATCCCTTTTTGATGATGCGTGCTATGCTTGTGACAAGATGCCAATATGAATTATGCTTATGGAGATGAACTTGCTATAGTCCCTTATGTTATGCTATTGCACCCACGCATGATAGTCCTATTATCTTTTTGAATTCTCCAAACTACACTATATCGGAGAAGTTTGCTCTTATTAAGGATTACATTGATGGATTGCCTTTTACCGTTGCACATGATGATTTTGATAGACATAATATGCATGTGCTTGATGCTCCTACTTGCAATTATTATGAGAGAGTAACTATATCTCCACCTCTCTATGTTTCCAACATGATAAAATTGCAAGAAACTGTTTATACTATGCATTGGCCTTTAATATGTGTGCATGAATTGTTATTTTATGACATGCCGATGCATAGGAAGAGATTTAGACTTCGTAATTGCTTGATATATGTTGCTTTGTGCTCACTACTAAATGCTAAATCATTGTTAATAAAAATTGGCTTTGATATACCTTGGGATCCGGGTGGATTCACTACTTGAGCACTATATGCCTAGCTTAATGGCTTTAAAGAAAGCGCTGCAAGGGAGACAACCCGGAAGTTTTAGAGAGTCATTTATTTCTGTTGAGTGCTTTCATATAGTTTAAAAACAAAAAAATAAATAGGGGAACCCAAAACTTTTTTAAGAAGATAAGTGAAAGTGAAAGAGACGAGCATTGTGAAAGTGGGGGACGTCCTTGAACTTTGTTCATGCCCATGGGAACTTTGTGAATCTTAATTACAGAAAATTTTCAATAAAAATAATTATCCCCTTGTACAATTCCATTGTATTATCAAAATAATGTGCCAAGGTTTGCCTTCAGGATGTTTACAATGCTTGTTGGTTTGTACGGTGCAGGACAGAAACTTTGTCTGTAGTGCGCGAATTTTAGTTTTTTACTGGAAAGTCAAATGGTTCTTATTCTTTTTGCACTGTCTTTATGTACAAATTGTTTATTTTTCCCAATTTTGGAAGAATTTTTCAAGTATCATAAGTATGGTGAATGTTCAGATTGTTACAGACTGTTCTGTTTTAGACAGATTCTGTTTTTGATGCATAGTTCGCTTGTTTTGATGAAACTATCGATTTATATCAGTGGATTAAGCCATGAAAAAGTTATAATACAGTAGAAAAAATGCAAAAACAACATATGAATTGGTTTGCAACAGTACTTAGAGTGGTGATTTGCTTTATTATACTAACGGATCTTACCGAGTTTTCTGTTGGATTTTTGTGTGGATGAAGTGTTCGATGATCGAGAAGGTCTCGATGTGAGAAGAAGGAAGAGAGGCAAGAGCTCAAGCTTGGGGATGCCCGAGGAACCCCAAGTAAATATTCAAGGAGACAAAAGCGTCTAATCTTGGGGATGTCCCGGAAGGCATCCCCTCTTTCTTCAACAAGTATCGGTATGTTTTCGGATTCGTTTCGTTCATGTGATATGTGCAAATCTTGGAGCGTATTTTGCATTTAGTTTTCACTTTTTCTTTTATGCACCATGCTGGTATGAGATGGTCCTTGGTTGATTTATAGAATGCTCATTGCACTTCACTTATATCTTTTGAGTATGGCTTTATAGAATGCTTCATGTGCTTCACTTGTATCATTTGAAGTTGGATTGCTTGTTTCTCTTCACTTAGACAACCGCCATTTGTAGAATGCTCTTTTGCTTCACTTATATTTGTTAGAGCTTGGGCATATATTTTATAGAAAGAAAACTCTCTTGCTTCACTTATATCTATTTATAGAGATGACAGGAACTGGTCATTCACATGGTTAGTCATAAAATCCTACATAAACTTGTAGATCGCTGAATATGATATGTTTGATTCCTTGCAGTAGTTTTGCGATATAAAGATGGTGATATTAGAGTCATGCTAGTGGGTAGTTGTGGATTGTAGAAATACTTGTCTTGAAGTTTGTGATTCCCGTAGCATGGACGTATGGTGAACCGTTATGTGATGAAGTTGGAGCATGATTTATTTATTTATTGTCTTCCTTATGAGTGGCGGTCGGGGACGAGCGATGGTCTTTGCCTACAATCTATCCCCCTAGGAGCATGCGTATAGTACTTTGTTTTGATGACTAATAGATTTTTGCAATAAGTATGTGAGTTCTTTATGACTAATGTTGAGTCCATGGATTATACGCACTCTCACCCTTCCATCATTGCTAGCCTCTTCGGTACCGTGCATTGCCCTTTCTCACCTCGAGAGTTGGTGCAAACTTCGCCGGTGCATCCAAACCCCATGATACGATACGCTCTATCACACATAAACCACCATATACCTTCCTCAAAACAGCCACCACACCTACCTATTATGGCATTTCCATATCCATTCCGAGATATATTGCCATGCAACTTCCATCATCATCATATACATGACTTGAGCATTCACTATCATATTGCTTTGCATGATCGTAAGATAGCTAGCATGATATTTTCATGTCTTGTCCGTTTTTTGATATCTTTGCTATGCTAGATCATTGCACATCCCGGTACACCGCCGGAGGCATTCATATAGAGTCATATCTTTGTTCTAGATATCGAGTTGTAATATTGAGTTGTAAGTAAATAAAAGTGTGATGATCATCATTATTAGAGCATTGCCCCAGTGAGGAAAGAATGATGGAGACTATGATTCCCCCATAAGTCGGGATCAGACTCCGGAGTTTATGAAAAATAAAAGAGGCCAAAGAAGCCCAAATAAAAAAAAGAGGCCAAAGAAGACCACCAAAAAAAGAAAAGAAAAAATGAGAGAAAAAGAGAGAAGGGGCAATGTTACTATCCTTTTACCACACTTGTGCTTCAAAGTAGCACCATGTTCTTCATATAGAGAGTCTCTTGAGTTATCACTTTCATATACTAGTGGGAATTTTCATTATAGAACTTGGCTTGTATAATCTGATGATGGGCTTCCTCAAACGCCCGAGGTCTTCATGAGCAAGCAAGTTGGATGCACACCCACTTAGTTTCCAGTTTGAGCTTTCATACACTTATAGCTCTAGTGCATCCGTTGCATGGCAATCCCTACTCACTCACGTTGATATCTATTGATGGGCATCCCCATAGCCCGTCGATACGCCTAGTTGATGTGAGACTTTCTCCTTTTTTGTCTTCTCCATACAACCTCCACCATCATATTCTATTCCACCAATAGTGCTATGTCCATGGCTCACGCTCATGTATTGCGTGAAAGTTGAAAAGGTTTGAGAACATCAAAAGTATGAAACAATTGCTTGGCTTGTCATAGGGGTTGTGCATGATGTGAATATTTTGTGTGGTGAAGATGGAGCATGGCCAGACTATATGATTTTGTAGGGATAACTTTCTTTGGCCATGTTATTTTGAAAAGACATGATTGCTTTATTAGTAGGCTTGAAGTATTATTGTTTTTATGTCAAAGGATAGACTATTGCTTTGAATCCCTCGTGTCTTAATATTCATGCCATGATTAGACATATGATCAAGATTATGCTAGGTAGCATTCCACATCAAAAATTATCTTTTTATCATTTACCTACTCGAGGACGAGCAGGAATTAAGCTTGGGGATGCTGATACGTCTCCGTCGTATCTATAATTTTTTATTGTTCTATGCCAATATTCTACAACTTCCATATGCTTTTTGGCAACTTTTTATACTATTTTTGGGACTAACATATTGATCCAGTGCCCAGTGCCAGTTCATGTCTGTTGCATGTTTTTTTCTTTCGCAGAATATCCATATCAAACGGAGTCCAAACGCGATAAAAATGGACGAAGCTTATTTTTGGAATATTTGGAAAATCTGGGAGAAAGATCAACGCGAAACGGTGTCCGAGGTGGCCACGAGGCAGGGGCCCACGCCCGTACCAGGAGGGCGCGCCCCCCACCCTCATGGGCCACCCGTAAGGCGGTTGATGCCCTTCTTCGGCCGCAAGAAAGCTAATTTTTGGAAAAGAAATCATGGCGAAGGTTTCAGTCCAATCGGAGTTACGGATCTCCGGATATAAAAGAAACAGTGAAAAGGCAGCAGAAGAGAACGCAGAAACAGATAGAAACAGAGAGATAGATCCAATCTCGGAGGGGCTCTCGCCCCTCCCATGCCATGGAGGCCAAGGACCAGAGGGGAAACCCTTCTCCCATCTAGGGAGGAGGTCAAGGAAGAAGAATACGAAGGGGCCCCCTCTCCCCTTCTCTTCCGGTGGCGCCGGAACGCTGTCGTGGCCATCATCATCACCGCAATCTTCACCAACAACTTCACCGCCATCATCACCAACTCTTCCCCCCTCTATGCAGCCTGCTGTAATCTCTACTTAAACATGGTGCTCAACGCTATATATTATTTCCCAATGATGTATGGCTATCCTATGATGTTTGAGTAGATCCGTTTTGTCCTAATGGCTATTTGATGATCAAGATTGGTTTGAGTTGCATGTTTCATTATTGGTGTTGTCCTATGGTGCTCTCCATGTCGCGCAAGCGTGAGGGATTCCCGCTGTAGGGTTTGCAATATGTTTATGATTTGCTTATAGTGGGTGGCGTGAGTGAACAGAAGCACAGACCCGAGTAAGTAGGTTGTTTCCGTATGGGATAAAGAGGACTTGATACTTTAATGCTATGGTTGGGTTTTACCTTAATGATCTTTAGTAGTTGCGGATGCTTGCTAGAGTTCCAATCATAAGTGCATACGATCCAAGTAGAGAAAGTATGTTAGCTTATCCCTATCCCTCAAATAAAATTGCAATAATGATTAACGGTCTAGTTATCGATTGCCTAGGGACAAATAACTTTCTCGTGACAACAAGCTCTCTACTAAAACTAATTTAGTTGTGTCTTTATCTAAACAGCCCCTAGATTTTAGTTACTTCTCTTTATTTTCTTGCAAACCTATCCAAAAACACCTACAAAGTACTTCTAGTTTCATACTTGTTCTAGGTAAAGCGAACGTCAAGCGTGCGTAGAGTTGTATCAGTGGTCGATAGAACTTGAGGGAATATTTGTTCTACCTTTAGCTCCTCGTTGGGTTCGACACTCTTACTTGTCGAAAGAGGCTACAATTGATCCCCTATACTTGTGGGTTATCAGCTGCCCGCCAGGACGCGAGATGAGGCCGTGGCCACGGCGGGGCTCGTCGGCCGGCCACGGCAGGCAGAGTCGGACGTAGGGGGCGGCGCGGTGCGACGGTCGGGAGCAAAGTAGCAGCAAGGGGCTGGCCACGATGCGGGAGCGAGGCGGCACCAGGGTGGGACGGAGCGGAGGCCAAGGGTGACAAGGGGTACGGGCGAGCCGGGATGAGGCGGGGCGCCGGCGTGTGGCTCCGGCGGGCTGCGGGCCGGTCGGAGCAAGGGAGTCGCGGCTGGGCGAGCCAGCGCGGGTTGCTCGCGTGTGGCAGACGGCGGCAGTAGGCAGCGCGGGGCTGCGGTTGGGCGGCGAGATGGCGCGGTACACGGGGAGGCAACGGCGGTGGTGGTTGTAGACCACAGGGGGCAGGGAGACGCGGCAGGGCGCAGTAAGCGCGGGGAGAGGAGGAGAGGAGGAGAGGTCGAGGGCCAAACCGGGGTTGTAGGGCACGAGGCAGTGGGCGTGGGGAGGAGGACGGGGACGACGTTCCGGCGCGGCAATCCGGCGAGGTGGTAATGAGGAGGCGCGGCGCTTGGCGATCTGGCGATGGGCGGGGAGAAGCCGAAGTCGGGCAGCACCGGGAGGGGAGGCGTGGTCGTCGGGGCGCAGCGGGGATGCGTTCGACGAGCGACGAGGTGGCCCGGTGAGTCGGAACGACGGGCGTTGGTGGGACGGCGATGAGGCAAGTCCCGATCCAGATCGAATCGGGGGAGAGCGTAGTGAGGGCGAGTGGGGGGTTACGGCTTAGGGTTTGAACGGGGTGGGGGATATGGGGAGTGGGGAGGGCGACCTGGGCCGGTTTGGCTAGTAGCTGGGCCAACTGGCCCAGTGGTGGGGTTCCTCTTTCTTTTCTTTTTTGTTTGTTTGTTTTGTTTTCTTTTACTTTTTCTTATCTTTTGTTTTCTGTTTTCTCTTATTTTCTAAATACTTTAGTTTTGTAAAATACAAAAGTTGTACCTAATTTTGTATATTTAATTATGTCACATTCTGAACATTTTAGTTTTAGTGTTTGAAAACTTTTGATGTTTGTCTTTATTTTAAATTTGAATTTGAATCATTTTTGAACCATTGCAAGATTAACAACAGTAACCGAGGTGACGTGGTATCATTAGCGTGGGATTACTGTAGCCTAATTATCCGGGCGTCACACCAATCCACAGTTGAGGAGTGGGCCAAGCTGATAAATGCCCCTGAAGAACATGAAGATGACTTGGATGTGTATGCCACCAAGAAGAAGGACCACAACACCATGGAAAACATGTACAAGGAGATCCCAGATAAGGCTTTGGAGACTCACAATCTTGGATCTGTACATTTCTTGTTGTCTTGTCTGCCTACAATCAACACAATCCTTAGGCACACTCTGCTACCCAAGTCAGGAGATCACAAGATGATCAGAGGGCATTCTATCAAACTGATCCAGCTTTTTGATGTCCCTCGTAAGTTCAAGGTTATGAGTTTGATTGTAGAAACAATCAAGAGGATTGCTGCTGACCAGAAGAGAAGCTGTGGGTATGCTCCACACATTCAGGAGCTCATCAACTCCAAGATGGGCATACGAACATATCTGTTGGATAAGCAGAATCTACCCTTACATCCTGATTTTGAAGACAAAACGGTAGTGATGAATGAGGAGGAACCATCATCAGTTCAAGCACAGGAGAAGAGAGCCAAAGCAAAGGCTGAGAAAGCTCCCAAGATGCCAAGTGTTGAAGAGGCATCTCAAGTTTTCCTGAAGAGCAAGAAAGATCAACTTGAATACTTGATCCAGTCTACACTGAGGATTGAGAAGGGCTTGGCCACCCTGACTCAAAACCAGGAGAGCTTGGAGAGGATCATAGAAACCAAATTTTATGATCTTGATCTGAAGGTAACTGAGATTCAAACAGCAGTTGAGCAGCTTCAGGAGGAAGCAGAAGAGAAGAGAGGCAAGGCAACTACTGATGCATTTGAGCGAGTGCCTAGAGGACAGACATCTGCTGCAGTGCTAGTGAGAGATTTTAGAGCTACAGCATCAGCACCAGCAGTTACAGCTCCAGTGCCACCTCCAGCAGCCACTCCACCAGCTCCAACTACATCCACAGATGCCTTCGTCCTTAGAGTTCTCTCTACACCACCTCCCGAAGACCAAGCCTGAGAGACGCATAGTACTATGCATATTTGAACTTTTTGGTAACTTGTTGCCAAAGGGGGAGAAATATGTATAGATCATAGGCTTCGAGAGAGTGTTTTGCTTCTTTGCCTTTGGTTAAACTTTTTGATTGTGTGCTTGTGTGAGATACTTGTATGATCATGTGGTTGATCATTTGCTACCTTATTGCTTGTTTGGATGATACTATCTTTTATATCTCATATATGATCATTCACTTGCTTGGTGATGAGTGCATGCTTTTAATTTCTATCATTTTGAGCGCTCCACCAAGATGTATGTGACATGGAAGAGTAACCCATGATCCTAATCGATTGTGCATTTGCATTCAAAAGCAAA
>LR880967.1:786223014-786234315 GCA_904067115.1 Aegilops sharonensis | reverse complement strand
TGTGGGTGACTAGTAGTGTTGATTACATCTTGTAGTTGATTATTGTATGGTTTATTTGGTGGAAGATTATATGTTCAGATCCATTATGCTATTTAATACCCCTCTGATCTTGAGCATGATTATCATTTGTGAGTAGTTACTTTTGTTCTTAAGGTCGCGGAAGAAGTCATGTTGCAAGTAATCATGTGAACTTGATATGTGTTTGATATTTTGATGATTTGTATGTTGTGATTCCCTTAGTGGTGTCATGTGAATGTCGACTACCTGGCACTTCACCATATTTGGGCCTAAGGGAATGCCTTGTGGAGTAGTTATTAGATGATGGGTTGCTAGAGTGACAGAAACTTAAACCCTAGTTTATGCACTACTTCGTAAGGGACCAATTTGGATCCAAAAGTTTAATGCTATGGTTAGATATTATCTTAATACTTTTCTCATAGTTGCGGATGCTTGCGAGGGAGTTAATCATAAGTAGGAGGTTTGTTCAAGTAAGAACAACACCTAATCACCGATCCACCCACATATAAAATTATCAAAGTAGCGAACACGAATCAAACCAACATGATGAAAGTGACATGGTGAAATTCCCGTGTACCCTCAAGAACATTTGCTTATTATAAGAGACCATTTTGGCTTGTCCTTTGCCTCAAAAGGATTGGGCTACCTTGCTGCACTTTTGTTACCGTTACTTGCTCGTTACAAATTATCTTGCTACGAAATTACCTGTTACCGACTATTTTAGTGCTTGCAGTTAATACCTTACTGAAAAACCACTTATCATTTCCTTCTGCTCCTTGTTGGGTTCGACACTCTTACTTATCGAAAGGACTATGATTGACCCCCTATACTTGTGGGTCATCACCTCCCCACCGCACACCCCGTCCATACCTCCACTCGTACCACTGTGGGTTACGGTTCATCGCTTCCTATTACACATATTGGTCATGCTGCTTTTCCATCCAATTCCATGCCATTATCGTTATATAGCATACTTGTCTCTCCTGACCTTATTAAAAATCTTTTTTTCGTTCGTTCTTATACACGTGAAAATCCCGTCACTGTTGAATTTGACATGTTTGGCTTTTCTGTTAAGGATGCATGTACCCGGATGGTGCTCCACCGACGTGACAGCCCTGATGAGCTCTACCCGGTCCACTCGTCTGCCTCCACTGCCGCTGCACCCATGGCGCTTTCCACCGTAGTGGACCTCTGGCATGCTCGTTTAGGACATCCCAACCCAGTTACACTTTGTCATATTCTTCGGAGTTTTTCTTTCACGTGTAATAAGATCGACGATCACACTTGTCATGCTTGTCGTCTTGGCAAACATGTTCGTCTTTCGTTTAGCACTTCATCGCATGTCGCATCATACCCGTTTGAGTTAATCCATAGTGATGTTTGGACTTCTCCTATTGCAAGAAATACGGGCTATCTTTACTACCTTGTTATCCTTGATAATTTTGCGCACTATGTGTGGACCTTCCCGTTGCGGCGAAAGTCGGACGTTATCTCCACTCTCACCGCATTTTACTCTTATGTCTTCACGCAGTTTGGACATCCCATCCATGCATTGAAAACAGACAAGGGGGAGGAGTTTGGTAATCTTGCCATCCGCAACCTTCTCACCACACACAACACGATATTTCGTCTCACGTGCCCGTATACTTTGCAACAGAACGGGCGCGCCGAGCGCGTACTTCGCACTCTTAATGACTGTGTTTCACATGCTTCTCTTCCATGCAATGTGCCACCACGTTTTTGGTCGGACGCGCTCGCCGCCGCATCACTTCTCCTTAACATTCGTCCTTGTCGCACTCGCGGGAATTCTGCCCCACATCATCTTCTAGTCGGCACGCCACCGACTTACGATGAGCTACGCATCTTCAGATGTATGTGCTACCCTAGCATTGCTTCCACTACTCCTCATAAGCTAGCTCCTCGATCATTGGCCTGCATTTTTCTCGGCTACCCACCCAACACCAAAGGCTATCGCTGCTATGATCCTATCTCACACCGTGTGATCACATCACGACACATTTACTTTGATGAGAAGGTCTTTCCGTTTTAGCAGGTACCTTTGGATGTTGTGACACCGCCAGCTCCTAGTGGTCCTTCGGCGAGCCCCTCCGGTGATGGCCGCTCGAGAGCATCTCTCGAGCCGCCTCCTGACTTTGAGGGCCCACCTCACACCGCGAGTCGAGTTCCTTCCCGCCCGGCTGCCTCGGGGGCTTTGCCCCTCCTTGGGTCGGTCACACCGACCTCGACGCCCGTGGCGTCCCCGGCGCCCCTCACATCACCAGTGCCCTCCACGCCGGCCTCACTGGCGCCCATGGCGTCCACCTCCGCCGGTGCGGCCTCTCCCGTCATCTCGGGGGCGACGGGTACCCGTTGCCACCCCGGACCCTCTACCCCACCCGATGACTCGGTCTCGAGCTGGCATCCACCGATCGAGCGTGCAGTATACCAGTGATGAGTATCTTCTCGCTGCCTCAACCTCCGAGCCGTCACCTCTCCCATCGTCAGCTCAAGCCGCCCTCCAGGATCTTCATTGGCTCGCTACGAAGCAGGAAGAGTCCGATGCTCTCCAGCGGAACCGCACTTGGCATCTCGTCCCTCGGCCTCCCATCCCAACATTATCACCGGCAAATGGGTCTTCCGGCACAAGACTCGTCTGGACGACACTCTTGAGCGCTACAAGGCTCATTGGGTGGTCCATGGATTTCGGCAACGTGCGGGCGTGGACTTCACCGACACGTTTGCCCCGGTTGTCAAACCGGGCACGATCCGCACAGTGCTCCAGTTGGTCATCTCTCATGCCTGGCCAGTGCATCACTTGGATGTCTCCAACGCCTTTCTGCATGGCCACCTCGTTGAGCAGGTGTTCTGTCAGCAGCCCAATGGATTCGTCGACGCCGCGCATCCCGACCATGTGTGCTTGCTCTCCCGTTCTCTTTATAGGTTTAAGCAGGCGCCACGGGCATGGTACCAATGTATCACTGCCTTCCTGCAGTTGCTTGAATTCAGGTCCACTTGCTCCGATGCTTCCCTCTTTGTATATCATCAGGGAGCCGCTACTGCATATTTACTGCTCTACGTCATGACATCATCCTGGCAGCATCCACTCCTGAGCTCCTTCAGCAGATTACTGCTCGTCTTCGTGATGAGTTTTCCCTCAAGGACTTGGGGCCCCTGCACTACTTCCTCGGCATCGAGGTGGTCCGACGTTCCGATGGGTTCTTTCTGCATCAGCAGAAGTATGCTCACGAGCTTCTCAAGCGCGCTGGCGTGCTTAACTGCAAGCCTGCCGCCACGCCTGTCGACACGAAGGCCAATGTCTCCGCCCTGGAGGGCTCTCCCGCGTCCGATGTAGCATTCTATCGCTCTTGTTGGTGCCCTATAGTACCTGACATTGACGCGTCCGGACCTGAAGTAGGGTGTTCAGCAGGTGTGCCTCCACATGCACTCCCCGCGTGACTCTCATTGGGCCTTGATGAAGTGTATCCTCCGTTACATACGCGGCACCACGTCTTTGGGACTCACACTGACGGCCTCCGCCTCCACCGACCTTGTCGCTTACTCTGATGCGGACTGGGTAGGCTGCCCCGACACACGTCACTCCACCTCAGGCTACCGTGTCTACTTGGGCCCTCACTGATCTCTTGGTCGTCCAAGCGACAGCCCACGGTTTCCCGCTCGAGTGCCGAGGCAGAGTATCAGCAGTGGCTAACGCCGTTGCTGAATGCTCCTGGCTTCGTCGGCTGCTCCAGGAGTTGCTTTGTGATGTTCACAAGGCCACGCTCGTGTACTGCAACAACGTCTCCGCCGTCTACCTCTCCACCAAAATGGTCCGTCATCGCCGCACAAAGCATATTAAGCTCGATATTCACTTTGTTCATGAGCAAGTGTCCCTTAAGCGCTTTCGGGTTCTCCACGTCCCGACGACGCAACAGTTCGCTGATGTGATGACTAAGGGATTGCCTACTCCCGTCTTTGAGGGGTTCAGGTCCAGTCTTTGCGTCTCCGGTGACGCTTCGACCGCGCGGTGGGGGGAGGGGTGTTGAATATATGGTTTGCATGTATATTGTATATTCTGTCCCACCTCCTAGTCTTTGTATAGTTGAGGTCGAGGCCCACATTGTACACCATATATACGTGATTATGCATGATGTCTACTACACAACCTTCTTCTCGTAGACGTTGTTGGGCCTCCAAGTGCAGAGGTTTGTAGGACAGTAGAAAATTTCCCTCAAGTGGATGACCTAAGGTTTATCAATCCATAGAAGGCGTAGGATGAAGATGGTCTCTCTGAAGCAACCCTGCAACCAAATAACAAAGAGTCTCTTGTGTCCCCAACACACTCAATACAATGTCAAATTGTATAGGTGCACTAGTTCGGCGAAGAGATGGTGATACAAGTGCAATATGGATGGTAGATATAGGTTTTTGTAATCTGAAAATATAAAAACAGCAAGGCAACTAATGATAAAAGTGAGAGTAAACGGTATTGCAATGTGTTGAGACAAGGCCTAGAGTTCATACTTTCACTAGTGCAAGTTCTCTCAACAATAATAACATACTTGGATCATATAACTATCCCTCAACATGCAACATAGAGTCACTCCAAAGTCACTAATAGCGGAGAACCACCTCAAAGTTATTCTTTCCAATCAATCTGTTGGGCTATTCCTATAAGTGTCACAAACAGCCCTAGAGTTCGTACTAGAATAACACCTTAAGACACAAATCAACCAAAACCCTAATGTCACCTCAAGTATCCGTGGGTATGATTATACGATATGCATCACACAATCTCAAATTCATCTATTCAACCAACACATAGAACCTCAAAGAGTGCCCCAAAGTTTCTACCGGAGAATAAAGACGAAAAAGTGTGCCAACCCCTATGCATAGGTTCATGGGCGGAACCCACAAGTTGATCACCAAAACATACATCAAGTGAATCACGTGATATCCCATTGTCACCACAGATACGCACAGCAAGACATACATCAAGTGTTCTCAAGTCATTAAAGACTTAATCCGATAAGATTACTTCAAAGGGAAAACTCAATCCATTACAAGAGAGTAGAGGGGGAGAAGCAACATAAGATCCAACTATAATAGCAAAGCTCGCGATACATCAAGATCGTGCCAAATCAAGAACACGAGAGAGAGAGAGAGAGAGAGAGAGAGAGATCAAACACATAGCTACTGGTACATACCCTCAGCCCCGAGGGTGAACTACTCCCTCCTCGTCATGGAGAGCGTCGGGATGATGAAGATGGCCACTGGCGAGGGTTTCCCCCTCCGGCAGGGTGCCGGAACAGGGTCTCGAGAGGTTTGGTGGCTACAGAGTCTTGCGGCGGCGGAACTCCAGATCTATTCTGTTCCCCGAAGTTTTTAGGGTATATGGACATATATAGGAGGAAGAAGTACGTCAGGGGAGCCACGAGGGGCCCACGAGGGTGGAGGGCGCGCCCTAGAGGGGTGGGCGCGCCCCCCTACCTCGTGGCTCCCTCATTTCTTTCCTGACGTGCACTCCAAGTCTATCGGGTAGCTTTCCTTCCAAAAATAACTTCTCCAGAAGGTTTCATTCCGTTTCGACTTCGTTTGATATTCCTTTTCTTCGGAACACTGAAACAAGGGGAAAAACAGGAACTAGCACTGGGCTCTGGGTCAATAGGTTAGTCCCAAAAATAATATAAAAGTGCAGAGTAAAGCCCATAAACATCCAAGATGGATAATATAATAGCATGGAACAATCAAAACTTATAGATACGTTGGAGACGTATCAGCATCCCCAAGCTTAATTCCTGCTCGTCCTCGAGTAGGTAAATGATAAAAACAGAATTTTTGATGTGGAATGCTACTTGGCATAATTTCAATGTAATTCTTCTTAATTGTGGTATGAATATTCAGATCCGAAAGATTCAAGACAAAAGTTTAATATTGACATGAAAACAATAATACTTCAAGCATACTAATAAAGCAATCATGTCTTCTCAAAATAACATGGCCAAAGAAAGTTATCCCTACAAAATCATATAGTCTGGCTATGCTCTATCTTCACCACACAAAGTATTTAAATCATGCACAACCTCGATGACAAGCCAAGCAATTGTTTCATACTTTCGACGTTCTCAAACTTTTTCAATCTTCACGCAATACATGAGCGTGAGCCATGGACATAGCACTATATGTGGAATAGAATGGTGGTTGTGGAGAAGACAAAAAGGAGAAGATAGTCTCACATCAACTAGCCGTATCAACGGGCTATGGAGATTCCCATCAATAGATATCAATGTGAGTGAGTAGGGATTGCCATGCAACGGATGCACTAGAGCTATAAGTGTATGAAAGCTCAAAAAGAAACTAAGTGGGTGTGCATCCGACTTGCTTGCTCACGAAGACCTAGGGCAATTTGAGGAAGCCCATCATTGGAATATACAAGCCAAGTTCTATAATGTAAAATTCCCACTAGTATATGAAAGTGACAACATAGGATACTCTCTTTCATGAAGATCATGGTGCTACTTTGAAGCACAAGTGTGGTAAAAGGATAGTAGCATTGTCCCTTCTCTCTTTTCTCTCATTTTTTTTGTTTTTTTTTTTGTTTGGGCCTTTTCTCTCTTTTTTATGGCCTCTTTTCTCTTTTTTTATTTTTCGTCCGGAGTCTCATCCCGACTTGTGGGGGAATCATAGTCTCCATCATCCTTTCCTCACTTGGGACAATGCTCTAAAAATTAAGATCATCACACTTTTATTTACTTACAACTCATGAATTACAACTCGATTCTTAGAACAAAATATGACTCTATATGAATGCCTCCGGCGGTGTACCGGGATGTGCAATGACTCATGAGTGACATGTATGAAATAATTATGAACGGTGGCTTTGCCACAAATACGATGTCAACTACATGATCATGCAAAGCAATATGACAATGATGGAGCGGGTCATAATAAACGGAACGGTGGAAAGTTGCATGGCAATATATCTCGGAATGGCTATGAAAATGCCATGATAGGTAGGTATGGTGGCTGTTTTGAGGAAGGTATATGTGGGTGTATGATACCGGCGAAAGGTGCGCGGTATTAGAGAGGCTAGCAATGGTGGAAGGAAGAAGGGTGCGTATAGTCCATGCACTCAACATTAGTCATAAAGAACTCATATACTTATTGCAAAAATCTACAAGTTATGAAAGCAAAGTATTACGCGCATGCTCCTAGGGGGATAGATTGGTAGGAAAAGACCATCGCTCGTCTCCGACCGCCACTCATAAGGAAGACAATCAATAAATAAATCATGCTCCGGCTTCATCACATAACGGTTCACCATACATGCAGGCTACGGGAATCACAAACTTTAACACAAGTATTTCTCAAATTCACAACTACTCAGCTAGCATGACTCTAATATCACCATCTTCATATCTCAAAACAATTATCAAGCATCAAACTTTTCTTAGTATTCAACACACTCATAAGAATTCTTACAAATCTTGTATGCTTAGCATATTAGGATTAAGCAAATTACCATGCTGTTTAAGACTCTCAAAATAATCTAAGTGAAGCATGAGAGATCAATAGTTTCTATAAAACAAATCCACCACCGTGCTCTAAAAGGTATAAGTGAAGCACTAGAGCAAACAACAAACTACTCCGAAAGATATAAGTGAAGATCAATGAGTAGTTAAATAATTATGTAGCTATGTGAAGACTCTCTAACATTTAAGACTTTCAGATCTTGGAATTTTATTCAAACAGCAAGCAAAGCTAAAGAAAATAAAATGACGCTCCAAGCAAAACACATATCATGTGGTGAATAAAAATATAGCTCCAAGTAAAGTTACCGATGAACGAAGACGAAAGAGGGGATGCTTTTCGGGGCATCCTGTAACATCCCAAATTTTCAATTTGGAATGTTATACACTAGATCATCATTGCATACCATATTTTATTGCTTTTGGCCTGATCCAGAAATTCTACGCAACTCAAGGACCCACGGAGAGAGTTGGGGATTTCGTTATTTTCATATTTGAGTCTTCTCAAATTTTGAAAACAGGATCATTTGATTTTAATTATTTTATCTTCAATTATTTCTATTATAAAATATGAGAGAGGGAATAAAATGACTTTCCCAAAATAAATAAATATTGAGGATTTAATAATAAAATCAAATAAGATTTTATTTTGGAGTTTATTGCTATTTTATTTGAATTTAGGAAAAATGCGCGTTTTTCAAAATTGCATTTAGGCCCCAAATAAATGTTCATCTTGTCCGGCTTGATTTTAGAAGTCGGCGGAAATTTATTTCGGGATTTTTGGAGTCCATTTAGTATTTCTTTTATTTGTTTTACTGTGCGTAATGTTTTAAAAAAAACACGAACCGACCTAACCGGGCCATGTCCGCCCGGGATTTCGACCCGGCCGGCCCTTTAAGAGCCGCGAGGCCCGAGCCAGCCGCCCCGCCCCGAAACCCTAGCACCGCCCGTATCCCGCCGCCGCCGCCGCCCCGACGCCTCGCCGGATCCCGCCGCCGCCGACGTCCGCCGCCGCCGCCATGCCGTCCCGACGCCCCGCCGCCGAATTACCTCACCGCCGCCGCCGCCTCGCCGGACCCCGACCCCGAGGTAGCCACGGCCGGTTAACAGCCCGGTTTTTTTATATAAAAACCATGGTGGTTTTTTCTATTAGATCGGTTTTTTTCTCCCGGTTTAATTTATTTAGCGGACGTTCGTCTATACGTTCATTTTAACGAACGGTTTTCGTCTTTTAGCCGCGGACAGCGAACGTTCGTTCGTTAGCCTGTTCGTCCGTTTTTCTTTTTCTCGGATTTTTCGCGATTATTTTCGATCGCGATTTCTGATCCGATTTTCGTTTTAGTATAACTTTTTGCTCGTTTATCGGAATTAAGCGATTCAAGCGCCTAGAGTTTCGTCTCGAAACCCTCTTTCCGTTTAACCAACTCAAACAAGTTTTTGCTTCTGTAAAATTTTACTTAGATCCAGATTAGTAAATGAAGCTTGTTTGTTTCACCGTTTGACTTTCGTTGCTTCGTTTGATTTGATTGTTTTTACAAACCGGAGTTCTTAAGTTGAACTTTCTGGTTAGTTCTCTTATTTGAGTTTTACCTGTGCATTAGATGAGTGCTTATTGTATGCTTGTTTGTTTGCGATAGAGTACCCGGAGTGCGCCGCTTGCTACTTCGAATCTCTAGGTTTCACGGATCATCAGCAAGGCAAGTTCACACTTTGATCATATCCCTTTTCATACCCCGTTTTTATGCATTAGTTTCAACCCTCAAACATTGCATGAGTAGGATTGATAACATGTGGGTATTGGGGAGTAGTTGATGAGATAGGAACCTATTACCCTGTTACTATCAAACCTTGGGAGTTACTTCTACGTTATGCTTAATGCTATGCTATGCTCGTAGACGTGGATTGAGTTTGAGTGTATTCCATGACAGATGTGAGATTGTTACTTAATGGTTCAACTTAAGGTGGCTACTTAAATACACATCTGGGTGGATTGAGGCACCTGGGGAATCCAGTGATTGCCTGTTTTTTTTTTGGAAATCCCGGGGTTCTGTGTGATTTTCCTATGGACCGCCACCCAGGCTCAAAGGGATCATAAGATTATTCATGCTAGAAACTTCCGTGTGCAGCCACAAGCTACTATGGGCTCTAGCATAGTTGATTAAGTTATGTGAACTCTTACAGTGGTAGACTAGCAGATGTAGGGGAAATTAGGTGTAACTGTCTACCCATCGTAAGGTGCTAACGCTTCTGAAAGACTGTGTCTCGGTCATCTGTTTCTCAAACACATGTAGTGCGAGAAATCCAACGGAGGAGATCGAGTCTTGTGGGTAAAAGTGCGCAAACTTTTGCAGAGTGTACAAACTAATCATGGTTAGTCGTGTCCCCGTTTATGGACATCTTGAGTATCTAGTTCTTGGATTATCATGTTGATCTCAACACGTTACTTAATTAATTTGTTGGGTTGTTAATGATTACTTTTAATTGGGATTGAGAGGGGGGTTACCTTCTCAATGTTTTCAACAAACTTTGTAGTTAAATAAAATATATTCCTTTGCAGTAGGGAAAAATTGGCTTTTCGCAAAAATATTATAACCATAGAGCTTTTCCACCAGCCAAATATGCATGTAGTGATAGCTATTATTCATCATTATCCTATGGTGTGAATTTTCCAGTACATTCAATGTACTGACCCTCTGTGGCTGCAACGTCTCATGTTGCAGGAATCTTACGACGAGTAAGTGATACGTTAGGGTTACGATTTCTACACTCAACTTTGTCGTTGGTGTTGATGGGAATCCACAACCTTGTTGTTACTTCCGCTATTTGGATTGAGGTAATTGTATTTACGTTATTTTATACATGTGATTTACCTTTGTTATAAATCCTCGAGTACTGTGTGTGTCAGCATACCGATCCAGGGATGACACTTAAGCACAGAGACTTGACCGTTTGAGGTCGGGTCACTACACATCCCCAAGCTTAGACGCTTGGTTATCCTTGAATATTACCTTGGTGTGCCTTGGGCATCCCCAAGCTTAGGCTCTTGCCACTCCTTATTCCATAGTCCATCGAATCTTTACCCAAAACTTGAAAACTTCACAACACAAAACTTAACAGAAAACTCGTAAGCTCCGTTAGCGAAAGAAAACATAACACCACTTCATGGTACTGTAATGAACTCATTCTTTATTTATATTGGTGTTAAACCTACTGTATTCCAACTTCTCTATGCTTTATAAACTATTTTACTAGCCATAGAGTCATCAAAATAAGCAAACAACACACGAAAAACAGAATTTGTCAAAAACAGAACAGTCTGTAGTAATCTGTAACTAACGTAAACTTATGGAACTCCAAAAATTCTAAAATAAATTGGTGGAACTGAGGAATTGTTCTAGTAATCATCTTCAAAAAGAATCAACTAAATATCACTCTCCAGTAAAAAGTTGAAGCTAATCTCGTGAGCGCTAAAGTTTATGTTTTTTACAGCATGACCATAAAGACTTCATCCAAGTCTTCCCAAAGGTTCTACTTGGCACAAACACTAACTAAAACACAAAACCACATATAAACATAAGCTAGATGGATTATTTATTCCTAAACAGAACCAAAAAGCAAGAAACTAAAATAAAATTGGGTTGCCTCCCAACAAGCGCTATCGTTTAACGCCCCTAGCTAGGCATGATGATTTCAATGATGCTCACATAAAAGATAAGAATTGAAACATAAAGAGAGCATCATGAAGAATATGACTAGC
>LR880967.1:786186645-786202222 GCA_904067115.1 Aegilops sharonensis | reverse complement strand
TTTCGACGTATTTATGGTAATCAATCACAATTAATCCACGTATGGAAAGGCTATAAACTCAAAAATCTCATCAATCCAGGTATGGTAAGGCCATAACTCAGAAAATTTCGAATATGGTAATCATATGGTAATAAATTTAAATTATCCTAAAGGCTATCAATCCAGGTATGGTAAGGCCATAACTCAGAAAATTTCGAATACGGTAATTATATGGTAATAGATTTCAATTACCTCAAAGGCTATCTCTACTTTTAATGTAGGAGTCTGCACACGAAATCACCTCAAAAATCACAATTATATCGTCGCACACGAAAAAGGAAACAGATCCCGTTTTCCGATCCTCTCCAAACCAAATCAATGATGGGGCACCCCTCAAAAGAAAAGCAACGCCCACATCCTTTGGGACTTCCGAGCAAGAGGTCTAACCTCTGCTCGCACGCAGCCCGCCACCACTCCCGTTGCAGAATGCCGCCGTCCTTTCAATGGCTCGCTGCCGCCGCCACCGTCCCGCTCGCTGCTGGCCACCTTGCTCGGCGCCTCCCAATGCCACCTCCCCTGCCTCCATAATGGCGAAGGGTCCGATTCCATGGACACGGATCTGGTAGAGTGGTAGTGTTGAGAGGAGACCAAAGAAGGAGTAGGTGAATCAAGAAGCGGCAGTTGCATCAAGTCAACTCCAAGTCACAGGTACACTAATTATCTGGATTTTTGTCAATCCTCCTGATCGTGCTTACGCATCGGATGCAAGTTTTGCCTGGCCAGGTGAATTGAAACTGATTTGCGACTGGAAGTAGTAAACCAATATAGCTTCATAGTTTTGGCGTACTCAGATGAAGCGACGGGTTCGGCAAACATGTAGTTGCAGAAGTGTCTTGGCTGCTGGTCGTGTGGGGTTAATTAGCGCATGCATTGGCACAACCATCCAGCTGCAACGGCGTGCTTTTTGATTGGAAAATTTTCTTTGGTCAAATATGAGAATGCTCTTGGTGACCAAAATGCACTACTTCTCAATCTCTAGCTGGTTTACCTGTGTGATGTGTAAGTTTAGCTGACATGATGTTAAAATTGTAAGACAAGATCTTCAAAACCATGTTTACTATTTCAACAAAATTAGAGAAACTACCAGGATAAGCAATGCCTTGCTTGGTGCTGATTTCTCAAAATTAGCAAAAAAGAAAAAAAACCAAGTACATAAAAATTTGGATGTGCTCTAAGAGTCAAAGCGAGAAGCGAAGACCTAGAAACAATTAATCAAGCACGCAGATAATTAGGCAAACAATTAATAGGCATGCACATAATTAGGCATGCCGTTAATTAGGCATGTTATTAATTAATTAGGCAGACAGTTAATCATGCTGAATCAGTTTGAAAGCGTTTGTGGGCGAGGACGGCCAGTAGCTAGGCTATCGCTGCCATTGGTGACTGCCAACATGCTCTCAACGACATGGTTGGCCAGCATTTGCCAACATAGATAACAACCACCACGCCTCGTGACATGAGCGACCAAGCATTCGTAAAGATGGATGATGACCGTCGTTCACACACTGATGGTTGCCGAAATGTTTGCGAGCGAGGATAACAGATGCCATAGAACAAGGTCAATGGTCGCGTGCTTGAGGACGACCAAGCACTAACGGTCGAGGGTGGGCATAAACAATCAACGGGCTATCAGTTACATTGCAAAGCACCGAGCACCGCTTGCCAACATGGACAACGGCCACCATGCGCTCGCGACATGGGCAACCTAGCATTCACCAAGATGGATGAAATCTATGCTCCGCGGGATGTCCACTCGATGACGGTGGCCGAAATGTTCGCGGGTGAGGACAACATGACATAACACTAGCTAGGTGGTTCATGCTATAGTAAAAAGGAAGAGTGTTCTAAAAACAAGAAGGAAAAAGAACTGAAGCCAAAGTGGTGCATGGTGTTGGAGAAAGTAAGAGTGTTTCAAATAATAAGAGAAAAAAAGAAAGAAAGAGTATTCTAAGAAATAAGTAGGAACGAGAACTAAAGTTGCTGAGGAATGAGAAAGAAGAAGATGAGGCATCGATGATGAACACATTAATGTTGACGTGGTGCTGGTTGGTGCCAATTAAACAGATTGGCGAAGAGGCATGGAGTAGAAGACGTAGGGAAATATGAAGAAGAGAAAAACAGCAATTATCCCTTCTAGCATATGTGGGATGGAGATGGAGCTTATTCATGACTAGGAAAGATCACTGTAGTTATTTGTTGTTTTGTGTCAATAGTATGTGTTAGTTTAACCCACTCTATTATATCGTAAACAAGAAAATTTCATCTTTACTGCAATGCATGGCGAAGATGAGTTGGCTGTCATCTGTTTTTAAAGGAGGTGGCGCCAGTGAGAAAAAAAACGAGAAATGTCTCGCTACGGTGAAAAATCGGTCAAGCACGAGAGGTTCCGACAGAAAAAGGGAAGGTGCGTCATTGGATAGGGGTTTTGTGTTGAACCCGGATGTTACAGATATTGCGGATAGCCCGTAGCAACACACGGGCGTTCTGCTAGTCAAAGGGTAAAATGCCATGGAAATATCAAGTACAAGCAGTGCGGTTCAACCTTCAAAAGACGGGAATAATTATACCGTTCTCCTAATAGCGAGTGATAAGCCTGCATCGACACCGTTTTCACACAAAGCCAAAGATCTAAGACCCCCAACTTTGTTATTCTAGACTACACATCGGGCACCATACAATACACCAGAAACAAAACTAGTATAGTAAAGTAAAAACAAGGAGAACGCAAGCAAAATAACCGACTACTCGTAAAGTCGTGAACACCCCAACCAATTCGTGAGCGTGACAACTAGAGGTGATAAAAGGAAACATGCGATCGCTGGGATCATTTGTACCGGGAGCTCTTGTACACCGGCGTCCAGCAGTCCGGCAGGCTATTATCCTGGAAAACTTGCGGGGTGCAAGAAACAGGGATCAGGCAAAGCCCTCTCCCTCTCAAATCCTCCTCTTTATCTCCCCATTGAAAGGGCACCTGAAAAGAGTTGATGGTAGCAAGTCATTACCAGGTATCGTTTGAGACGGTTTAGAAAAGGGAAAACAATACAAATCTCTGAAATTCAATGCTACCTCGTTTGTGCTATTCTTCATGTAGGGATCACTCAATAGCTGTCCAAATCAGAAAAAGGGCAAGCAGTCAGCATGGTACTAACAGTTGGCATTATTACCTAACTTTAGAAAAGGTGTAGTGCTGGTTGTGACTCGTGACTGTGCGAGTGACATTATTCTTTATGTTAATTATTCTATAGACGACGACAACATCATCTTTCTTTAGACAAGACTTGACATGGCATGGAAATCCTCATTCTCGAAAGAAAAAGAATGGCATGGAAATCCGCCAACAAACAGGCATAGCAAGTCAAGGTACCAAATGCTTAGTGAAATGCAACGATAATGTGAAACCGTCGGTGTGAGTTTTCATTGTATCTTTATATGCTACAGGACGTATTTACATGGCTCAGCTGCAGAACATTTCTTTGAAACCTTGGCAGTAACATCTGTAAGTCGAAACATATGGCTTATCTGAAAAGGATTATGATGATATCAACCTGTATTTGCTCATGTAGATATTCGATGTGCTTGATGGTTTCATACAACACTGACGCTCTATCCGTCTGATAAAATACAACTTTTAGATGGAGTTAGCAATAAAAAGAGAAGAATGGAAGGTCATCTCACTATTTTCACTTAGCAATACTTGCAGAATTTGTACCTTCCCATACGGTGAGATGATCTGCTGCAATGCTATGATCTTGTCTCTCTCTCCCAACTTCATATCAGGCACTTCTGCCTGTGTTTGGCTCAAAATAAGTTGATCGGATGCTTCTCAGAGAGTTTAAACCAGTTCGTCAAATAATCTTCATTGTTAGTTACCTTGGGAGGTGATCTACTTGAAGTATCTTTCTTCGACCTCTTTCCGTTGCCTGCCAACTTTTCCTCTGATATTCTCTTCTTAGGATCACCTGCAGCACCACTTTGACCTGTACCAGTCCTTGCCTGCAAATTCAAGAATCATATGTACACAGGTAGATTGTAGAGCACATTGTAAACAGCAATAACTTCTACTCTGCCGTTACTTAGCAATACAATTTAGCATTCCAGTCTTACCGAAATAGTATGTTGCTCATACTGATTGGTATGTGCCAATTCTGTTTTTGATCTGTAACCACTAGCATAGATTGCATCTGGTGAAATCCTAGCATCAAACGAAACCTGCATTACTCGGCCCTCCGGGAAAGCCCTTTCGCTCCCAGAGCCAGAATAACCCAGAGGGCTTCCATGAATTGCAACACTAGTAGGAAGCGTTTTTTGCAGGAATGCATTCATGGGAGCTCCAAGCTCCTGCTGCTGGGAACCATCTAGTTTTACCTCGTGGTTGTGGCTTGGCATGCAACCCATCATGCTCTCTTGCACCAAGGTACTGTTCCCGAGGTACACCGGTGGAGAGCTCGCAATCCCATCACGCCTGACGGGCAGAGCACTGGGGCCAGCGTACGGACCGCCACTATCAAAACCATAGGAAGCTGATGCGGAGATGCTGTTGTAGTCGCTGCCGTCCATCCCTTTGAGGTAGTCGCATGCCGCCGAGGAGAAATCATCGAGCATTTCTGGCATCACCGTCCTCGCTTCGAGCAAGGAAAGGAAGTCCTTTCCGTGGTCACTGCTCCCGCCAAGCTCGTTGCTGCTCCCATGAACTCCCATGCTACTGAAAAGGTTGTTTCACGGTCAACTTCTGTCAGATGTCACTGAACAAGCATCAACAAGTGTACGGCGTGCATACTCACAGGTCAGTCTGGTTCCATAGATGCCTGCTTGGAAGGTGTGTGCGGGCTGGTGACAAGGGGTCCTCGCAGAAGGTTGCCGGGTCAGTGGCAGCGGCGGTAAGGAGTGTGCCGGTGTGGGGGCTCCATGAGGGGAAGGGTGCATGCATCTGTAGGATCTGGTGACTCTCCCAGACGCTGCTGGCTGGTGAAGTGGAGGAACTGCTATAACCAACTGGAATCTCAGGTGCATGTTCGTCCATGAAATATACTTGGCTGCAGAAGATGTGATGGATAGGGTCATTTTATAGGTGCTTGGAATTCCCTTCTCTCCTCACCTTCCCATGGTGGTCTTTTCAGAGTGTATGCTGACGTATGCCTGATGAGATCCTTTCAAATTCTAAGGGGTGGTCAAGTTAACTTTTACTTGGCATGAGTTCATCTGACCTTGAGCGATCTACTTCTAGTAATCACTAATCAGTAGGGCGGGCCTTGTGGGGGTGCAGTGAGATGGAATTGATTATTAAACCCAGTAACTTGGTAAGCTTGGAGGGAATTTCAGATCCTAATGACCGGGAAAGAAACCAATATCAAGAACGCTTTGGTGGAAAATCATTATGTTACGGATAGGAATGTACTTGCTACAGGCAGTGGGTCTCTCTCATTCTCCCACTTGCACATTCCTCTGAAAGGATGTGTGTGTGGTCGTGCACCACAGAGTTGACTTCAGTAAGCAGTTCTACTGTGGAGAAGTAATTTCCAGAAAAATGAGCACACAATGTCGAGTGACTCAAGCCATATATCCTCATTACAAATATAGTTATACTAATTTGTACTCACATTTCCCTGAAAAGTTTAAAGTGGCATGATTAATCAGCGACAATTAATACGGATCGGAGGGAGTACTAAAATGATGCTATGGCACCTAAACCATAGCATAAAGGGACACTACAGTCTTTGCAGGCTGTATACTGTGAGAGTGTGGACTGTGGAGAGGAGAGACTTCAGTCAACGCAAGTAGAAAGACCCTGCCATTTTGCGCTGAGAGTGGACGAGTGGTCTTGGTGTGCCAGGGTATATTTCAAGTTTAGTTCGAACCTGTTGATGGATCCAACTCCAGTGAAGCAGCATCTGGACATCCTCTAACATTTGAAAAAAAACATGCAATTTGGAGATCTGAGACCTGAAAAATCAGTACCAGAGCTTTTGTAGTTCCTAGTAATAACAAGAAACTACAAAGATTCAGTAATTCTGACATAGCACTTTGTAAAAAAAATCCCCATAACCCCCCTCCATTTCACTGTAAGTCTAACAAAAGTAAAGAGGTCATGATACCCATAAACTCAAGTTAGCCATTCCAGAAGCTCACTAGCACATTGCCACATGAAAGGGTTGTAGTGGGCCGTAATTATTTTTTCACTACAAGCAGCACCGTACCATAGACCTGTGCCGACTAGTATTCTGAATGTCCAAACTGTAACAATTGAGGGACCAACAGATTCTAGAAAATACCTATCACTTTCTCTGAAACTCCCAGCATCCTCTAAAATTCTCTGGATAAGGAAAGTAAACACCACTTCACCTCTTAAGCAATAAACTTGCAGACTGGCGGCTTAAAGCATCTGCTTCCATCCTATTCTTTATAAAACACCCCAGTATATTATCATCTGATCTGACACATAAATACTGGTTCCCAGATTGAATTAAGAGGCTCAAGTTGAACCGTTGGGGGGAAATACCCTTAAATAACAATCACCATCAGTACACTGGTATCTGTATTTGGTTAGGGAGATGTAATCCTGATAAAAAGGGATGTTTGTAAAAAAGGGAAAGTCATAGCAGACTCCTTTTCTTTACGTAATTGCTTAACAACTTATAAAATCAAAGGCCCTTTCTGCAAAGCAACAAAAAGCTTATGATGACACAGCTTGTATTATACACGTAAAAAAGGTAGGTAAGGAAGGAATATTTTTTTTCTTCCAGAATCAGCAATAGTTCTGGTACTAAATGATACTTGGTTGAAATATCAAATTCATTCTAGAGATAAAATTGTTGATTCTCTGATAACTTGATCTTCTAAAATAAAATTTTAGGTTGAGCTTCTAGAATAAGTTGGGTAGGGGGCAGCTTATTTCCACAGCCGGCCCTCAGCCCCCAAAAAACTGTCTCTTATTTGCTACAACATCCTTTAGAAAACCAAGACCAGATACCAGGAGCTATGACGCCTGCCAATAAATCACCCTGGATGCATACAAGGATGGGAGTCCTTCCAACTTTCAGAGGAGAGAAAGACATAAAGCATGGATATCCAGTGGGAAGCATGCGTACCATTCATTCTAATAGAGAATAAGAGGTAAAGCATACCAAGAATTCTTTGTGGGCTTTAATGACCGAATAGGAATGCGCCTTTCTCTCCTCTATGTTGACCTCTTTCGTGTCAAGCACTAGGGATAACCTCATTTCAAAACTTAATGCAAAGACTTCTTACTCACATGTGACGACCTCAGGTTAGTGGAGGCCGAAAATGAAGGATTAAAGTTGGATGTCTCAGCGTGAACATAAGAAGGGTCTACAAACCAATGCGTTAGATACGGGTCCTTTGAGAATACACATCCTCCCTGACCAATGATTAACGGCAGTTCTGTGGAGCGATTTGGTGGGATAGTTAATAATGAGATCGTCTGTTGTGACGTATGAAGTGTACGTTGCCCATTATGGTCCAGATGAGGGCATTAGATTCAAAGGGCGGTGCAATACACTTCAATCACCATACAAATTGCTGACAAAGCCGGTTCCGTCAGAAATTTAATAAGAAAGCCATACAACGACATGATGGTGTATGAGGCAACCTGAAGCTAGAGTCTAGACTTGATATCTGTTCCTTTCCTCATCCTTTGATGAGGAGCACCCAGACATCTACAAGTTGGTCCAACAAATCAAATCGGAGGCACGCTCCTGGGCTATGGCAGGTGCAGGAAGCCTCAACCTGCTGCTGCCCTGTGTGAGTGCCTCTGAGATATTAATGTGTCTGTGTGCTGGGGTTCAGCTTAACTTTAGGCTTGTAACCACCAACTTTTACTTCTATCAATACACTGAAGCACCAAGCTTTTACATTCCCTTAACGGGCAAAAAAAAAAGGGATGCTTGAGTTATTACTGATATTGCTTTCCGAGCACGTAAAAGCATGTTAAGGCCAGATATAGTCATAGAGAAATAGAGAAAGTTACCTGGAAATGGTAGGAACAGGATCAACAATCAATTTTTTCCCCGAACCTTATTATTGCTAGCATGCCTGCCCAAAAGGCACAGCTGTAGAAGAGAAATCATGAATGAATAGAAATTTAGGCAAAGGATACAAGTCATGACTTGTCAGAGAGCAACTCAGCAGTAGCTATAAACCATTGTACCTGTGAAATTAGAGTAAAAGCAACTTTGACTCCTGAAGAACGACCATTATCCCTGGGCAAAGTAACAATTAGTGAAGACTGTAAAATTTCATAACCATAGTAAAAAACTAAAAGGTATTTGATATTTTGAGAGTAAGTCAAAGCAAAACAGGATAGTGATAAACTAATTCAAACAAGAATATAACCGTGTCAATTGCCAACTGAACTGGAAAATCAGGAGATTAATACAAAGATAGATGACAATGGAAAGATACATTAAGTGAGGTCATGTTTTACCAGAAAAGGTTTGAACAAAGCGGACAAAAAGACACATTACGAACAAGTTGCTCAGAAGCACGAACTACACACTTTCCGTCAGACTGAATGAATTAGGACAGTTCAACAGAAAAAAATGCAACAGATCAACATGAGGCTCACATGAGTAAATATTTCAATTCACGCTCCTCGCAGAAAGAAAAAAAAAGCAGAAATGAAAACCACAATGCGACTAAGGCACCCAGCAATCCTGTAAAAACGATGAGCTTCCAAACATTCGGGCATGCATTTAATCAGAAGCAATCTATAAACTGGTCTAGCCGCCATGTGGCATTGCTCCCTCCAAATTTCCAGTTTAGTAATGCTGTTCACTTTGTCAGGCGACATCATTCCTACTGTTCTTAAAAATGCATGGTAGTAGAAGACGAGCAGAACAAAATAATTCGAGGAATTATTGATGGGAGTAGAATGAGCATCAAACTTCTAAAAGTCTACCAAAAAATTATAGTAAGCATTCTTAGAATAGTTTTTCATATTATTATCCTTTACACACTCTTTTAGACCCATACCACCGGATGATGGCCATATTGAAAAGAGGGATGCATATCACTGTCAATAAGTTTTTAAGTGATGCAGAAAGGCATTTTCACATGCCTGCCCACTGCCACAGGAACCCTAATATAAACACAGCACAACTTGCCTCAAGCAGTCAAGCTCAAACATATACTTCTGGCAAACCTTGTGCCAGCCGCACCAAATAATGTAGTGAAGTGCAGTCTAAATCCACAATAACCCAAACAGAGGGCAGGAAGTACCTGATGTTACTACGCCGTCTGATGTTGATCAAGTTTGTCAGACTGTTGCTAACAGAAGGTAAGGAACATACATTCTCCTTGGCGAGCAACAACTTGGGGGCAGAGAATCCGAAACCAAAAATAGTAGACAAATAAAGGACACAACTGAATGGAGAACACAGTTATAAATTGGCATGTACCAAGCATACACCATTTATCCAATTGACCAAAACGGACAACCGAGAGTGAACATGAGATTTATACACATGTGTTTACTAGTACAAACATGCAAGATAAAGGAATTGCTTGATCGCTGCAGAGACTAGCTCTATTACATATGCCACCATTGGACTAACAGTTGTCCAAAGATGCACTTTCTGATACATTGAGAACAACTAACTGAAGTGAGCCTTCTGTCCATCACAGCAGCAAACGACTAAGATGAGTTAATCACCTGTCAAGTAAGAAAAAAAATCAAGCTACATTCGGTTTGAACATGACCATCAATACAAACATACCGTTTCATTGTCATGTCATGCCATGATTTCTATACACAATCAAAAAATATATGATAAATGAGCTCAAGACCAGAAAAAGGAGAACACGGGGCAGTGG
Source organism: Aegilops sharonensis (assembly GCA_904067115.1). Lineage (NCBI taxonomy): Eukaryota > Viridiplantae > Streptophyta > Magnoliopsida > Poales > Poaceae > Aegilops > Aegilops sharonensis. The sequence goes on along the minus strand of LR880967.1, from coordinate 786,192,355 downwards.
GTCTTCCTTCTTCCCATCAACGAAGAAAGAACAACAGCATGGTCAGTTTTGTCCTACGTGTAACATTTATCTACCAGAAGAAGGGACCAGAACAATGCCAAAAATAAAACGAAGATAACCCGATAATAACCCAAGTATCACTACCAGCTGAAGTTCGTCAGTTATTATGATAGTGAGTATTCACCTCTCTGTCAATGCTAAGCAACCGTTTAAGACTAAGAAAACAGTATATAACATTCACACCTCATGACAACTATTATTATAGAAATTAAGAATAATCTCACTGTGACACAATCTCCTTGGATATAGCAGTAAGCCTGGTCGGTGGATTTCTACATTACCCTGTAAGTAGTCCTTTCTACCAACACTTTAAGGATCCAACCAACCCTAAGGTATTTTAGCAACTTCCACATCAACACTCAAAAGTTGGATAACAGCAACAAACGAAATTGTGGATTGTATAAATAGACTGTTACTCTGGTATCACCAATGTGCATCAAACATTGAACAAAAGTAGCAACACATCACATATGGCTGTTTCATAATTCATATCGATACCAAATCAAACTACACAATCGAACATAAATCAGTTCCCCGACAACTTAATCCATGTGTTTCAACACCAGAAACCAATCTAATTCGCCTCAAGCGCAACAATCTAAGGCGACCGATTCCGCCGAATCAACAAACCCTAGATTCTAGCGCCTGACCTCACTTGCAGTAGCGGTCGGCCTTCTTCCTCACGCGGTCGTCGAGGGCCTGCTCGACGGTGCGGTCGCGGGAGGTGCGGGCGGCGTTGGACGGGTCGTACCCGAACTTCCTCGTCTCCACGGGGAACAGCTCCTCGTACTTCATCCGCTTCGCCGCGTCGATGGTGTAGTCGCCTCCGGCTTCGGCGCCCTCCGTGGCCGCAGCAGCAGCAGCGGCGGCGGCGGCTACAGCGTCGGCGTCGGCGGGGACATCGTCGGCGGGCTTCTTGTTCTTCTTTTGCTTCTTGGGCTTGCGGAGGGTGGCGGCCTCGCCGCCCTTGAAGACGAGGCGGCCGGGCTTGGCTTTCTTGTAAACGTCCGACATGGGGGAAAAGGGTGAGTCGCACGGCTAACGCCGAGGTATGATGTGGTCTATGTCGGGCTCGGGTGTCGCCGGGTCGGTTGGCTACAGCTCGAGGCGCGATGGAGAATCAGATTTTCTTTACCCTAATATTCATTGTGCTCTTGTATTTCTCTCCGATTTGGTTTGTCTTCCTTTGAATTTTCAGTTAGCCATTTTTCCTAGCCTCACATAAAGCAACTCCAACGCAGAGACCAAACGGACACGGATTTTGTCCGCAATTTGTTCATTTGAATCGTTCGTCCGCTAGCGGACCGGAGGCGGACACACGCGACGTCTGGATAAACCCAACGCACAAGAACAAAAAGCAGATAAGCGCTCCTCCGCGGCCGCTACCACCGGCCCGCCGCGCGCTCTTCCGCGGCCGCTGCCACCGGCCCGCTGCCCGCCACGCTCCTCCTCCGCCGCAGTAGCCGACGCGGCCTCCGCCCACCTCCGCTCCTTCGCTCGCCGCAGCTGCCGCCGCGGCCTCCGCTCCTCCGCCAGCCGCCGCGGTCTCCGAACGCCTCCGCTCCTCCCCCGCCGCAGCCGCAGCCGCTGTCGCAGCCTCCGCCATCGGCCCGACGCGCGCCGTGCTCCTCCTCCGCCGCGGCCTACACGTCGAGCGGCTCCGGGCTTCACTCCTCCAGCGAAGTAGCAGCAGCTACTGCCGCTCTTACAAGCAAAAAGGAGGAGCGGCGCCGAAGATGTCCCTGTCGTGCGCCTGCAGTTCCTCGAGGTCTCCAACCCGCCGGAGGTATCCCCGCTGCTTTTCGCCAAGATTAGAACGGGAGGTGGCGGCCTGCGCCGGTGGCATCACCGGTGAGCACCGAGCTGGCCTCACTGGTGAGCGTCGCGGCAGCCTGCGCCAGTGGCTTCGTCGCTGCGGTTGTGGAGGAAGTACAACACGGTGGTTGGGGAGGAAGTGCGGGTCGCTGCCCGGTGGGTCCAGGCCGGACACGAGATGGGAGGAGCGAACAAGAGCGGACGGTAGGAGCGCCCAGTTTTGTCCGCTGCGGACCCATTTGTGGCCCATTTTTGCGCCTAATTTGAGTCGGGACGAACACAAAACAGACAGCAGGCGGACGATGTGTCCGTTTGGGTCGCCTCGTTAGGCCAACTTTTGTGTTTAGATGACTCAAAGGGACGAAATGGGTCGCCCCAGAAGTTGCTCTTAGCCTATATCTTTATCTTTACCTACTAATAAAGCGGCTATCACTTCTGGTCATCCGTCATTAAAATTACCCTTTGAGTTGGTAAAAATTACCCACCAATGCCACCGATAAGTGGAAAAACGATTTAATTTTTCAGACAAAAATCACCGCCTCCTTCGTTGCTTTATAGGGACGCGACGTATAATAGCCACAGAACGAAGAGCAGCATAGTGGTCGGCCTATCACTCCTCTTGTGACGAGACCTAGGTTCGATCCCCAGTGGCCACAATTTTTAACTTTCTTTTCTTTTCTCACGCATGTCCGCATGTCGCATATGTGTTCATCGGCCGGCCCATTTGCGGGGCTTCATTCCCCTGTTTTTTTTATTTTACTTTTTTATCTTTTCTTTTCTCATTCTTTTTTCTTTATTCTTTCTTCTTTCTTCTTTATTCTTTAAATTACTTGGGGATTTTAATATTCTAAAAGTTGCATAAAAAATGTTTAAGAAATCTAAAAATACGTGAATACAAAATTGTTTAGAAAATCATAAAATAATTGCAGATTCAAAAATGTTGGTGGTTTTGTAAAACTGTTTGAAAAATTATAAAAAAATCATAATGTGGAAAAAATGGCCGGGAAATAAAATCATGTTCATGATTTTGAAAAAATAATCATGTATTCAAAATATATTCGGGAATCTGAAAAAAAAATGTCCATGACATTTTCGAATATGTTCACAAAAATAAATTAAATATTTGTTTTTTAAATTTGTTCCCCAATTTTTTTAAAAAGTTCATCGATTCAAAAAATGTTTGTTGAGACAAAAAAATATAATGAATTCGAAACTGGTTCATACATTTAAAAAGATTGTAAACAAAACTAATGTTCATGATTTTTTGAGAAAATTAAATTTTTTAAAAAAAATTGTTTGTCGATTTGAAAAACTGTTCACTGGTTTATGTCTAGGATTTCATTAGTTTTTTGAAAGTCTTTATGTGTCTTGGCGTTGGGAGTAGTTCGTGCTCAATGAGATTTGCTTTTAAAGTTTTAAACGTTCCCTTGTGCAACATAATTAAAAGTGTGACATGCCCTGGTAAACTCATAGCCTTGGGATTTATCGCGTCAAATGCATTGTGATCACGTGGACATCACGACCATCATCGGCTAGGGTGAGAAAGAAAATAAATGACAAGATGGTGAGCCACTGTGTTAAAATAGAGTACGCTCATATATCAGGATATTTAGTCATACTTATTTGGTTGGCTATAATTTTTTGTCTCCCGTTGCAACGCCCGGGCATATTTGCTAGTAAACACACAACACACCTTAGAAACTTCTGAAGCCATCCGACTCCGTGTACAACAGGTACGACATCATCCCTATGACACGTAGACGTGTAAGGTATATTAGGGGAAAATACCTCAGGTGAGACCACAACGACGATCCCAGGGATCGGTCTTTGGGCTGACTGGGTGGCCACTGTCAACCCTTATCATCAAGCCACGACTCGTCCTCATTTTTAGTTTACTGAAAGAATAATAACTATCGCTTCTAAATCTTTTTTTTTTTGGAATGTCACTCCTAAATCATTTTTAGGGAATGCCACTCCTAAATCTTTTCTTAGAATTAGGAAATGTCACTCTAAATCTAAACGTAGGTGTCGGGCGGACCTCGGGGTAGGGGGTCCTGAGTTGTGGGTCTCGGATCAAGGGTAACAGGAACGGAGGTAACCCTACGTCCTGCTCTTGTTTATATCAATGGAGATGTAATAAGTACAGACTTGATCTACCTTCAAATCATAATGTGTGGTCTAACTCTAGGGCTAGGTGAATGATTTTGCGTTGATGTTCCCTCTACGGGCTAAACCTTATGGCTTATATACACGACAAGGAGGGTATGTAGGGTTTACAAGTCGGTAACTATAAGCTATGCGGTGGCAGAGATCTTGGAGTATACGTCAAGTCTTGAGGAGAAGCAATATTGATCACGCCTCCTCCGTGCGGCCTCCGGAGTCCATCTTGACCATGAACAAGGGTTCGTCGGCCCAACCCAAAGAGCAATGGGCCGACTAGATTAGTCCCCCCTTATCCAGGACGCCGTCATTAGCCCCTGAACGAGTCTTCGATGCCGAGGAAAATTCCTACTAAACTTCGGATCCGGAGTCTTCGGCTCGACAAGCGAGTTCCCCTCTAAGGAGTCTTTGGATTCCAAATGGTCCTACCAGGTGGACCCGGACTCGCCGCACGTGGCTCCCGTCCTTAACCTTAGCAATCGCACCTTTACGGGGAAGCGAGTCTCTTTATTGCAAAACATCGAAGCTTCGTCTCCTCCCCTTTATATTCATAGGTTAGCCGCGTCAATTTACCACGCCGGCCCAACCATTCCTTTCCAAACCAATTGCGCCAGCGTTTCCTTCTCTCGAGTCCATCCTCTAGAGCTCACATGGCGAGCGGTGCGGGCTCCTCCAGGCGCCCCTAGGCCCCGTTAGAGGCGATTGCGGTAGTTGTGCAGTTTCACGCCTTCATTTGGAGCATTTAGCCAAGCAAGGTTATCTGCCAGATTTAGATCTGACCGTGACCCGTGCTGGACTAACATCCATGAATGGTCAAGTATATGCAAAGAATCACCTGTCCCCTCGAGAGGGCAAGAGGGTGTGTTTTGTCTCTTTTCTATTGGGTGGATTTGGATTCCCTATTCACCCCTTCCTTCGGGGTCCGCTAGAGTTTTACGGGCTGCGGCTCCATCACCTCACCCCAATGCTATCCTCCATATCCCGGGGTATGTTTCCCTCTTCGAGATGCACCTGGGATGCGAGGCACACTTTGAGTTGTGGCAGAGATACTTCTGCATCACGCCTTATTCTCACACTGAGAAGTTATTGTTGGGGAACGTAGTAATTTCAAAAAAATTCCTACGCACACGCAAGACCATGGTGATGGCATAGCAACGAGAGGAGAGAGTGTCTGTCCACGTACCCTCGTAGACCGTAAGCGGAAGCGTTATAACAACGCGGTTGATGTAGTCGTACGTCTTCACGATCCGACCGATCCAAGTACCGAACGTACGGCACCTCCGTGTTCAGCACACGTTCAGCTCGATGACGATCCCCGGGCTCCGATCCAGCAAAGCATCGGGGATGAGTTCCGTCAGCACGACGGCGTGGTGACGATGATGATGCTCCACCGACGCAGGGCTTCGCCTAAGATCCGCGACGATATGACTTCACCGGCGCAAGGCTTCGCCTAAGCTCCGCGACGATATGACCGAAGTGGAATATGGTGGAGAGGGGCACCGCACACGGCTAAGGAACGATCCGTAGATCAACTTGTGTGTCATGGGGTGCCCCCTGCCCCCGTATATAAAGGAGCAAGGGGGGGGGGTGCGGCCAGCCCAAGGGGGGCGCGCCTGGAGGAGTCCTACTCCCACCGGGAGTAGGACTCCCCCCCCTTTCCTAGTTGGAATAGGAT
>LR880967.1:786138983-786169852 GCA_904067115.1 Aegilops sharonensis | reverse complement strand
TCCTTAGCCGTGTGCGGTGCCCCTCTCCACCATATTCCACTTCGGTCATATCGTCGCAGAGCTTAGGCGAAGCCCTGCGCCGGTGAAGTCATATCGTCGCGGAGCTTAGGCGAAGCCCTGCGTCGGTGGAGCATCATCATCGTCACCACGCCATCGTGCTGACGGAACTCATCTCCGACGCTTTGCTGGATCGGAGCCCGGGGATCGTCATCGAGCTGAACGTGTGCTGAACACGGAGGTGCCGTACGTTCGGTACTTGGATCGGTCGGATCGTGAAGACGTACGACTACATCAACCGCGTTGTTATAACGCTTCCGCTTACGGTCTACGAGGGTACGTGGACAGACACTCTCCCCTCTCGTTGCTATGCCATCACCATGGTCTTGCGTGTGCGTAGGATTTTTTTTGAAATTACTACGTTCCCCAACAAAGTATCCACCTGCCGAGAAGGTGCAAGGGAGGCCTGGGCTATGGTGAAAACCCATTACATGGGTTTAAAGACGATGAAGTTAGGCGAGGTGGGACCCATGGGGAGTGACGGGGAAGAAATCCCAACCAGTAATGCATATGAAGTGTAATGCATGCGACACGATTCTCGCAGAAAGATTGCACGCTGGACACCTTAATAGACGGGCTAGACCATGCGTATTGTGTTTTTGTATGACTTTATGTATGAAAGTACTTTATGTTAATTCTCAATCCGCAAATCCAAACTCTGTCAGCCAGCCGCTGGCTTCCACCTCCTCGGCTAATGGCCGAGGAGTGTCCCATTTTGCTAGCCAAAGTAATCGGACCAGGTGCGTCAGGTGACAAGGCAATCAAGTGATGTCGCTTGAAACTGCGTTGGTATTTCCCCAAAGAGGAAGGGATGATGCAGTACAACAACGGTAGGTATTTCCCTCAGTTGTAAAACCAAGGTATCAATCCAGTAGGGAACCAAGCAACACTATGTAAACGGTACTTGCACACAAAGAACAAATACTTGCAACCTGACGCATATGAGGGGTTGTCAATCCCTCTTCGGGTAACGCCGCCAGAAATTGCCAAGTTGACGGGATAAAATTTGGGTAGATTGGATAAATAGATCTCGATAAAACGCAAAATAAAATAAGTAAATAAAAAATTGCAACAAGGTATTTTTAGGTTTTTGGAATAATATATCTAAAAACAAAAGCGAATAAAAATAGATCTCAAAGCAAATATGATAAAGAATAGACCCCGAGGCCGTAGATTTCACTAGTGGCTTCTCTCAAGAAATAGCACACGATGGTTAAACAAATTACTGTTGGGCAATTGCTAGAAGATCGAATAATTATGACGATATCCAAGGCAATGATCAATATATAGGCATCACGTCCAAAATTAGTAGGCCGACTCCTGCGTGCATCGACTACTACTACTCCACACATCGACCGCTATCCAACATGCATCTAGTGTACTAAGTTCATGGAGAAACGGAGTAATGCAATAAGAATGATGACATGATGTAGACACGATCTATTCATGTAGGAATATTCCCCATCTTGGTATCCTTAATAGCAACGATACATGTGTGTCTTGCTGCCCCTTCTGTCATTAGAAAAGAACACTGCAAGATTAAACCCATCACAAAGCACCTCTTCCCAGGGCAATAAAAATCGATCTATTTGGCCTAACTAAACCAAAGATTCGACAAAGAAATACGAGTCTATAAATAATCATGCATATAAGAGATTAAAGAAGACTCAAATAATATTCATGGATATAGATATAATCATAAACTCAAAGTTCATCGGATCCCAACAAAACACCGCAAAAAAGAGTTACATCAAATAGATCTCCAAGAGACCATTGTAATGAGAATCAAAATAGAGAGAGGAAGTTATCTAGCTACTGCCTACAGACCCATAGGTCTATGGTGAACTACTCACGCATCATCGGAGAGGCACCAATGAGGATGATGAACTCCTCCGTGATGGTGTCTAGATTGGATCTCGTGGTTCTGGAACTTGCGGCGGTTGGAATTGTGTTTCGTCGACTCCCCTAGGGTTTATAAAATATTTGGGTATTTATAGGGCGAAGAGGCAGTGTGGGAGGTCACCGAGGGGCGCACAAACCCCTGGGTGCGCCTGGGCCTCCTGGTGGGTTGTGCCCACCTCAGGCCTCCCCTCTGGTACTTCTTTGGCCCACTCGGCATCTTCTGGTCTAGAAAAAATCTCCAAAAAGTTTCGCTGCGTATGGTACTGATATTCTATGAAGTAAAAAACAAGCAAAAAAACAGCATGGGCACTATGTCAATAGGTTAGTCCCAAAAAATGATATAAAGTTGCTATAAAATGATTGTAAAACATCCAAGAATGATAATATAACAACATGGAACAATCAAAAATCATGGATACCTTGGAGACATATCAACATCCCCAAGCTTAATTCATGTTCGCCCTTGAGTAGGTAAATGATAAAAACATAATTTTTGATGTGGAATGTTGCCTAATGTGTTCATCACATATTTCTTTTCTTTGTAGCATGGACATTTGGAATTTTATATGCTTCAAAGCAATAGTTTAGTTTTGAGATGAAGATTTCAATACTCAAGCATATCAACAAGCACCCATGTCTTTCAATATATCAACACTAAAGAAAGTTATCCCTAGTCTATCATGCTCAATCATTGATCCATTCATGAAACACACTCGCATATTAGCTACATCCAATGCTCAAGTATGATCATAGTGCTCCCTAGTTGGTGCTTTATAAGAGAAGATGGAGACTCAAATAAAAATAAAAATTGCATAAAGTAAATAGATAGGCCCTTCACAGAGGGGAGTAGGCATTTGTAGAGGTGCCAGAGCTCAAAGCAAAAATTGAGAGATAAATTTTTTGAGAGGAATACTTTTCCCGTCAATGAAAATGACCAAGTAATTCCCAACACTTTCCATGCTAGATATATCATAGGCGGTTCCTAAATAGAAAATAAAGTTTATTCCTTTTTCCACCATTCTTTCACAATCTCGTATCCATGGGTGCCTTCCATACCAACACTTTCCAAGGAATTTATTATTTGACAACATAAAGTAAATTTATTTTTCATTTCGGGACTGGGCATCCTATTACCGCCGTACTCTCATGCAATGACAAGTGAATAAACACTCATCTTGAGAATAACACATCTAGCATGGAAAATATTGGCCACCCGCTGCCGCTTCATGAGCGGTACGGACACAAAAAAGGGAAATTCATTTTGAAAATTAGAGATGGCAAACACGTCGGCACCAACCGATCGACGTCGCCTGAACAAACTAAGCCTAGACAAACACGAACCTCAAGGAACCAGGGCTCCCCAACCGAGCCGCCATCGCTGGAGCGATGAGCGGAATGAAGGGGAGTCAGCGGCTGTGCTACCTAGGAAATAAAAATATTCAATATTCTCTGTGTTTTTTTGTTTTCTTTTGTTTCTTTTCTTTGTTTCTTCTCTGTTTTTTTTTCATTTTTTCCATTTGTTTCTTCTGTTTTTTCTTTCATTTATTTTGTTTCTTTTTTTTTTTGCAATTCTTTGGTTTATTTGTTTCCTTTGTTTTTCATTCACATTTTTTTGGATATGTCAAGAACATTTTTCTAATACAAATTTAACACCTTTTCAATTCAAAATTGACATTTTTAATATGTGGTCAACATTTTTTCCTATGCACGTTTTCAACATTTTTCCAAATATTTGTTCAACATTTTTTCAAATACTTGTTCAACATTTTTCATGCGTGTATGACAAAGAGCTATATATCATGGAGTGAAGAAGGAGACTGATAGATGAGTGTGTTCTAAAGAAACTGTCCACCCCACGGAATGAAGAAGGAAATTTATGTGTTCTGAAGAAAATGTCCACCCCATGCTTAAGTATTATTATTTTTCTCCCATTGCAACGCACGGGCATGTTTGCTAATAGTACTACTTAGCGTCAACGCATTTCAAAAATATGTTCCTAATGTGTGTGCCCCACTGCCTTGACATTTGAAGGCGAAGCAACTGTTGCTTCATCCATTAGCCTTGACATTTTTTCATAACTAACATACACCATTACACGACCCATGTCAAAATTTGGCATTTTTAGGGAACTGTTTGCTATATTTAAGTAATTTAGAAAATTTCTAGGCATTTAATGAATATAATTCAATTTTGACTTGCCAGCGCATAAGAAAGCTGGAAAATGGCTCTCTCACACCACCCCACCCACCTACCCTCCCCTTCCCGGCGGCCATGACTCCGTCCATGATCCGGCCGGATCCCACCAACAAAAAGCCTTTCCTCTCCAATGGATCCATTTTACGACCCTAACTCTATAGCCCATCTTTTGGATTTTTTGTTTGGTCATCATTTCAGAGGTGAGATTCGTAAGTATTTTCAATCTTCGGTGAACTTGGTCTCCTGCTCTCATGGCTTCATGATGGTGATCTTCTTTGCAAGATTTGCATTTCGTTTGAATAATCTCAATGCCAGTCTGGTTCTCTCTGCATGCACGGGTGGTGATTACCAATCATTCGAGGTTTCCCATATTTCTGGCAATGTTTATCGTTTCAAAGTATGCTCCAAGGTTGTGGGCTTCTTTTTGGTACGTAAGATCTATTTCACTTGTGACCTATTTAAATGTTACTTCCACCTCTGGACAGGTGGCGGCCCAAATTGGATCTATGAAGAGAAGAGATGGTGTGCTGAACAAGAGGCTGAATGTACTATGGTTTCATCTCGGGGCAAAGGCACGACATCTCGTTATGTGCCTACCAAACAAGTTTATCGTCGTATCCTTGATCATCTTGCGCCTCAGCACAATGGACATGCATCATCTTGTCATGATAAATCTATATTAACTAGTGCTAATGTCATTCTGATCGGATATTCATCGGTTTTGATCAACCAATCTCATGATCGTGATATTCACACGTCCGTTGCACCTGCAATGACCACCATGCATGGCGGATCAGCCGTTCCAGAGCCCAGACGTGCTTCAAACTCAAACCCTCCTGATCGCTCCGGGTCTGGGCCGCCGGGGCCCAATCAACAAAATCAGCCCATCTGCCTGGAAGCTGCAACGACTAGCACTACCCACATTTTCCAGCCTGATTATTATTCTTTTGCTCTAAATGTTTGGGCCATGGTCACACGCGCTATCAATGTAACAACAAAATCAGGTGTCGTGCATGTTATGGTTATAACCATATTGCCAGATATTGTTTTAACAAGAAAAACTCTGCTCAAGCTTATCGGGTCAAACCTAACCCGCAACCTTTGCCTGTTATATCTGCCGCCCGCGACGCCTCCTCGCCTTCTCACCTTCGTCCAACATCCCATGCTCCACCTGCTTGCGCCTCGCTTCCCAAGATGGCCTGCTACCCCTGCAACCCCCTCCCTCACCTCCCTCTGGGCACCACCATCATCCGTGCTGGCCCTCTCCGTGTTCGTCGTGGCTATGTGGTTCTAGGAGGAGAACTTCTCATGGTGTGCGACGAGTGGGCCATCGCCACCTTGGTTCCGAAAGTTTCTGCTGAGGAGTTTCATGGTGCCATTGCTCTGATCATCAACTACCTTGAAGGTCGCGCTTGGCGCATCAACTACACCTCTCGTGTTGCGGTATGGGTACGGCTCTCATCCAATTTACCACTGCTTGTTCTAGAGATACAGCCGTTAGTCTTAGCCCGTTTCAGATCGGAGACTCTGCTTTGAGGGTTACTAGGCAGGACAGGGGATTGAACTATCGTAGCATTGCTTTTACCCATGATGTTTGGATCTTAATGATGAACTATCCCCTGGAATGTTGGGATGTTGGGGTTATCAGTCGTATTGTGTCTCCATATGGTAAATTTCTCATATGGAACAAGGATCCTAGAGACAAAACAAGAATTATAGTTAAGCTCAGAGTTTTTAATGTTGACACTATTCCATTAGCATTGTTGTGCTTCGCAATCTGGATGATGTTGGCTATGGGAATTCATGGACTTGCCCTACTTACAATTGATTGGGCAGTAGGGAGGTGATGAGGATCCTCTTCCACCTGATGGTGGCAATCCACACCCATTGCCTCATGTACATGGAGGGTTTTGGCATGATGAAGTGCTTGGCAACATCCCTATGGACCAGGTTGTTATAAACCCTCACAATTAAAAACCTAGTGCCCCCTATGAAGATGTTCATGCTGTCAACAACAATAACAACAATGCTAATGCTAAGGATGTATCTGCTGGGCTACCTGATCAGGTTCCTATTGGTGTGAATTCAGTCTCTGTTCTGAATGATGTTAGTCTGAATGCTACTGGTATTAATGTTGTTATTGGTAATGAAGTTGTTGTGGATGTTGTGGATCAGATTCATGACACAATTGGACCTGATTATATCCCACTTGATCAGGACCAAGAACTTCAGCCGTCTGCTGTCAATAGCCCTGCTTTTGTTCCTTCCAATGTTGATATGAACTATAATGAGCTCCCTTCTACCAGTGCTAGTATGGCTGTCCAAACCTGTAACATATCTGTGGAAGGCCTATCTGAGCACATTGCAGTTCTGCAGGACCTTGTGGGTAATCTGGTCTCCAATGCTAATGATATCATCCCCAAGCTTGGTGGCAGCAAGATCATTAATGCTAAATGTAATGTGGTGGATGTTTTTGGAACTGATGGTTCTAATAAGAGATGCTTTCTTCAGATTCATACTATCCAAGACCTGCCACAGCAATCTAGTACAGTCAGCATTGAGGAAATCACTGGCCAAGAATTTGCTGAAGTACAGAAGCCTGGCAACAAGAAGAAAAAGAAACCACTCATTGATGAGGCATTTTGCAGGAGGAGTAACATAATTTCTCACATAAATCAAGGTTTTAAGAATAAAGCTACTGCTGCTGCTAGCATGAAGGTGGACTCTCGAACTACCCAGCAAAAAATGCTTCACAACTCTAAGAAGGAGAAGACTTTAGTGCCAGTAAACCTAGGTCCCCAATTTGATGTTGTTGTGATCAGCAAGCATGCTCCTCCACCACCTGAGCTTCCTACAAGCACTTTGCAGGCTATTGGCACTGGCCCATGTAAGATAGCACCTCATGAAGTGTCACCTCAGGCTCTGGAGTATGACGGCTCTGATGAATAGAAGCTTGATCCTCTGTTGAGGTTTGGGTCGCTCCCCTCATATGTCACCTAGTTATCTTAGTTTCAATTGCCAGTTTCATTGTCTGCAACTCTGATTCCTTGTTCCATTTGGATGCCTGCATGCATCATTTAAAACTATGTCCTGTAATAATCTGCACTTTTTCTCTCATGGATTTCTTTGTAAGTCATATGGTTGCTATTATGGAGTGCTTACTTGCTATTTGGAATTTGTGGACTGTCATGCCCATATTTTGCCTCTTAGTGTTGCAGAATTTTTCTGTTGTCATCAATGTATGATCACTCATTATCCCCATCATGCACTCACGGACTTATCATGCTATGCTACTCATAGCATGAACAATGATCAATTAATAGATGACAATCATGAATAGAAATTGGAATATTCTAAATTGGAATGTTAGAGGGATTAACTCTTCTGCTAGATGGGATGATATTAGGCAGAAAATTGATGAAAGTGCATGTTGCATTATGACCTTTCAAGAAACAAAAAGGGACATATTTGATCTTGCCTACATTAAGAACTTTTGCCCCAAGAGATTCAACCAGTACTGTTTTTACCCATCCAATGGTAATTCATGTGGTTTAATTACTATCTGGAATGGCAACATTTTCAAGGGTGAGATTATTTCTAGCAACTATTTCCACTTTACTGTCAAACTCACTTCTAACTTGGATAATAGTTGTTGGTATATCACTAATGTGTATGGTCCAAATTCTATCGATGGCAAACTGGAATTTGTGTCTTGGCTGCAGAATCTTAACATAAATCAGATCAAGCTATGGATGATATTGGGGGATTTCAACTTTATTAGAGGACCTGACAACAGAAACAAGCCAGGAGGTGATCCAAACAACATGATGCTCTTTAATAATATCATCATAAATCTTGACCTAGTTGAAATACCATTGAAAGGAAGATCATTCAAATGGAGTAATAAACAGGACAATCCACTATTGGAAAAGTTGGATTGGGTATTCACCAGCTCCCATTGGACTTCTGTGCACCCATCTATCATGGCAATTCCATTGGCTAAGATCTCCTCTGACCATGTTCCCATTAAAATTATGATTGACAGTGACATCCCCAACAACAACATTTTCAGATTTGAGGAGTTCTGGACTGAATTTAATGGTTTCATTGATCTAGTTGAAAACCATTGGTATAATTCTATACATTTTTTCTAATTCAGCCAAGCATCTAAATGCCAAATTTAAAGCTCTTAGAAGAGGTCTCAAAAAATGGAGCAAGAAATTCTCACAGCTCAGTAAAACCATTGAAAACTGTTGCTTTTATGTCAAGCTCATTGATGGATTGGAAGATCAAAGATTACTCACCAGAAGGGAAGCAAACTTCAAGAAAATCCTCATCAACCATACCAATAAACTTCTGGAGGCTAAAAGGTTATACTGGAGAATTAGAGCTAATATCAGATGTGCAAAACTTGGTGATGAAAATACCAAGTTTTTTCATGCTATTGCATCTCAGGTTTTTAGGCACAATTATATCACTTTCCTGATTTCCTCTGATGGCCAATGCAGCTATGATCATGACCAAAAGGCTACCATAATCTGGGCATCATTTAAGGACAGAATTGGCACTCAGGCTGACAGTATTAAGGATTTTGATATTTCTCATTTGAGAATGGATAATATCACATCAGAACTTGACAGACCTTTTTCTACTGAGGAAATTGATGAGGTTATTAAGCACATGCCCAATGACAAGTCTCCCGGTCCTGATGGTTTTAATGGAATATTTATGAAAAAATGTTGGGACATCATCAAGCATAGCTTCTGCAAATTCATCAATGATTTCCATCAAGAATCTGTCTCTCTGCTGCCTATCAATACTGCCTACATTGCACTTATCCCTAAAAAGTACAACCCTAAAACTCCCAATGACTTCAGGCCCATCTCCCTAGTGAGTATGTCTATCAAAATTGTCACAAAATTACTGGCAAATAGAGCTCAGCCAACCATTTTATCTAGGGTCAGCAAAAATCAGTCTGGATTTATTAAAAACCAGGAACATTCAGGATTGTCTTGCTTGGAGTTTTGAATATATTCATATGTGTCACAAAAAAAAAGAGATCATCATCTTCAAGATTGACTTTGTGAAAGCTTTTGACAAAGTAAACTACAATGCTATTATTTGCATGACGAGGCATTTTGGATTTAGTGACAAATGGATTAGGTGGGTCAACATGTTATTATCCACTGCTTCCACTTCTGTTACTCTTAATGGTGTTCCTGGGAAAAACATCCATTGCAAATGTGGTGTCAGGCAAGGAGACCCTTTTTCCCCTCTGTTATATGTGCTGGTTGGTGAATTGTTGCAAATATTAGTTAATGAAGCTTGGAAAAATGGCACACTTAACTTACCTATTGATACCAACAACACTGAAAGCTACCCCATCATCTAGTATGCTGATGATACTCTTATCATTCTGCCCGCTCAGGAGGAGCAAATTAGTAATTTCATTGAAATTCTAAACAAATTCTCTAGATTTACTGGGCTAATTGTTAATTATAGTAAATCATCTCTTGTACCTATTAACATCTCTGATGACAGAGCTCAAGAATTAGCTGACATCCTTAGATGTAAGAAGGAATCCATGCCTTTCACTTATCTAGGGTTGCCTATGGGTACTACAAGACCTAAAGTTGTTGATCTCATGCCAATGGTATCTAGGTTAGGTTGGACCATAGATTATCTGGCATTGCAAACCTGATGACTTACTCAGGTAGACTCACACATCTTAAAGCCATTGTTTCTGCTTTGCCCATTTTTGCTATGTGTTGTATCAGAGTTCCTTTCACCATCCTGGATCATTTTGAGAAATCTGGAAGAAGTTTCCGATGGTACGGAAAGGGGATCAACAAACATGGGAAATGTTTAGTTAAATGGGAAAAAGTATGCCTACCCAAAAAAGCAGGTGGTTTGGGTGTACTTGATCTCAGAATGCAAAACAGGGCTCTGCTAACCAAGTACCTATACAAATTCTTCAACAAAAATGATATCCCCTGGGTCAAATTGATATGGAACAATTACTATCATAATGGGGAGCTGCCAAAATTCCCCACAAATGTGTGATCCTTTTGGTGGAGGGACTGCTGTTCTATTCTCCAAGATTTCAAGAACATGACAAATTGCTCTGCAGGTATTGGTAACACAGTTAGTTTATGGTATGATAATTGGTGCTCTCAGCCAATAATGAGCATGATGGCTCAGCTATTCTCATACAAAAAAATGAACACATAACTCTGGAGGCTACCACCAACCTGGATGACACTAATTTTTATGAGATGTTTCATCTACCTCTGTCCAGCATTGCTGTTCAACAGAGTACTTAGCTAAGAACCATGATTAATGACAGAAGGAACCAGACAGAGATGGACTCATGGAAATTTCACTGGGGTGGATCCAACTATTCTAACAAAAGGATATACTTATAATATGTTGGGAACCCTGCTGATGCCCCCAAACCTTTTCAGTGGATATGTAAATCATGCACATTAGCTAAGCAAAAGTTTTTCTTCTAGCTGCTACTACAAGACGGATTAAATACTAGAGACTTGCTTACAAGGAAAAATTTCCATGTTGATTCTACTAGATGTGTGCTTTGTGATGATGAACCAAAGGAATACCTTTCTCATCTATTCTTTAGTTGTGATTTCAGCCAGAACTTCTGGATGGCCATTGGATTTCAATGGAATACTGACTATGAGCTTTTGGATATATTCATGGAGGGCAAGAAACACAACCAAGTTGTATGCTACAAGGAGTGCCTCATTGCAGGATGTTGGAGCATCTGGAAGCATAGAAACAACATCATCTTTGATCACAAACCCAAAAATATGCTGTACTGCATCAGTACCTTCAAGGAGCACTTTGAGATGATAATCAAAAAAGCCAAACCTAGTTTGAAGGAAGGAATGCAGAGTTGGCTAGATTACTTGTATATTACTTTCTCTTGACATGTTAAACCCTGTATAGTGATGTAACTTGTATTATAATATTAATGAAAATCAGAGTTACAGTGGGGGCCTTCCCCACTGTGTTTTCTAAAAAAAAATTGGTTTGAAAACCCCTATTTGTGTTCTTGAGTCTATGTTTAGGCCTTATCCATGAAAAGTAAAAGAATTTCAAATATGAGGGTGCCAAGTCTTGACCTCGAGCATGGAGTTTATTGATTTTTTTAATTCCACAAAATACAAACGAAGTCTAAAACACATGAAACTTGACATGGTGCCCTTGATATGACACATAAAGGTTGTGGTAAAAATTTGAGAATGTTTTCAGAAAATTTATGACGTGTGATTCCTAGAAACCGGACCATCTTCGAGGAAGATCCAAGGTTTCAAGAGGGAACATTTACATTTGAACGCGGAGTGACCATTGTTTCATCCATTGGCCTTGAATAGTTTTTTCTACATTCAACACACATCACTACATGATCCATGTCAAAATTCGGCATTTTTCTGGGTTTGTTTGTTATATTTAAGCCGCTAAGTGCATTTCTAGACATCTAACAAATATACTTCATATTCGATGTGAATAGTTCCTGTGTCGCTGCAAGCAGCGAGCGGTTCTGTCATGAGTGTGCCAAACTGCAGGGAGGATGACATGTCGAACTTTCAATAATCATACACAATTCATTTTCCTCCATTTTTAGGATATGTGCTATGATTAAACATATATACTAAAATACTTTTTTTGAAATTTATAATACTTTTTTTAGATACATGAAATTCAAATTGTAATCATCTTCAATAAACACACATAAATTCATTTGAACTACAGAAAATATTGTAAAACTTTTGAGATACATGTACTTCAAATTGGAATTATTTTCAATAAGCACATGAAAAATAATTTGAAATATAGAAGATATTAGAAAAATTCTAAAATTATTGAAACTCTTACGAAAGAACATATATGTATTATATTACATGTAAAAATCTATTGTGGTTTATAAGAAAACATTTTTGTTTTGCATAAGAAGTGACATGTAAGTTAACATATGCTTATGAGAAGGTAAAAGTAAGGTTCGAGCAAGAGAAAAATAGCTAAGTAAGTCACTTCACAAGAGCTATAATTAGTTACTTCAAAATAGAAAAATAAATCCAATTCTGGGCCAGACTCACCCCGTCACTCGGATGGGTTAATGTCGACATTAATCCACTAGGGTTCCTGGCTCATAAGGCATGTATCCTGGGTTGGGAAAATCTTTGCGTCTGATTGGCTGCTCCAACCATCCCACAGATCAAGCGTCTCTACCGTCCGATACACCTACATCGAACGGCAGTAACTCAAGCCTGTCTCTCCCTTCTTTCTTCCACCAACCCCGCAAGCACTGACTGCCGCCAAAACCAAACTTCCCCCAATTCATTCTTCTCTTCTTCAATCCAGCCCCGACTCCCCATTATCTTCGCTATTTCCCTTCCATGTCCCTCGATTCATGGGCAGGTCTAGGTGCTAGGAGGCCGCACTAAAAATACAGATGGAGTCGGCCACCACCTCCCAATCAACATCCCTTCTTTCCTCCGCATCCTGCAACCATCCCGATGGCACGACAATGACGTCGTCTCTCGTGCCGACAACTGATTGTCCTCAAGGGTGGATCCATCTGACGCCGCGAAAACGGCCTCGTCCCCGGTGGCAGCAACGCCCCTGAAGGCTTGGGGTACCGGTGTCGTCGATGCGGCTGGTGCTTCGGTTGTTGTTGAGCACAAGCAACTCATGCCGCGGGGCCATGCTGAGCCAGCACTGAGCCCATGTCGTCGGGCCTTGCACCGTACTAGTTGTTGGGGCGCCACCTGGTGGCGCCTCTTGAGGTGGAATTGTGCGCACTAATCTGGTTGTCGTATTTGTTAACATGTCTGTATGACAAGATGTTTAGTTTGGCGAGAAGACAGGCATCACAGATGATACAACAACAAAATCTCGTTACACGCAGTGCACATGCATAAAATATATCAGGCTTAGAAGCTGACATGAGCATCTTGGTGCTGGGAAAATGAATTTATTTGGCTCCATTGCTTAGAGGCACTTGTGTTATACTGCATGTAGATTTTTACATTATTCTGCATAGTGGTAATTACAAACATGATTGGTTAATTCCTGCTTATTTCCAATTTATGAACAAAATCTTAGTTCAAGTTTCAATACTCAAGTTGGGAAAAGTTCCTGGTTAGAAAATCATGTGCATGCTCTACAGTTTTTCATGGTCAACTAAGATGAACCACCAAATCATGTGTAATGCAATAGTTCAGAAGTACAACATGGCTTCAAGGTTACATGCGGTAAACAAAGAGATGGCAAGCAAGTCCAACAGTTTAGTTGCAAGGATCTAATTTGACAATCAGATAAGAGACCTTCTAAATAAAATTTTATTAATCTGCTGGAAGATAAATTAGTGCCCCTGGTTGAACAAGTATAGTAGTATATCACAACAGAACCATTTAACAACTTAAGATCCAGAAGAACCAAAACGTTGACAGATGCGCGACTTTGCCAAGGTGAAGCATTCAACTCATCTTCTTGTTGGTAAGTAGACAATAGAGCATAAACCAAATACGTAGAAGACGAACACCCAGCCATGTCAAAGTAAAAGTTAAATATGGCGACTCTACACTTGGTGTCTCCTGCAATGAAATACCAAAAAATCACCAAACATTGACGAAATTTAAGGTTGGCATACTAGAAGGACGTTCATCATTAGCAATAAAGAGAACATAATGAATAGTATTACCAGAATTGGTACACAAATAGAATGGCCTACCAGCTGAGGTCCTATTTCCCACACTTAATCCTAAAAAAACATTTGCTTGGTGAAATTTTGGAAATTATTCGGCAAGACCTTATATGTACTGAACAAAAAAACATGAGTGTGCATAATGAAAGAAGTTTTAAGTTCATTTGATCATGAAACTCCAAAGGGACTTTTGGATACTCAAAATATTATTCTGTTTTCCAAAAAAACATGAATAGTGCATAACAAAAAATGTTTTATAAGTTAATTTGATCATGTAAACTCCAAAGGAACTTCTGGATGATCATAACATTATTCTGTTTTCATAAACAAGAAGTACTGCTTTTCTGCGGGTTCACAAAACTGACTCAACAATAGGACACCGAACCGACTATTAGAGAGAGTACTGAAATAGCTAGGTGCCTTTACAACAATCTCCCTTAGATTTCTTGATTCTGCGAAGAAGGATCTCTAAATCCTCTTCCTATAGCCTGCTTAAGAAGTCCGAAGTTAATCATTTTACGGATATACCAAGTCAGAAAAAATGCGGATTAAACGATGAAGTGTCTTTTTAAAGGTTTGTGATGCAGCAAAATTGGATTGGGCATTGAGCAGCTGCATCGTGTAGTAGCTATTGGTTTGTGCGTGCTTCGTCTACCTTTATAAAGTGAATGGGAACTACATAGGGCTTATAGGACCGATTTTGAATTCAACTACCTAGCCTCCAATATTTCTTAGTGAAAATCAGTAGAAACCAAGTATAGTAAGCAGTAATAAGTTTTGTTAAAAATGCAACTGATAACAGGTTTACTTTAACATAGCAATGGAATTTCCTTGGTGAAATGGGCCAGTGTGTTCAGATGCAAACAATTTGTAATTGGCAGCAAAAGCAAGCTAAATGTTCAGACAGAGGATGCCAAACTTATGGATCAATGGAATAATTGCATAGAAAGTGAATAATGGCGAAGGGGAGATGGATCTTGACCCTAGATTGAACAAAGTAAATTAGCTCACCTTGCCACTTAAAGACAAACGACAAACCTGAAGGAAAAAGACGAGGCTGGCGAGCAAGATTTCTGAGGGAAATTACCTATGAAAAATGCTTTGCACCTTTCACCATTGGCTCCATTAATAGTTGAATGGAAGAAAAAATAGAAATTATGTGCAGAGCATTTCTTGAATGTACACACCCTAGAGAAGAGCAATTCGCGCCGATACTCTGCTGCGCCGTCGAGCAATAGAGTGATTATGTGCAACAGCATGATCCTTGGTAGGGTCACTCGAGTTCATGTGACTCTTCTGCTCTCGGTTTCATGGCGCCAATGGAGGTGATTGTCCATAGATCCTACTATACACATGAAAACATGGATGCAAAGGTAATGTCATTGCTTGCTTGCATATTCTGTAAGGTCTGTACCTAGCGATGCCTTCTCAGGGGAGTTTTGTTTCTAAGTCATGACCAGCTCCTCCAAAAATTTCCTAATCGAAGAATAACAAGCATCTACTTAAGTTTTTAGTGCAATAGTCACAGCTTGAAAACGAGCATGGCAATATTAACTCACAATTTTCAGCAAGTGATTTAAAAGCGTGGGAAAGTATAAGGGCATCTGACATGTGGATCATGGATGCAATCAATTATACCAAAGTCAGCTATTTATTTGCATTTCATTTAGTTACCTCATATTGTCGATCGACTGTCGACAGGAGTATCCTCGGTAGGAGAATTGGTAGGCGTCAGAATTTTTTATTTTTGAGGTGAAAATGTCGAGTGGCGTCAAACTCTTCATGAAGATAGCAAAGACAAAATATGATCCCCAGACTTTTTATTAGATGTATCTCCGTACTTTATACTAACCCTATACTGTTCTCAGCAGACAAACTAATCTCAAAGTTTTCAGGAGTAAAACTTGAAATGGACTGAAACCAACAAATCCTAAATCTCAACACCCATGTGCTTTCCAATATTGTTTATACAGCACCATGTTCCCTTGGGGACTCAACACAATACTGAACAAACAAAGACGCTCGCCTCCTCCGCCGATGAGCTGTCTCTAGTGGAGGAGGGCGGGGGCGAGCTCGTCGTCTTCCTTGCGACTGGCGGCAACAGGGATACAAGCGCAAGACGCGAAAACCTAGGAGATGTCGCGCTCCGGCCGTTCAGATCGAACCGAGAGGGCCACGATTTGGGCCCCCTTCTCTTCAATCCTCATTTTTTGTGTCTCTGTTAGTCTCAGAAGTTATGCATTGAAATAGGAAGTTCCAAATTGGTTCTGTAACAGTTAATATTATATTTTGCAGAAGTTGAGAACCTGAAAAAGTGTGCTAAAAAGTAAAAACTGACAGTTACCTAAGAATTTGCAGCAGTTAAACCCTGAATTTCGAGCGATTAAAACCTGAAGCCATTTTCCTTTTTTCCTATGAAGGACCACAAGTTAACAACTACACAGAATACAACAAACCTGTTCTCATATCGTGTGAAAAGCTACTTCATTATTCTCTATATGTTTTCCGATGCATGTTTGGTAGTGGGAGTGGGATGTGGAGAGGGAGAGAGAGAGAGCAGGTTCCAAATGGAATGGAAGGGAAGGCATCCATAACCAGAATCTGGAATCTATTATATTACTAACAGAGTAAATATGATCTTGGGTAACTAAACTTATTAATCGAATCAAATTGATCATTGTTCCCTAGCATATGGTTTCGCATAAATCCTGATTAATTTCTTTGCCATGTCACGGTGCTTTGAAGTGACTTGGTACTGCCAATGTGACAAAGGCAATTTGCATACAAACACCTTTATTTATTCACCCCTCACGTTTTCCTTTCTTTGTATTATTCACCTCCAAGGTTATAATTCATTCACCTTACCAATGTTTTGTTAGTATCTGTTCGACAAATGAGTGATAAGCATTTCTTTGCCTCTAATTTATGAACTCATATTAGTTGATCTTTGACCGAATATCTATGAAACATCCAGATGGGTTTCCCTGAATTATGAATCATTGCTCCTATGACATAAGCACAAGCACCTGACGGGCGCTAACTCATGCACACAATAAAACCAACCAAACGAACAAGAACAAGAAACCACAACCATAGATGTTCACATCAGG
This sequence comes from Aegilops sharonensis, assembly GCA_904067115.1. NCBI lineage: Eukaryota > Viridiplantae > Streptophyta > Magnoliopsida > Poales > Poaceae > Aegilops > Aegilops sharonensis. The sequence goes on along the minus strand of LR880967.1, from coordinate 786,152,860 downwards.
AGACATACCTTAATGCGATTGTAACGTCAGGCCTCAACAAAAGAAGACGACCAGGAAGAACTTATCCAGCAACGATCAACAACTGTGTGCTCACTTCACACCCACCTGCAAGAACGGGTCACATTATGTCAAAAGGAAGAGGAACAACAAGAAGGTCGCTCAGTAGAAAGAATTTCATTTCAGCGACAATCACCTCCATTGGCGCCATGAAACCGAGAGCAGACAATCACCTCCATTGGCAGTGAAAGCTCGGCGGTGCCAGGTAGGTAAGCGCCTCTTTCACTTTCTTGTCTGTACTACATGATGTTAGTTCGTCAGATTCAGAGTACAAAAATATGAAGCATTGGTACATGCAAGTTCATAGTACTGTTGTGGTTTAATAAGAAGGAATGAGGTAAAACTGAAAAATACTTAGTATCTTGTATGAATTGCACGAAACACAGGTTTCGATGAGGTCTGGCGACGCCAGGTTGAATCCTATACGCAAAAGGGGAGTGTTGGAATTAAAGTTAATGACGACATCGGTCATTACTTCCAGACACACAAGGGCCTAAGACAAGGGGATCCCATGTCCCCCATTTTGTTCAACATTGTTGTGGATATGTTGGCAATTTTGATAGGAAGGGCTAAGGAGGCTGGTCAAGTGGGAGGCCTGGTTCCTCATCTCGTTGATGGAGGGGTGTCCATCCTCCAGTACGCCGATGATACTATCATCTTTATGGAGCATGACTTGGTAAAAGCGAGAAATATGAAGCTGGTGTTATGCTTATTTGAACAATTGACTGGGCTAAAGATTAACTTTCATAAAATCGAATTGTTCTGTTTTGGTAGAGCCAATGATGAATAAGAGGCCTACAAGCAATTGTTTTGGTGTGATTTGGGAGCTTTGCCTTTCACATACTTAGGAATTCCAATCCACCATCGTAAGCTGACGAACAGAGAATGGAAGTGTATCGAGGATCGATTCGAAAAGAAACTGAGTTGCTGGAAGGGCAAGCTCATGTCATACGGAGGCCGCTTAATTCTTATTAATTCGGTTCTCACGAGTATGCCTATGTTTCTTTTGTCGTTTTTCGAAGTCCTTGGACTTTTATCGATCCCGTTTCTTTTGGCAGGGTGATTAGCTAAAAAGAAAATACAGTTTAGCCAAATGGGATATCATCTGTAGACCGAAAGACCAAGGGGGTCTTGGGATTGAAAATCTTGAAGTCAAGAACAGATGTCTTCTCGGCAAGTGGTTGTGGAAGTTATCGAGCGGAACTGACGCCACTTGGGCACAAATCCTTCGTAATAAGTATCTTCAAACCAAAACTTTGTCTCAAGTCACAGTAAGACCGACTGATTCACCCTTTTGGAAAGGGCTTATGAAAGTAAAGCTTTCCTTGTTTCAGAGGACAAAGTTTATTGTTGGTGACGGTGCCAGTACGAGATTCTGGGAGGATACTTGGCTCAGAGGGGCACCCCTAGCCATCCAATACCCGTCGTTATATCGTATTGTTCAACGACGTGAGGCTTTTGTTGCAACGGTGTTTCAATCAATCCCCCTTAATATTCAGTTCAGACGGCCGTTAGTGGGCAATCATTGGGAAGATTGGCTACATCTAGTTAGGAGACTGGTGGATGTTCAACTTTCCCAACAACTCGATATATTACGCTGGAATCTCACCAGGTCGGGTGAATTTACAGTTAAATCAATGTATGTTGATGTGATCAATTCGAGCTCGGTTCCTAGTTCCAAAAAAGTGTGGGATGTCAAAGTTCCTTTGAAAATTAAAGTGTTTATGTGGTTTCTACACAAACAAGTTATTTTAACCAAGGATAACTTAACAAAGCGTAATTGGACAGGACCTACTAGGTGTAGTTTCTGTGATCGGGATGAAACAATTAAACATCTTTTTCTTGATTGCCCACTAGCTAGAGTTTTATGGAGGACAGTCCATATTGCTTTTAATATTTCTCCACCGAGTTCAGCCAACACGTTATTTGGAACGTGGCTTAACGGGGTAGAGCCCGGGTTAGCGCGACATATTCGTGTAGGAGTCTGCACCTTGGTGTGGGCGCTCTGGAACTGCAGGAATGACTTGGTTTTTAACAAGACAACAAACATTCATTTTTTGCAGGTTATCTTCAGAGCTACGGCGCTGATCCGTTCCTGGTCGCTACTCACTCCGACGGAGGCCAGGGAGCGTTTGGTTACTGGATCTATCCGCTGGGAGACGGTAGCTCGGGATATCTTCAACCGGTTTGGATGGCGGTCATGTAATAGGATAGGCAATTAGTTTTCCTATCTCTTTTTAGCCAGCCGGTTGTGGCTTCCTTCTTTTGGCTAGTTAGTGTTTCTAGCCTTTTTGGTTCTGTGTGAGCCTTTTTGTCTTTTTTTCACTTTTGGAGACCTTGAGACCTTGTTGGACCTTTTTGTTTGGTTAATAAAATGGCCGTATGCATCATGCTGATGCAGAGGCCGGGGAGATCCCCCTTTTTGAAGAAAAAAAAAACGAAACACAGGATTCATTACTGATGCAAATAAAAGAAGCTCCAGCACTATAAATGCAACTAAGCTCAATACAAATAAATAGGAGTATCTATATTTGTACACGCCAGGACAAAGATTTGCACCCAGAAAAACTGATACACACTGCTAACTACCACAGAAGCTGCAATTATTTTCAACTTTAGATGGTTAAAGTTTCCAAAGTCTACAGGATACTATTTATATAAGATACAACATCCTGCTTAGGTGCATTAATCACTGAAAAAAATAGTACCGGGTAGTACATTCAAAGAATTGAACCTATCAAGCACCAGCAAGTTCATTACATAGCAAACAATAGGATTATGTGAATTCGTGGCTGCAGCTAAATAGGTTAGTTTGTGCTTCCAACAAATCTTTAACTATTACCCTTAAGCTTATTGCCCAAAACCTATACAAGAATTAAAGCAGTAAAGTTAAGACTACAACAGTTAAATGCGCACCACATGGGAGAACAACTAATTCTTTTGACGATAAGGTTCCAAAATCTACGAGCAAGCCATTCACTGCAAAATCCGCTGCAAAGGGTTGTCGGGATTAGACCCGGGAGCTCACCTTCAAATGAACACACAGGTCCCAGCCCATGGCCTTGGTGGCTGCAAGAATCAAGGGAAAATGCACACATGAGAAACCCACAGATCTGCGGAAATCATCATACGAAACGGCGAAAACAGTGGAACTGGTGATATCCTCCAAAATGAATCCCTATAAATAGGATAGATACTTCTTCTTGAACAAAAATGAATCAAAGACCGTCGTATATTTAGGAACCATAAAAATCTAAAAAGTATCTATGAGTTGATCACAAACACAAATAGTTTTTATACCGAAACATGTACCAGCATAACTCTAGTTCTCTAAACTGAGGTACCAACAAAGCCTATCTTCAATCTCAGGAATACTTCAAGGTGAATCTGAAACTCCAAGGCTTACATTTGCAGTGAATGTCACATCTATATTCTTTCTACTAAGATCTCATCTATAATCGTCAAGGAAAACTGCATGAAAATGTAAAAAACATTGATAAGTTTATACCAGTTTGCATTCGTTAAATCATTGCCATGGCAGTAGCTGATGCACTCAACCTGGTTGTCAGGATGATCCATCGCCTAAAGAAAAGTGACACCACATCAATAATTTGAAGGTGTTAAGCTACATCTGCCTAAGAGAGTGTAGATTTTAATAATGTTCTTCCTGGAAAGTGTGATTGGTTTATACCTCAGAGCTAATTGTCCACAATACATTTATTTGTAACAACTAACAAAGAAAGATCAGTGTGTCATCGAACAATATATCTTTGGTTACGACTGTATTGTAGAATGGCAGGTCACTGTTCGGCCCTGATTCGGAAATCAAAGAATCAAAGCATATGTGTGGGTGAAAAACAATGTCCTGCAAGATGTGTGGGAATCCACAGTAATCAAATGCCTAAAGGATCTCCTCCCTGCTGGATCCAGTCCCAGCACGTCCCATAGGGGGAAAGTCGAGCACCACAGAAAAATCAGGAATAAAGGAACAGGGGAAAAAAGCCAAACCGGAGAGCTGGACCTAGGTGACGACTACAAACCTGACGGTTGTGGTGGATGACGAGACCTCCTCCTCCTACTCGATTTGATGATGGAGGACAAGGACCTCCTCCTTCTCCTACCACCGCCACCTTATCAGCCGCCCCCTGCTCATCCACAAGCACCAGAAGACCAGGCCACCCTTGCTCTCCCACGGCGGCGACCTACCGATCCAGAAGCACGATGCGCCTCTCCCACGGTGGAGACCTGCGCCGATCCGGAACCACGACGCACATCGGCTACAATTGGCCTTACGCTCCTCTCGTGGATGCTACTCATCGCCGTGGAGAGGAGGCGGCGACGGAGACGCAGCAAGGACGGACGGGAGTTGCGGTTATGACGAGGAGGCGAGTCGTCCCGTCTCCTTCCACGACGTGTTGTCGCACGAATCCGCTCTGCCTCATGCTGCTTCCGGAGCTTCCCGCCGCCTGCTCCGTCCCACCTCCTGCCTTCCAATGTTTCTCGCAGATCCGCTGCCGCCGCCGCTCGTGTCCTAGAGGAAGAGGAGGTGGGCAAGGAAGCAGAGAGAGGAAGAGGAGGCGGCGGATGCGGCTGGCGACGCTAGGGAGAGGAGGAGGCGGCGTGTGGGGGAGAGGAGGAGACGAAGACGTAGGCCTGCCTTCCTTGGGAAGGAAACAACTAAGGGGTCGCTGCGTTTATCTCTTGTCTTTTTTTTCTGGCACAGTAAATCGTCGATCCCAGCGCTGCGCTGATCAGGACGAGCCAGAGGCTGGTCCCACCTCCACCCAATCAACCCGGCTGCCCACGACGCGACGTGAGCTATTGGGCAGGCGCAGACGACGTGGATTGCGCGAAAGGGCGCCCATGATGCACTGGATTGGGATGTTCTCGTCCCTTCATCACCGAGGGGTTTGTGTCTGTCGCCTATAACGCGGGCAGTGCGCCACCAGCTCCTCTTCCCTGTCTTTTACACTTTTTGGGGGCTATTTTTACACTTTTACTTCTGATTTTCCGATGCAGTATGTTGTTCACACGCAGGAAAAAAATGGTTCCATAGTGTAGATTGACTGCTCATGAGCATGGATCTAGGCGATACGGTGGTCAATATGTCGTCTCCCTTCGATGACGTCCGAGGGGGTGGCTATATCTACCTTCAAAAAGGCATGTGAATGAGCCTCGGTTGTCGCCCGTGGAGCGATGGGCAGCAAGAGAGGGGTAGTGGGGGTGCAAGCCTGCGAAGTAGCATAGAGTGTTCTCTACTGAAGAATCTTCGAGACATGTTTCTCTCGTTTTGCTCCTCTACATGTGTACTTTCTGGAAATGTCTGTAATTTTATTTTTTTGTAATTTTTTTGTTTTTACGTAAACGTTGTTTCCTACTATGTTCATGTAATTTCCTTTTATTTAATTAATGATGCCACATATATTTTTCAAAAAAATTGTGTTGGTTCAAATTTTCCGTAGACCAAGAGAAATGTCAGATGGGTTAATCTCTCGGCCTGAAGTAAGTGGGCCTTGGATTGACGTGAAATTTAATGCGCCAAATTTTCAATCGGGTTGATTACTACATGGGCTGTCGGTCTTCGTTGAAATTAGCAGGCCGAAATTCTTATTAGGCCGATTACTTCATGGGCCCCCATGTCAGATTCATGTCAGATGCTGATGTGGTAGACAAGTTAACGTCGTTGTAAGCACGTTAGTTAAGTGCCATCCATGATAGTCAAGAACTATCATGGACCCATGACGTTTTTGGATTACCGTCATGGAGCATGCGATGACCAAATTATGACACGATATACATGATGGATTTAAAATCTGTCATGGATACCCTTCCATGACAGATTTGCACAAATCTATGATGGATTAAGATTGCCATGGATTAACACGATTCTTGTAGTGTCGGTGACGTCTCCTCCTCCTTGACCATCAAGAGAAGGGGGAGAAGCAGCTGGGATCACAACCAGCACGACGGTGTGCTGTTGATGGTGGTGGTGGAGTACCGGCAGGGCTTCGCTAAGCAAAACTAGAACGAGGAGGAGGGAGAGACGAAGAGGGTTGCGGCTAGGCAAAGGGGTGAGATCATCCCCTTGTGACTCCATCCTTTATATAGGGGTGAGGGAGGGGTGCGCCAGCCCCTAGCCCCTCCTCCAAGGAGGGGCCAACGGCTAGGGCGAGGAAACTTGCCTCCCAAGGCAAGTGGGGCGCCCTCCCCTCTAGGGTTTCCCATCCCTAGCCGCATGGACCTAAGGGGGTTGGTGCGCCTGGCCCAATAAGGGCAGGGCGTCTCCTCTTAGCCCATGCTAGCCTTTGGGACATGGTGGAACCCCTCGTGGACTTCCAGACCCCTCTGGAATCCTCCGGAACCTACTTCCCCGTACAATACCAGAAAAAGAAGAACTTTTTTTGAAACCCCAAAAATGACTTTCCATATATAAATCTTTACCTCCGAACCATTCCGGAGCTCCTCGTGATATCCCGAATCTCATCCAACACTCATAAAAACATTCGTTCACCAACATCAATTATCCCAATACTACTCCAGTGTCATCGAACGTTAAGCGTGCGACCTTTATGGGTTTGAGAATCATGTAGACATGGTCGAGACTCCTCTTCGGTCAATAATCAATAGCGGGACCTATATATGCCCATATTTATTCCCACATATTCAACGAAGATCTTTATCGGTTGAACCACGATGTTGAAAGTGCTGGTTATTGACTAAAGGGGGGTGAATAGGCAATTTTTATGGAAGTCTTCAAGACATGAAATGTCTTCAATGACAAGAAAGCAAACAACACCTACACATTATGCAACAAAGATAAACTACACTAGACAGGCTATAGTCAAGGGAACATTGCAAGGTAAGCATGAGGACAAATAACTGCTAGGTAGACATGATCAGAATAGGAAGACAGTGTGAAGCCATATAAGTAATTAGGGAGAATATCTTCACACAGTGAAGTCTAACAGGGCAAGCAAGCAATGACTTCACGAAGCTAAACAAAATGTAAAGATGAAAGGATAGAACCAGTAGCTTGACGAAGACAAGGATTTGGTAGACCAGTTCCAGTTGCTGTGACAACTGAAAGTCTGGTTAGGGAGGCTGAGACTGAACTCAGAAGACCGCATCTTCACCTTATTCCCCTTGAGCTAAGGACACTTAGTCCTTGATCAATCAGTCTGGTAAGTCTTCAAGGTAGACTTCCAAACCTTCACAGACTTCATTCACCGGCAATCCATATTGACACTTGAATCCTCAGGACACGACGCCTAGCCGACTATAAGATACACAGTCTTCAAGTGTAATAAGTCTTCAGATCACGCGGACAGAAAGACTTCAGTGATGCCAACACTCTTTGTGCTTTGGGTGTTTTGGGTTTTGTCCTTACAAGGATTCTCTCTCAAAGGCTTCGGAGGTGGGTTGCTCTCAAACGACAAAAGTCATGCACTAACTCTGAGTAGCCACCAATTTATGGTGTAGGGGGTGGGATATTTATAGCCAGGAGGCAACCCGACATGATATGTCCAAAATGACCATAGGTCACTAAGGAACCGAGACTTTTCCAATGGTCGGATTTCAAACACACAAGGCAGCTTGACTTGGGCTACAAGCAAAGCCGACTCATCCAACTCTGGATAAGATTTTCTCTCATTGTCTTCGCTCGAAGACATAGGATTTGGGTTGAGCATCACATCAATCTTCTGACTCTTTTCACTTGGACCCCACTTAGCAGTTCGGTGGTTCCTATGACTCAGAAAGAATAAAATGAAACTACGAAGGAAATTATGTCTTCACAATCCATTCTCTTCAAATGAATGTCTTCACACATCATTATTTTCGACGTGAATGTCTTCACGAACCACCATTGTCTTCAATGTCTTCATACATTTTTGGGGGTCATCTCTGGTAGGTAAACCGAATCAATGAGGGACTTCTACCTGTGTTATCCTGCAATTCTCACAAACACATTAGTCCCTCAACCACGTTTGTCGTCAATACTCCAAAACCAACTAGGGGTGGCACTAGGTGCACTTACAATTTCCCCCTTTTTGGTGATTGATGACAAACTGGTTGAAGTTTTCAACAGGGATAAAAATACGTGAAAGTTAAAGAATGCGGTCATTGGCTTCATGAAGTTAGAAGGGCTCCCCCTAAAGATGTGCATATAGGTAGTTTGCCTTGTGGAGACAGTTGGTTGCTTTGGAATACAAAGCGGGGGGAAACCCTTTTTCGGTAAGTAGTTTGCCTTTGAATGCAAATGCACATTGCAGGTTTTGCTTTGTGGAGATCTCCTTCAATTCATGAAGACAGTTCATAGTGCATACAAAAAATGTATGGAAGATAATGGCATGCACAATGAAAAATGGGCGTCTGCAGAATGACTTCATGCGGTATTTATCATCGCAATAAAAAGGTAGCAGCAAATGTAGCAGACGACCACTGAGACTTAAGTGTTACAACTCAAAATCAATAGTTCAAGAACGAGAGTTGCAAAACTTAACAAAAATAAGCACCCGACCCATATAGACCCGCTTGAAGAGTATCAACTCAGATGCTTCTCCTCCTTTTGTCAGAAATGACCAAAAAGGAGTGAAGACATAGAGTGTCTAAGCGTTCCCAGGAGGTGTTGGTGAAGATGTTGGGGCAGCCAGGTCGACATTGGAGTTGGGAGGTGCAGAAGGGCCTGTTGCAGAATCGTGATGCAGTGAAGCCATAGCTGGTGAAGTGGCGTCCTCCTCCTCATCAATGACTCGTGCAACAACAGTTGGAGCTGAGGATGAGTAATCAAAATCTTCAATAGACGGAGTAGAGCGCCAACTTGTGGATTGTGGAGGCCTGGAGTCAAACTTGAATCGTCCAGTGAAGCCATCTGCAGTGAGTTCATCTTCAGAGCATAACAGAGTGAGGCTCTTCCAGGCATGCCGACAGGCTTCATGAGCAACAAAAGAATTCTTGGTGGAGAGGTTGTGAATGCGATTGACATCCACTAGAAGAATTTGCATCTGACGCTTCATCCAGTCGTGATGCCTATCCTGCTTCTGATGAAGAGAAACTAGAAGGTCTCTGTCATTTAGAACTCGAGCACGCTTTTGAGGCCTTTGAGCTACAGTGCTGGCTGTTGCATCAGTGGGAGAACGATGCGGCAACCTAAGCTGACCGGTAAGAGGACCAACAGCGGTAGTGGGATTTGGCACATGAACAACGTCAATGGGTGCTGAGAAGCTTTGGAAGGCAACATAATCTTCACGAACGGGTTCCTTGGCAGGCTCTGGATAGATGGCTTCATGAGACATATCAACTTAAGGCAAGAAGACAACATGATTGCGCTGAAGCCTGAGAGTTGACAAACGAGTGAAGCTTGATTAGGCGCATTATCCATGGTGCATAAAATTTGAGGCCAAAGAGACCATATGCCTGAAGCTGCCAACTGACGAATGAAGAAATCTTGAGTATTGAAGCGGATGCCATTGAGAATGTAGAAGACCAATGTATTCATGGTGCCTTCAATCTTGGCCTGAGGAGAGTGCCCTTTGATTGGCCATAGAGTATGCCTCAGAATATGGTATAGGGTGTAGGGCAGGTACTCGAGGTCATTTACAAGGAAGTCCTTGGGGTACTCAACTTCTACTGGCAATAGCTTCATCATGCTCAACGTTTGACTTATGTTTGGCTCAGGATCTGGAAGATGCTTTCAAGTTCTTGTTCAAAGCGCTGGCAACCTAGCTCATAGAGATCACTAGGAGTGGGCAGGGGAGTAAGCTCGATGATGTCTTGAGCTTTGGCTTCATGATGTACATCACCTGACATCCACTCAAGGATCCATGTCTTCGGATCCCTGTTGTAGCCTGAGATATGAAGGGTGGCATAAAATTGAAGCAGGAGCTCTTCATTCCAATGCTCCTTGTCGACGACAAAAGGGAGCAAGCCAACTTCACAAAAGCAATCAAGGGCTTCTTCAAGGCACGCCAGTCCAGCTACGACATCACAACACATGCGCTTGTGAGGGAAAATTCTGTCCTGGTTGTACAAGATGCATGAGTAATGGCTTTTTCGCTAATGACTCCAGAACTTGTCAAAATATATCTTGGGTTTCTTGTAGGGATTCTTGGCCTTGTCAAAGAATGTGTTGTGTTCTCTGAAGCTTAAGACACTGAATGAGCCCTGAGTGGTGACAACACTAGGAAGCCTTGGTATTCTTAGCTTTGGCTGCATCTGAGGCCTTTGCTTGATATGGTAATTATATTGTGGACCAGGAGCTTCAGGAGGTGTCATAATCGGCCATCTGACACTGATCAGCTCACCTTCATGGTTGAAGGCCCTTACCATAATGTGTGGAATAGGTGGAGCAGGAGCAACATCCAATGTGGATGGCTGAATATCTTCCATGGCATCAGGGGCTTCAGGCTGCGCATTGTCTTCAGCCATGACAATGTCATTAGCTTCAGTATGAGTGGTAGCAGCATCCGCAATGGCTTCGGAGGCTTCAGTTACTGAGGCGTGAGGCACAGTCACATCAGAAATCACACTTGGTTCAGTAGGGGGAATAACAACTTGGTCTTCTTCTTCTCTTTCCTCGGCTGATGCAGCCAAAATGTCTTCAGCTGCTTTGGCTTCAGACCCTTGAGCAGACTCTGAGGGGATGGCTTCAAGGAACACTTGACGTGCTACTGAGCTTGTGGCTTGCACATCCTCCTCAGGAATGCTAGACATGGAGACCGATAGCCTTGGGCCTCTACGAAGCCTTCGGAAAGAGGACTACGCCTGCGGTGAGGGCGTAGTCTTTTCCATGCCTTTGGGGTATCTTGGGGAGTCTCAAGCACTAGAGTAGTGACTTGAGCGGGTGGAGTGCATGGACTGACTTCATGTAGAGGGGAGTTGGGGTGTTGCTCATCCTAGAAATCATCTTGAGTGATTGGCGTCGTGGGACCGCCGATACTAATCTGTTCACTGCTCGTGGGAGCAAGTGATGATACCGATTTCTGAGTAAGCTGGGGAACTTGAAGATGGACTTCATCATCAACATTGTCTTCGCGACCAATGTCTTCAGCTGTGATGGTGTCACCAGCTGGGATCTCTTCAGATTCATGGCCTCTGTGGTAGAAGGCACATGCACAAAAAGACGACGTTCGCGGTTGGAGGAGGCTGGTAAGGCAACTAAGATGGGCTCAACTTGCAGCGGCTCTTCAGGAGCAGATGAGGAAGTTGGTGCTTGGGCCCTTCTTGAAGCCTTAAAAGGCTTTGTCTTCATCCTTTTCTGAGATGGAGCAGCATCAGAGGCTTCTTGATGCTTGCGCTTCTTGGCTTCAGCCTCTGCCTATTTTTTCTTCTTCGTTTCGAAAGTAGTTGATGGAACCTTAGGTTTCAAGCTAGTCATACTGATAGGGAAGACAATGCTTGGCCTTTCCTGCCTTGGAGCCTCAGCTTCAGCTTGTGTTGGCTTCTTCTTCTTAGCATCCATCTTTGGGCCAATGCCTGGACGCCCAAGTGTTTTTCTCTTCAAGGCTCCATCGTGAGCCTGAACACATTTGCCAACATAATATTTGAGGCGCTCTCGGGAGCCCTTGGCTTCATCACGACGCTTATGGAACTCACCTTGAGATCTGCGATCATCTTCTTGAAGTTCTGAACATCCATGACATTAAGCTTGGCCATCTGCTTCTTGAAGACAACATTTTCATGGTCAATCTTATTTTTCAGCTCAATGACCCTTTGAGCAATGGCATGCTCTTTTGCAATGCAGCCTTGGAACATCACACTGATGCCAATGGGAAGCTACAGATCATCAATGGTAAGAGAAGTGTCTTCAAACCATTCATCAATAAAATTGTTCAATATATCAACATCAAACAGAGGCAAATCCTTGAAGATTTCAGCCTCCTGTTTGCTCTTGATTAGCAGCTCAAGGGCATCATCAGCGAGATCACTGGATAGATCTATTACATCTTCATCATGGTGTAGGATGCTTGCTAGAGTAAGGCCTTGCCCCGAGATCTTCTTAGTCTTCATAGAAGTATGAGACAAGTCTTCAGACTGCACACTGGATTCAGGAGGTGCAGATTTCAATGGCTTCACTCTTGAAGCTTTTGGAGCAGCTGAAGGCTTTGAAGCGTTTGACTTCTTCACTGGCTTCGGGGGCTCTATAGCTGTGGTTTGTTCCTCATCCTCAACAACATTTTCAATGCTGACCCTCTGTGCTGCACAATGTGCCAGAAATGAGTCGAAGTCATCAAATGGGCCAATGAGATTTGGTTCAGCCTCACGACTGCCATCGGACCTTGGTGCAGCTGGACTTGGGTTGAAGTCAATCCCAAATTCCTTCTTGTTTTGAACTACTAAAGCTTTAGCAAATTGGAGATTGGCTTCAAATAGATCATCCTCACGACACCATCGAAGACTGGATGGGTCGGCGTTCTCAGGCATTGGTCCTCTGACCATGCAAGGAAAGAAGTCTCTCTGTATGGCTTCAGCTTTGGTCTTGGGGTGAAGCTTGTGGTACACAATGTCAGCCCATGGTGGCCTCATAGCATTCTTATCCGCATACTCCGGAGTCACAAAGTGGTACAGAAACCACTGCTCAGTCCAATATCTGCGAATCCATTGGACTCGAGATTTACGTTCACTATAGCTATCTTTAGGACCAGACTTGTATAATTCATAGGGATCGGGAGGCATATCCTTTTCCGTTTTATCACGGTGCTGTCTGCCGCCTTTCTTTGCTGATTTACCACCGGTCATTGGCTTCACAAGGCTGAAAGGCTTCAGAAAAGTGTTAGTTTTCGCTCTGCTGGTCAGACAAGAACTGGCTTCAGGAGATTCAATATGATGTTGCAAGAATTCTGCAAATGAATTCAGATTATGAGAACCAAGAGACTCGCCCACAGACATGTACCTGTGACAGCATTAGAGATGCGAGGGAAGGGGAAGAGGTCATATGCATTCTTAGAGGATTTTGAAGATAAATCAGTTTGAAGACATTGACCTCATAGCACGAAGACATTCACTTATTGATGTAAGCTGGTTCCAGATTTGTATGAACCCATCAATAAGTACAAGTGAGGCATCTAACTAGTTGTGAAGCATAAGTGAAAGTACTTGCAAGTTATGCGATGCAGAGTATGGAAGATCCAAATTTGGAAGTGAAGAAACAACTTTCTGAGGATATAGAAAGTTTTAACGGATCAAACATGCAGTAAAAAATAGACAATTAATTACCGCTCAAGAACAAATGAGAACTGCTAGACGAGTCGGGGATGGAGGCCGAGCAGTCCAATCTCCCATGCCCTAACTTGGCGGTGGAAGACACCTACGGCGGCGGCGGGACGAAGATGTCCGCGGCCGACTTGACGATGACGGAGAGGTCGCGACAGCGAAGCGCTTCGTCTCTAGTGACGATGGAAGCTAGCGATGGCACTAGGGTTTGAGCGAGACAGCGAGGGGAGTAAGTTTTAATGACCACAGGGGGTTGGGTATTTATAAGGAAGAGAGAGGCGCAGCGTAATCACTTAGCTACCACTGGCGGTTCACATCTGAGCTACACGTGGCACACATGCAACAACTTAAATGTTGTGCCACGACCCCACGCGCTCCCAGTTTGTCGGGTGGTCGTTCCGACTTCTTTGGATTCAGGCAAAAAGATAAGGATAATAAAAGCCTTTTTAAATGTTTGTCTCTTAGTCTTCAACTGACAAGGAGACAATGAAGACAATCGACACGTGTCAATAGAATGCATATGAAGATTTAGAGAGAGTAGGAGAGATAAGGACAGATGGGGTTAGGGTTCGACCACATCCACTTAGTGCAGAAGATGAAAACTTGAAGAA
>LR880967.1:786110666-786138708 GCA_904067115.1 Aegilops sharonensis | reverse complement strand
TCAACCACTCGAAGACTCACCGGAATCTTTAGGATTCCTCCGCATTAACGAAGGGTCATTTCACGGCCATGTACATATGCACCCCTATTCGGATGCACGCAAAAGTACTAGGGGCTACATAGTAGCCCCACCGTCAAACTCCCATGGCTAAGCGAAAGTCTTACAGCTGTATAGTCCGGTTGCCTAGTTCGACATTCGATCACCTCCTTAATGGACCAAGACGTTGGATCAAGTGTGATTACACATATTTTTTGCGAACACCCCCGCATTGTATGCGTGGGGGCTGAAGCCAACGACTGCTAACTTTCGGATTACTTATATATATACATATATATACACACACACACACACACACAGACGGTCTATTCTGCTAATATTAGCAGAATAACTATTCTGATAACACTTCCGCACTGCACGCTCAACGCAAGAGCACGTCATTGTTTGAACCAAGTGTGTTGCACAACTCAAGCGAGTGAACTTCGTGTAAAAAAAAACTGCACGCGTTGTTTTTTGGTACTGTTTTCGCTCTAGTTTTTTAACCGCTTATCAGAATGATGCATATAATACATCGTTGGAAAGCTATGGATTAGGCGCAATTTCTCCATGTTGAACACTTTTCGAGATTTCTCACGGTTTAAGAGCAGTTTTGAAAATGGTGCGGCGGATGACGAGTGGCAGCGAGCGTTTTTTTCGCGTTTTTTTCTAGACCGCTTGTCGGAATGAAGCAAATGATACGCCCTTGGATAGATATCGTCGAAGTGCATCTTTTTCATATATAAGTTTTTCTCTAATTCGTTACGTTTTAAGAGCAGTTTCAAATTTACTAAATCGCGTAATTCTGTTTTTCAAATTTTCGGTACTGTTTTCGCTCCAGGTTTTGAATCGTTTGTCGAAATGAGGCGTGTGATACGCCGTTGGAAAGCTACGAACGAGGCGCAACTTTCATATGTTGAAATATTTTTGAGACTCCTTACGGTTTTAAGTTAATTTTGAATATCGTGCGGCGGATGACGAGTGGCAGCGGCCGTTTTTCGCGAAATTTTTGCAAACCGCTTGTCGTGGAATTGTCACGGCAGATGTCCTCTTGCAAGGACTTAGTTGCGGAGCCATCGCAACTAGGAAGCTTAAAGGGGTTAATCGGGACAAAGGACACGAGAGGGTTATACTAGTTCGGCCCCTTACGGTGAAGGTAAGGCCTACGTCTAGTTGGGTTGATATTGCTAGGGTTTCGATGACCTGGGAGCGAAATACGATATGCCCGGTTCTCGAGAAGTTGTTTCTTGCCCTAAGCCGCCGGCGGGTCGTCCCTTTATATACACGGGTTGACGCCCTGCAACCTACAGAGTCCTTGCCGGCTCATAGACAGTGTCCGGCTCGGTGACTAGTTAATTCTACCTTATGTTACAAGTCATGTCATCATGGCGGTTTACCACTATGGGCCTTAAGACGCCTGTGGGCCTTAGACCCTTTATTGAACCGCCATCTTCACGCTTGGTCTTGGGCTTCTTTCTGATGAGTCTTCTTTGCGTAACCCGGCCCCTCCTGGGTGGCTTACACAAATAGTTATATCCCCAACATTAGGCCCCAGATTGATTTGACCCAGTTCATGTCAATCTTAAAATACCTTAAGAAATAAACCTTCAGCCTTCTGCCTGTGCAAAGGTTTTTAACCTACCATGACGTCATCTTCTGGATCCGAGTTAACCCGCCGTGATGTCATCTTTACTTAAATTCATATTTTACTCCGCCATATCCTCCAACGGATCTTTGCTTTTACTGACCGTTCCGAAAACCGAGGCGTCGGGGCCGCTGGATAATGATGTTTGGTCTCCTCGTTTCTCACGCCGTCTCAGTCGGTCTTCCCTTATAAATAGGCACGACCTAGGTCTTCCATTCTCCCCCCTTTCGGTCATCCTCTTCCTCTCGCTGTGTCTCTGCCACCCGAGCTCCGCGGCCGCCGTCGTCGAGCTCCTCGTCTTCACCGACTCAGGCCGCTGCATCAACCCGAATCTGACCAGAAATCAACGGCGAACTTCCGCAGCCCGTCCACATCCGTAAGTTCCCTTCTTTCCCTTTCTTAGATCTGCATTGGAGCTTCTTCGAGTTTGTCGGTGTTCATCACCGCCCACAGTGAACCCTTGATGTTCTTCACCTTCGATGCCCTGTTCAGATCGTTGAATAACATAAAACTGCTGCGGTGACTGTTTTATGTTTATCTCGAACATAGACATATCTCTTTCCTTTTGTTCAGAGGCTTCCTTGGAGTGGATGAACTTCTCTGCACTGATTTTAGGTCTAGAAAATTTTCTTTTTAGAACGACCGTTTGATCCAAAACAATATTTGCAGCTTGTGAAATCTGTTTGTTCCACACTTAGTCAAAAACTGCCTCTGTTGAATTTCTTTAACCATGGTAATCTATGTAGCCGGTTTATGACAACACCGATTGTCAGTCTTGCTTGCTTCCGACGACTTTAAGAAAATTTAACTGCCCTTGATACCTGTAGCGGCTTAAATATCATTGCGTAGTTACCTATATGTCATTAGGCCCCATCTTAAGCCGCCATTTTGAATAGACTTAAAAATACTTTCCTTCCGGGTGAAAATTGACCCGGAGCTTCTTATTTTGTCATAGGCTTCCACTTACACCATGGCACCTAAGGCTCCCAAGGCTCCTGTGACCTGTAATTGGGTCCAATCCATTGTCACAGAAAGCAAATTGTCTGAATTTGTGAAGTCTGGCCACCTGCCCAAGAAGGAGGTCATGTTTTATCGTGCCCCTGACCCGTTCGAGGAGAAACCTCAGCCCAAAGAAGGGGAGGTGATAGTTTTTACGGATCATATGAGCCGGGGATTTGCTCCACCCGGTTCAAAATTCTCCAGGGATGTTTTGCATTTCTTTGACCTCAGACCTCAAGACATTGGACCCAACTCCGTGTCAAATATCTGCAACTTCCAAGTTTTCTGCGAAGTGTACCTGGGAGAAGAGCCCAATCTACTTTTGTTCAGAGAGCTATTCTATTTAAACCGGGAGAATGGACGTGCCAACGGGCCCAGTCTAGAACTCGGCGGCATCTCAATTCAGCGGCGGAGAGACTGCCTCTTTCCTTATGCCGAACTGCCCAGCCACCCAAAGGACTGGAACCAGACGTGGTTTTATTGCCACGACACTTCTCCGGCTGACGAGAACCCTCTTCCCGGCTTCCGCGCTCTGCGCCTTGAATCAAATCACCCGTTGCCAGATAAACTAACCGCTGTTGAACGTCTATCACTTGCCCCTACCATCAAGAAGATCAAAGCCCTCTTAGGCAATGGCTTGAGCGATATTGATTTGGTGCGAGTCTGGATCTCCTGGCATGTGATCCCGTTAAGCCGCCGCCCCGGCTTAATGTGCTCTTACACTGGCGAGAAGGATGACCCGCTGCGCACAGTTCTGATGACTTACCAGATGATATGATTGAAGTTATGACCCAGACTTTGTTGAAAGAAGGCACGGTGATTAGTAACGCCTTTGGCTTACTTCCCTTCTGCAAGAAGAACCCAGCCCCCGCAGTGAGTCATCAACCTCAATAAATACTTTTTACTATATTACACCTTGCTTTTACTCATAACCCATTATCATTTTTCACAGGCCGATGACAATTTCTGGAAGGTCAAGTGACCATGAGGCGGCCAAACAAGCCAGAGCGGCAAAAAGAGCCGAAAGGAAAGCCGCCAAGACTGGAACTTCGAAGAAGAGGAAGCCAAGCGCTTCAGATATGTTTAAACTTGACGATACTGATGATGATGAAGAAGAGGTAACTTTTAACTCCCTTGACTCTTTATCATCACCTTACTGACATTAAATCTTTTCAGGAAGACACGGGGAACAGCCAAGCCGTCGAGGAAGAGGTAACTATAATCTCCTCCGACTCCGAGCCCCTGCCGCGTCAGAAAATTGGAAGAGTAACCCGGAAAGTAAGATTTTCACATCCTTTGGCTTACCAAGATCCTCAATTTCTTTTGAAGCAACAGCAAATTGAAAGCCGGAGGTAGACCCGGACCAGCAAGGATGCAGAGCTCTCCTCCGGCTTACCTGACGTAACCAGGAAGAATCGGACTGAGGTTATCTCCGATTTACGTTCGGTTTTACCTTTGGCAGGTTTAATTCGTCAACCTCTCAATTCATCTGACTCCAATTATCAGGATACCTCTCCTTCCTCCGGCGAGTCTATGCAATCTAACATGTCGGCTTTCAAAACTGCCCCTGGGTATTGTAACTTTGTTTACCTTATGCTTTACCTTACTCATGCTTTTGTACTCATCCTTCTGCCTTTGTCAACAGCGTGCAAGTGAAACTCAGTAAGAGGGCAAAAAAGAGTAAGCCGTCCCAAGACCCGGTCACGACTGAACCGGAGCTTGGCACGGCTGCTCCTGACAGTTCTACCCATCAGCCGCCGCCTGAACCAGCCTATGACATTCCAGCACCAACCTCTGATCCACCCGCCGAAGAAACTCTCAACCGTTCTGATAACCCGGAAGCTCCTAGCCCGGCCAAGACAATTGATCCGAAAGTTGAGATTCTGAAGACTCAGTTTGTTGAGCCCGGGCAGCCCACTGTCCTTGCCAAGTGCTCTGCCAAGGAGGAGCTTCTGGAACGCCGAAAGGCCAACCTAGACATTGCTGACTATACTCATTTGAGCATTGGAGAGATAGTCTCTGGCAATATCAATCAAGTACATAGCAGCCGTGACCTGGAAATTGACATGGTGAAGCAAATACAGCAAAAATCTGAGGTATAACTTATGCTACTTTTCTTAATCATACTTACTGTATCAGCCCCCAAGTCTATTGCTTATGAATAAATATGTTGTAGACTTAGAAAACTGCTTAGCACTGCTTTGTCCGGTTTAGTAAGAAGATATTTAACCCAGTTGTAACATGATACCTTGAACTTGCGATACACATTAGCCCCCAAGTGACAAGTATCTTTGCTTGCAAAGTGCTTTTGACTTAATGTTATCTTACCATGATTCTGACTATAATCCGGCATCAATGCAGGCCACCATAAGTCAATTTGAGTCGGAGATTGCTGACCTGAAGAGCCGCCTGGCAGCTCAAGAACTTGAAATTCAAAAGGCCAACTCCAAATTTGAATTCAGCGTCTCTGAACAAGAGAAGTTGAAGAAGAATTTTGAGGCGGAGAAGAAAATCTGGGCTGATGAGAAGGCCTCACTAGTGACCCAGGTCGAGACAACAGAAACATCACTTGCAGAAGCAACAGCCGAGCTGTCCGGCTTAAAGCGCCAGATATCTCAAATGGTCTCAGCAATCTTCGGTAAGTTACTATATATAACCTCAAATATTGCAATCCTTCCTTTGATTACTATTTTAATTGTTATCTCCGGCTCACCTTATGTTTATGAACGCAGGCTCCAGGAGCACAAACCTCAAGCAGAACATGTTGATCAAACTGAAAGCGGTTTACACTCTAGTGGAGCAACTGTACACCGGGTCACAACGTGCTTTGGCCGTTGTGGCTTTATCAAATGACGTTCCCCATCTCCTGCAAGATGTGCTAAAGCGGCTTGCCGTGCTACCCCAGCGGATACAAGAGCTAAGATGGGCATCTGCCAGAGCCGAGGCTATAGCCACATTGATCCGGGCCAAGGCGTGGCTTCCAGAGTTAGACCTGGCAGACATTGCTCTTGGGTATCCCAGCTTCAAGGAAGACGACTCTTTATTCAACGAGACAGACTTCACCGCCTGTGTGAAAGACATACGTCCCGTGGCTACTCTCATTGGGAACGATACTGACTTACCTAGTATCAGCTGGGCTATGACAGTGAGAACCAGAGAATTCCAACACCTCACTATGACGAAGTCAACCTGATCCCTCCAACTCGTAAGCATACCTTTGCCCCTGAAGTCGACCCAGCCGGTTTAATAGATGATGAAGCTGAGTTTGAAGCCTTGAGTGGCATTGACTGGGCCTCGTCAACCTTCCAGGACAGGGCAGCCGACGGAGAGGCGGAGAAGGATAACCCGGAATCTTCAAGCCAACCAAAGGAGTGAACCGCCAGGCGTTTACGACTTTGCAAAAACAATGCTTCATTATTCAGACTCGGGGAGTCTTGTAATAGGGTAGAAAAACCTCTCAACTTTTGTCATGCCTTCGCGCATGTTTATGGCGCTTATTACTTTCGTAAGCCGCCATCGCTATATACTTCCAGCTTATGTTGATCTTTTATTTCCTTGATGTTAAAAATTTGCTTGCCTTATCCTGCATATAAAACAAGCAGAATTCCCTTGGCGACTTATCGCATCGGGGGTCACATAAGGTATTGATAATCCGGAGTGCGAATCAAAACATCATATAAAGGCCGGTTTATGATTATATTTGTTAAACATAATCACAATAGCATACCTGTGATCCTTTTGGTAATCTCGCCGGTTTATGTGACCTAAATCATGAGGGTAAGTTTAACTCCTGAAAGTTGGCACATATGATGTTCACCTGGCCCTTAACAACTGAAGTGACCAATATTAAACCGGTAGAACGAGAACCCCATAGTACTTTCGAGAAGGCCTCACGATAGTCAAACATTTACACTTACAAAGTATGATGAATAATAAACAAAATTTAAAGGCCTCTGATTCGAATACGATCAGTGAACCGTTCCAAAGGGGTTAAGCTAAGATTCGGATACGATCATATAGCCCTCAGTGGCTTTGGCGATGCCAATCAAGTGGGTATCGACAGTTATGTTCTCTTTGGTTCGAATACGACCTATGTTTGAATAGGAAGCCCCCAAGTGACCATAAGAGTTGTTTAATGACGCTGATTCGAATACGATCCACGTCAGACCCAAAGGGGTTAAGCTATGATTCAAATATGATCAAGAAGCCCCCAAGTGGGTTTGGCAGTATGCCGATCAAGTGGGTATCGAAAACTATGTTCTCTTTGGTTCGAATATGACCTATGTTTGAACAGGAAGCCCCCAGGTGATCATGGCTAGATTCAGATATGATCATAAGCCAGACCAAAGGGAAAGCCGGATTCAGATATGATCCGCTCCCTATTGGTTGTTTCCACCACCAGATAAAGAAGACATGTAAACCTTTGAGGGTGAAAAGAACAGAGGTCCTGCTTTATTGCTTCATGTAACATATACATCGTCAAAAAATATATACATCTTGAGAGCCGGTGGCTCAAGTATAATAAGCCCGAAGATGGGCGATATTCCACGGCCGGCGGGTCTCCTCCTCCGACTTACGTGAGTCTTTGTGCTCTCGAAATCGATAAGGTAGTATGACCCGTTGTTCAGATTCTTGCTGACCACAAAGGGTCTTTCCCAAGGAGGGGATAGCTTGTGCATATCAGACTGATCCTGGATGAGCCGGAGCACTAAGTCGCCTTCCTAAAAGGTTCTGCTTCTAACCCGACGGCTGTGATAGCGGCGTAGGTCTTGCTGGTAAATCGCCGAGCGGGCTATTTCCAAGTCTCGCTCCTCATCCAACAAGTCAAGTGCATCCTGACGAGCTTTTTCGTTATCAGCCTCAACGTAAGCCGCCACGCGAGGTGAGTCGTGTCGGATGTCACTTGGCAGGACTGCCTCTACTCCGTACACCATGAAGAAGGGTGTGTAACCTGTAGATATGTTAGGCGTAGTGTTGATACTCCACAGTACAGAGGGTAGCTCCTCCACCCAACAACCCGGAGTCCGCTGTAAGGGGACCAAGAGCCGGGGTTTGATACCCTTCAGGATCTCCTGATTAGCTCTTTCTGCTTGACCATTGGATTGAGGATGAGCAACAGCCGAAACATCAAGCCGGATATGTTCTTGTTGACAGAACTCTTCCATGGCACCCTTGGAGAGATTAGTGCCATTATCAGTTATGATGCTGTGTGGAAAACCAAAACAAAAGATCACCTTTTTCATGAACTAAACCGCCGTGGCTGCATCACACTTACTGACCGGCTCTGCCTCAACCCACTTTGTAAACTTATCCACTGCCACCAGGAGGTGTGTCTTTTTATCCTTAGACCTCTTGAAAGGTCCAACCATGTCAAGCCCCCAGACTGCAAATGGCCAAGTAATTGGAATCATCCTCAACTCTTGAGCCGGCACATGAGCTTGCCGTGAGAATTTTTGACATCCGTCACATTTGCTGACCAGATCCTCCGCATCAACATGAGCCGTTAGCCAATAGAAACCATGACTGTCGGATTTCGGGTTCCGGCAGACCCTTGAGGTTCGAACACTGGGGTGCGTGCGAAGATCCAACCCTCCACCGTCTCGTACCTCGCCGAATCGCTGGGACCTAAACTACTAAACGGAACAGCGCAAGAGACACGAGATTTATACTGGTTCGGGCCACCATTGTGGTGTAATACCCTACTCCAGTGTGTGGTGTGGTGGATTGCCTCTTGGGCTAATGAGGAACAATACAAGGAAGAACAGCCTCGCGAGGGTCTGTTCTTGGTGGGTGCGATGAACTGCTAGGTGGGGTTCAGTCGCTCTAGCTACTGGTTTCTTGATGAGGATTCGGATCTCTCTGCCCTGGGGGTGGCTACTCCTATTTATAGGCGAAGGCCCTGGGCCTCTTCCCAAATATTGAGCGGGAAGGGCGCCAACAATTGGCCATTTTGAAGGGGAACAGTGGGTACACTTATCCTGACTAAAGTTGGTCCTCGCCTGCCAAAGGCTCTGGTGATGACGCCTGCTTGGGCTCCACAATGACTCCCTTCCAGCCGTTGGGCTGGTCTTAGTCTTGTTGCACCGAAACGGATGCCTTTGCTTGATGCTCTCGCCTGCGCTTGCTCCCTTTGCACCAAAGGGGAAAGGAGGACACTACGCGGGCTGGCGCCCGACTGGCGCCCTTGGTCGTCATGGCTTGCGTCATGGGCGCCTCGCGAGGTACCCTGCCTTGAACTCTCCGCCTCCTCATGAGCCAGCCTGACGAGGCCGTGCCTGAGGAAGCTCCTTGTCGTCTGCCCCGCGAGGCTTAGCCCCTCGCGAGGGTCTTGAGCTTGCATTGATGAAGATGGGCCGTGCTAGGCCTCCTCCGAGCCACGCCGCAGGCAGGCAAGTCTGGGGACCCCCGTTCCCAGAACGCTGACAGTAGCCCCCGGGCCCACGGCGCGCCCGAACTTGGCCGAGCAGAGAGGCGAAAGGGCAAGTGCGAAGCATCGCGGGCCCTAACAGCCTGCGGCCTTGGGCGCCGCGAGGCGGTTGGTTGGACGCGTGCGCACTGCTTCCCCATGATGCCTCGGTAACCACCCGGATTCGACAAGTCCCTGCATGTAGAGTCGGTCATGATTACCGGTGATCGTGGAGGCCGACGGTTGGCCTTCGCCGGCTATAAGTACGGAACGGCGTGCGCCCTTCCAGTCTATCCTTCTGTTTCTCCTCCTCCTCGTTTTGTCTGGTTGCCATGGCTCCGATTCGCCGGTTCTCCACGGGAGAGAAGGGAAAGGCTCCTGAAGAGGATCCTGACCTGCTCCCCCCAAAGAAGCGGCTTGCCCTCTGGTGTTAGGGCAAGAGCGCTCACCGGGAGGCGCCCATGCCCTGGTGCAAGCGGCCGCCACCAGGGTTCCCTCTTCCCTTGTACGCGCGCATTGGCGGCTCTGAAGGAGGCGGCGCCGGGCGCCACGAGCGGCGCCGCCGACGACGCCGGCGGGTCACGAAGGTGTGCGTCTTCCCCCCTAGAGTCCACGCCGAGGGCTCCTGCCGGGAGTTCGTGCTTCGTGTCGCCACGCCTCCTAAATCTTGGATTCGTCTTCCTTCTTTCTTCGCCTCCGTCGTCCGGCAGGGGGAACCCCTGGGACTCTAGCTGCAGCACGCCGGCTGCGGCACCCTCGCAACCGGGGCAGAGGTCGCGGTAGTTGCCCGGGGCGAGGTCTTCATGACTCGAGGCTGGGGCGAGGTCGCCCGGGTCTGCAGGACGAGGGCGCCCTCACGATCCACCTGGAGTACGATGGTGCTTCGGCGGTGTCCTTCAAGGCCTTCGACGCGGAGGGTCGTCGGCTGGAGTGCTGCCCCGGGAGAGGTTGTCGGGGTCCCGCTGCGGTGAGACAGAGGCTGACCGACCACTCCCTTGGCAGCTCCTTAGGCGACGGGAGCGCCAGAGGATCCAGCGACTCCGCCGAGCTCCTCGCGACTCCGGAGACGAGCGACGACAGCTACGAGCCCCCGAGCCTGCGCCGCTCCCGGAGCAGGGCGGGCTCGTCAGACCGTCGCCGCCCCTGATCTGGATGGGGTTGGCGCCGGTGCCGGACGGCCCACTGTTGATGATGGCGTCTACCGCGGCGGTCCCTGTAGGTAGGACTCCTTAGGATTCGCGTCTTTTGTTCCTGCGAAGAGCCAAGAATGTACCCCGCGGGGGCTTGTAAGATGCTTGTAGCTTCGTTTTTCAATATGATCCTTATTGTGAAGCAGTGCGAGATGCTTATTCCGTCTTAGCTTAGTTTCTTCCTTTCAGACCTCGTGATGGCTTGATGCTCTGCGCCGACAGGCCCCAGTCCCAAGGCGGCTTCAGCCGTCGCTGGTATGCCAGGTCGCGATGCCGTGGTCAAGGCCAGGAGGTGAGCGGCCCGAGGTCCGGTAAGAGCCCCTGAGTCGCGATGCTCAGGGGGTCCCCCTTGGCGCTCAAGCAGCCATCATTCGGTGAGAAAGGAGAGCGACATTGCTAACACGGGGTTGCATTGAGTGTGGGGATGGTGTTGTGATAACTAGTGTGTCCCGGGGGTGACTTATCTCGAGGGTCAGGACAATGCTTCCTGGTGCGGCGCTAGGTCCGTGCCTTGGCCGACGAGAGATTGCGTGGCGAGGTTGTTTCGTGCTCCTTGGAGGGACCCTGCAGGTTCACCACAAAAGGAACAAGAGCTCGTCGCGGCGATCGTTAGTTCTGCCATTAGTTGCTTGGGAGAGGCGCGAGAGGCCTCGCGAGGTGTGTTGGGGCACCCGTGAGCTAGCGCGGGACTCACGGGGCCCTACCTCAAGGCGGGTTGCGCCTGGCTCTGGGCCTTATCTTCGAGTGTGTTCCTGCAAATTTGGCCAGATGCCGGAGCTCTACGTCTTCGGGTCCCGGCTCTCGGGCTGGTCTCAGCCGTCGCTGGCAAGCCAGGTCGCGATGCCATGGACAAGACCAGAGGGTGAGGGCAGGAGAGCCGGTAGGAGCCCTGAGTCGCAATGCTCAGGCACCCCCCCTTTAACGCACAAGCTGGGATAGATGCAACAACTCTACGTCCTCGGGTCCCGGCTCTCGGGCTGGTCTCAGCCGTCGCTGGCAAGCCAGGTCGCGATGCCATGGACAAGACCAGAGGGTGAGGGCCGGAGAGCCGGTAGGAGCCCTGAGTCGCGATGCTCAGGCACCCCCCCTTTAACGCGCAAGCTGGGTTAGATGACGAAGCTCTACGTCCTCGGGTCCCGGCTCTCGGGCTGGTCTCAGCCGTCGCGGACAAGCCAGGGCGCGATGCCATGGACAAGACCAGAGGGTGAGGGCCGGAGCGCCGGTAGGAGCCCTGAGTCGCGATGCTCAGGCCCCCCCCCTTTAACGCGCAAGCTGGGTTAGATGACGAAGCTCTACGTCCTCGGGTCCCGGCTCTCGGGCTGGTCTCAGCCGTCGCGGACAAGCCAGGGCGCGATGCCATGGACAAGACCAGAGGGTGAGGGCCGGAGCGCCGGTAGGAGCCCTGAGTCGCGATGCTCAGGCACCCCCCCTTTAACGCACAAGCTGGGATAGATGCAACAACTCTACGTCCTCGGGTCCCGGCTCTCGGGCTGGTCTCAGCCGTCGCTGGCAAGCCAGGTCGCGATGCCATGGACAAGACCAGAGGGTGAGGGCCGGAGAGCCGGTAGGAGCCCTGAGTCGCGATGCTCAGGCACCCCCCCTTTAACGCGCAAGCTGGGTTAGATGACGAAACTCTACGTCCTCGGGTCCCGGCTCTCGGGCTGGTCTCAGCCGTCGCTGACAAGCCAGGTCGCGATGCCATGGACAAGACCAGAGGGTGAGGGCCAGAGAGCCGGTAGGAGCCCTGAGTCGCGATGCTCAGGCACCCCCCCCTTTAACGTGCAAGATTCCGCCACCCATGAAAAGGCACCAAATAACAAGCATGGTGGAGCGAGAGCATAATCCTAAGGAAAACGTAAGAATGATACATGCCGCTGGGACAGGCCCGAGCGGCTTGGGGATGGTGCAGCCCGACTGGCGCCCCCAACAGGATAGGCTAATGACATGAAATAAAAGGGGGACATGCCGCAGGGACGAACCCACCTGGCCTGGGAATAATGCGGCCCTGAAGGTGCTCCCAGCCGGAAACAAAACTTAAAGATGTCACCTGGTGATGTTGGGGACGAAGGGGTGTTGGTGTAGCAGACTCGGTGGGCTGCGGGAGCCGATCCGCACGAGCCCCCAGGCCCGGGGGTCTCGGGAGGACCCGGAGGCGCTGGCGGCTCCTCGGGGGCCATCTCCATCTTCGCCAGGGCTGCGACGTGCCTGGCCTCTCGAGCCTCCAGGATGGCCCTCATGAGATGCTGGTGCGCAGCAACCGCGTTTGGCAGGCCGTGAGGCATGCACATGTAGCTGTGGGGCGGGCCCTCGCAACGTCCCACTCGCGAGGGCCAGAGGCGCTCTTGAGACACGGCTCGGTTGAGCCCTGGTATGTCGATGCAGACGCGCATCCCACCATCCTCGCCTGGATGGGGGGCCACAGCGGGTAGGCGGCGGCTGCCCCTCATGACCCTTGACTCTTGTAGCTCCTGAATGGCCTTGCTGACGAACTCCTGAGGGTTCGGCCTCCTTGCCTTGCTCCTGCTTGCGGGAAACGTGTTTCGAAGCACACCTCCACGTGGTGCCCAAGCGCCTCCCTCGTGACCTTGGCGAGGTCGGCGGCTCTCCAGGGGAGAGCCCCCGAGCCCGGCCTGAGGAGGGCGCCGGGCGCGCTTTCCTATGCGATGGAAGGAGGCCCCCCCTGGCCCGGTGCGGGCCCTGAGGGGCCTGCCTCTTGAGGAGCCGGGCTGGTCGATGTCTTCTTCTTCTTGGGTGCGGCCTCGGGAGGCCCTCTGCTGCTGTGGTCTGGGTCTTCTAGCAATGCGGCCTGAAAGGCTCGCTCCAGGGAGCACACTGCGTCTCTCTCTCTTCACAGGGCACCGTGATGACCCCGCCGCTTCCTGGCATCTTGAGGACGTTGTAGCCGTGGTGGGTTACGACCATGAATTTGGCCAGCGCCGGGTACCCGAGGATGGCGTTGTACGGCAGGCGAATGTGGGCGACATCGAAGTCGATGAGCTCGGTGTGGTAGTTGTCGCGAGCCCCGAAGGTGACAGGAAGGCGGACCTGCCCGATCGGGACCGTGGAGCCGTCGGTGACTCCGGAGAAAGGCTTGGTTGGCTGAAGCTGACTGTAAGGCACTTGAAGATTGTTGAATCTTTCCATGGACAGGACGTTGAGTCCTGCCCCGCCGTCGATGAGGGTCTTGGTAACCAGAACATTGCTGATGATTGGGGAACAAAGCATCGGGAGAACTCCGGCTGTGGCCGTGCACTTGAGCTGATCCGCTGAGCTGAACGTGATGGCGCACGCCGACCACCTGAGAGGGCGCGTGGCCTCGAGCTTGGGGAGGAGTGCATTCACTTCGCGGCGAATTGCTTGAAGATGCGCTGAGAGGCTGGGGCTTGAGCTCCGCCCAGGATGCAGGCGATCGCACGCGGTTCCTGGAAGCCCCCAGCCCCCTCGTCCTGATGACGGTCCTCAATTCTCCTTGGCTGCGGCGGCAATGGAGGGAGGCCTGCGTTCCCCTGCGGGCGATCCTCGCGAGCCTGATCCCTCCAGCCTCCCTCGCGAGGCGGGTCTTGCCAACAGTCCTCGCAAGGTTGGTCGCGCCACCCTTGGCACGGGCCGCGGTCTTCCCAGCATCTTGCATTCCTTCCTCCTCCTCGGCCGTAGCCCCGGTCGCTGCGCTCGGGGCATCTGCCGACCCTTCCTTCGCGTACGGCCCAGAGCTCTTGGCATTCATTGGTGTTGTGGGTGTGGAGGTCGTGGTACACGCAGTACTGACTGCCCTTGGAGGACTCAGGCTGATCTCTGCCTCGCTTGGTGTCTGGTTCGGCCGCGAGTACGGCAGCCCCCTTGCGCTTCACGTCCTTGGCCTTGGACTTCTTTTCTTCGGGATCCGCGGCTGGCAGCTCGAGGAGGGAGAGGCGCCCCTCCTCAGCCCTGGCGCACTTGGTCGCCAAGTTGAACAGCTCCAAGGAGGTGCACAGATCTTCATGCATCGCCAGCTCCTCCTTCATCTTGACGTCGGAGAAGGCAGAGATGATGGCCTCCTCCGTTACCCTGGGGATCTTGAGGCGTGCGTTGTTGAAGCGTTGGATGTACTTTTGCAGGGTTTCCCCTCGCTGCTGCTTGATTCGGCGCATGTCGCTCACGGCGGGAAGCGGGTGCGCATCTCGGCCCAGGAAGAGATCGTGCCTGGGGGCAGATTCAGGAGCCAGGTGCGGGCTCCGTCCTTGAGCGCCATGGGAAACCAGTTCGCCGTGACCTTTTCATCCCCGTTGGCAGCCTCGATGCCCAGCTCTTAGAGCTAGAGGAACTCCGTAGGGTCAGATGTGTCGTCGTAGCGAGGATGCAGGTCCGGCTTGAACTTGGCGGGCCACGCGACGCTGCGCAGCTCGGAGGTGAAGGCGCGGCAGCCCGCCGTGGCCGCGGGGGGCCTCGGACGACAGAGAGCTTGGTCTTGCGGGCCTCCCTGCGCCGCGGCTGGGGGCAGCGCAGGGTCCTGACGTGCTGGAGCGGGGAGCGCTCGGACAGCTTCTCATGGGCGAGGAACTTCTTGACAACTCTGCTCTTGCCGCGCCGGCGCCTGGCGGAGCGGGTTCCGCCCAGGGGCCACGCGCCTTGGGGCCAGGGCGCCTTCTTGAGGAGGAGGCGGCTGAGGCACCCCGGGAGCTTCATCGCCCGCGCGGGGCGGGGTGCGGTGCAGCGAGACGGACGGTGCGGGGGCGCCTCCTGCAGCACGGACGAGCTCGGCGACTCGGTCGAGCCATTCTTCGTAGACGTCATCAACGGGGCGGTAGCGCAGGAGCTCGTTTGCCGCGATGAGTGCAGCTCAGGCCTCCATGGCCGCGCGGGGCGCGCGTGACGAAGAACCAGCGGGGGTGAGCGAAGGCGTGGCGGTGCGGCCGTCCCGCCTCATGGACAGGTGCTGGGACGATGCTTGCTGCTCGTTCCCCGCCGGGCCGGTGGAGGCGTTGACGGGGTGACGGGGAACGACGAGGGCGCCCACCAACGGGAGCTGTCTGGGCGACATGGGAGGCGAGGGCGGCTCGGCGCTCGGCACGGGCCCGACGGGCGTCAGACATGGTTGTGGTGGTCGGGGAAGAACGAGGCGATGAAAGGTAGATTCCGACGCACCCCTACCTGGCGCGCCAAATGTCGGATTTCGGGTTCCGGCAGACCCTTGAGGTTCGAACATTGGGGTGTGCGTGGAGATCCAACCCTCCACAGTCTCGTACCTCGCCGAATCGCTGGGACCTAAACTACTAAACGGAACAGTGCAAGAGACACGAGATTTATACTCGTTCGGGCCACCATTGTGGTGTAATACCCTACTCTAGTGTGTGGTGTGGTGGATTGCCTCTTGGGCTAATGAGGAACAATACAAGGAAGAACAACCTCGCGAGGGTCTGTTCTTGGTGGGTGCGATGAACTGCTAGGTGGGGTTCAGTCGCTCTAGCTACTGGTTTCTTGATGAGGATTCAGATCTCTCTGCCCTGGGGGTGGCTACTCCTATTTATAGGCGAAGGCCTGGGCCTCTTCCCAAATATTGAGCGGGAAGGGCGCCAACAATCGGCCATTTTGAAGGGGAACAACGGGTACACTTATCCTGACTAAAGTTGGTCCTCGCCTGCCAAAGGCTCTAGTGATGACGCCTGCTTGGGCTCCACAATGACTCCCTTCCAGCCGTTGGGCTGGTCTTGGTCTTGTTGCACCGAAACGGATGCCTTTGCTTGATGCTCTCGCCTGCGCTTGCTCCCTTTGCACCAAAGGGGAAAGGAGGACACTGCGTGGGCTGGCGCCCGACTGGCTCCCTTGGTCGTCATGGCTTGCGTCATGGGCGCCTCGCGAGGTACCCTGCCTTGAACTCTCCGCCTCCTCATGAGCCAGCCTGACGAGGCCGTGCCTGAGGAAGCTCCTTGTCGTCCGCCCCGCGAGGCTTGGCCCCTCGCGAGGGTCTTGAGCTTGCGTTGATGAAGATGGGCCGTGCTGGGCCTCCTCCGAGCCACGCCGCAGGCCGCAGGCAGGCAAGTCTGGGGACCCCCGTTCCCAGAACGCCGACAATGACGGAAAGCCTTGGCCACAAGAGATTTTGAGCCGGCATGATGACCACAATCTCCTTCATGGATCTCACGAAGTATCTCCTGACCCTCCGCAGGCGACACACAGCGTTGAAACGCCCCAGTGACACTGCGCTGATGTAAATCGCCATGAACAATCGTCACAGATTTGGACCGCGTGATGATTTGTCTCGCCAAGGTCTCATCCTCAGGCAACTCTCCCCGGGTCATATAGGCCAAATATGGCACTGTCCAATCCGGGATGACGTGAAGAGCGGCCACCAGCTGTGCCTCCGGGTCTGGCACTGCTAGTTCTTCCTCTGTAGGTACCTTGACAGAAGGATTATGCAAAACGTTGAGAAAGGTGTTAGGCGGCACCGGCTTACGCTGAGATCCCAGCCGGCTTAAAGCATCATCCGCCTCATTCTTCCTTCGATCAATGTGCTCCACTTGATAACCTTTGAAGTGCCCAACCACAACATCAACTTCACAACGGTAGGCCGCCATAAGGGGATCCTTGGAGTCCCACTTGCCTGACACTTGTTGAACCACGAGATCTGAGTCGCCCAAGCACCTTACCCGGCTCAAATTCATCTCTTTGTCCATCCGGAGACCATGGAGTAAGGCCTCGTACTTAGCTGCATTGTTAGTACAAGGAAACATAAGCCGGAGCACATAACCAAATTTGTCACCTCGAGGGGAAGTTAAAACAACTCCAGCCCCCGAGCCTTCTAACTGCCTGGACCCATCAAAGTGAATAGTCCAGTATGTGTTATCTGGCTTCTCCTCAGGTGCCTGCAACGCTGTCCAATCATTGATAAAATCCACTAGGGCTTGAGACTTGATAGCAGTCCGAGGCATGTATTTCAAACCATGAGGCCCAAGCTCAATGGCCCACTTAGCGACTCGTCCCGTGGCCTCTCTATTCTGTATGATGTCTCCTAAGGGGGCAGAGCTTACCACAGTGATAGGATGACCTTGGAAGTACTGCTTCAGCTTCCCGCTTGCCATGAACACTCCGTAAACAAGTTTCTGCCAATGTTGATACCTTTGTTTAGACTCAATGAGTACCTCACTGATGTAGTAAACTGACCGTTGAACCGGATGCTCCTTGCCAGCCTCCTTGCACTCCACCACGATGGCAACACTGACGGCTCGTGCGTTAGCAGCCACATATAACAATAATGGCTCCCTATCAATGGGAGCCGCAAGGACCGGCGGCTCAGACAACTGTCACTTTAAATCTTCAAAGGCAGTATTAGCAGCATCACTCCAGACAAAAGTGTCTATTTTCTTCATCATCTGATACAGCGGTAGGGCCTTCTCACCTAACCGGCTTACGAACCTGCTTAAAGCAGCAATACGGCCCGCCGGTCGCTGAACATCATTGATGCACGCCGGTTTAGCCAAAGAGGTGATTGCCTTGATCTTCTCCGGGTTAGCTTCAATGCCTCTGTTTGAGACCAGAAAACCTAGAAGCTTGCCTGCAGGTACACCAAATACACACTTGGCTGGGTTAAGCATCATCTTATAAACCCGGAGATTATCAAAGGTCTCCTTTAAATCAGATATCAAGGTTTCCTTCTCCCTGGATTTCACCATGATGTCATCCACATAAGCATGAACATTGCGCGCAATTTGATCATGGAGACAGTTCTGTACACATCGCTGATAAGTCGCCTGGGCGCTCTTGAGCCCAAATGGCATAGATACATAGCAGAAGGCTCCAAACGGAGTGATGAAAGCCGTCTTCTCCTGGTCCTTAACTGCCATTTTGATCTGATGATAGCCAGAGTAAGCATCCAAAAAGCTCAATCACTCACAACTCGCCGTAGCATCAATGATTTGATCAATACGGGGGAGGGCAAAGGGATTAGCCGGACTAGCCTTATTTAAGTCCGTGTAATCCACACACATCCGCCAGGTGCCGTTCTTCTTGAGCACGAGCACCGGGTTAGCTAACCACTCCGGGTGAAAAACTTCAACAATGAACCCAGCCGCTAAGAGCCGGGCGACCTCCTCTCCAATAGCTTTCCGTCTTTCCTCATTGAACCGTCGAAGAAATTGCCTGACCGGCTTATACTTCAGATCAATATTAAGAGTGTGCTCAACGAGCTCTCTTGGGACGCCCAACATGTCAGAAGGTTTCCATGCAAAGATGTACCGGTTCTCACGGATGAACTCGATGAGCGCGCTTTCCTATTTAGGATCCAAGTTGGCACTAATGCTGAACTGCTTAGAAGAGTCGCCTGGAGTAAAGTCAACAAGCTTCGTTTCAGCGGCCGATTTAAACTTCAACGCCGGGTCATGCTCTGTAGTTGGCTTATTCAGATAGGTCATATCCGCCTGGTCAACATTATCTTGATAAAACTTTAGCTCTTCTGCTGCACAAACAGACTCAGCATAAGCCGCATCACCTTCTTCACACTCCAAGGCTACCTTTCAACTCCCATGCACAATGATGGTGCCCTTGTGACCCGGCATCTTTAGCTGCAGATAAACATAACACGGCCGTGCCATGAACTTGGCATAAGCCGGCCGCCCAAACAGAGCATGATATGGAATCTTGATTTTGACCACCTCAAACGTCAATTTCTCAGCCCTGGAATCATATTCATCTCCAAAGGCCACCTCCAATTCAATCTTACCGACCGGGTATGCCGACTTACCAGGCACCACCCCATGGAAAACGGTGTTGGATGTCTTTAAATTTTTGTCAGTCAAGCCCATGCGTCGAAAGGTCTCGTAATAGAGTATGTTGATACTGCTACCTCCGTCCATGAGTACCTTGGTAAATTTATA
The DNA here is from genome assembly GCA_904067115.1 of Aegilops sharonensis. Classification (NCBI taxonomy): domain Eukaryota; kingdom Viridiplantae; phylum Streptophyta; class Magnoliopsida; order Poales; family Poaceae; genus Aegilops; species Aegilops sharonensis. Next base: position 786,119,589 of record LR880967.1, on the reverse strand, counting down.
TCCACCGACCTGAGGTGCCACCACCAAGGCTAACTGACCCGGATTATCAACCCGGGGCGGGTGATCTTCCCTGCTCCATACAATAGGCTGCTCTGACCACCTCAAGTAACGGGGAACTGCCGGCTCAACAGAGTTCACGACCCTCTTATGAACCTTCTGGTCATGCTTGCACAAGCTAGTGGTGAACACATGATACTGCCCACTATTCAGCTGCTTAGGATGGCTTTTATAACCCGACTACTGGTGCTGTTGTCCCCCTTGACCAGGCTGCTGTTGATTATAGCCGCTTTGATTTCCCTGAAAGCCGGAACTTGAACCGCCGCCTGGGCCATGAAAGCCGCCGGCTCCTGAGCCGCCGCCCGACCCATGATTGCCATCAAACGTGTTGAAATTCTTGAAAGCCTTCATGATCGCGCAATCTTTCCATAAGTGGGTGGCGGGTCGTTCCCGGGTGCCGTGTCTCGGGCAAGGCTCATTGAGTAGCTGCTCAAGAGATGGGCCTGACCCGCCAGATCGAGGGGGCGGTTTTCCCTTACATCTCTGATTGTTACCCTGCGCATTGGCATTGGCCACAAACTCCGGGTTACCCTCAGCCTTACGCTTGTTGCCTCCTTGATTCATCGGGTTATGCTGCTGACCCTTTCCATTGCCGTTCTTCTTTCCCTTCCCTGTCTTTTCCTCATCAGACGCGGGATCCTTGGTACTATCAGAGTCAGCGTATTTGACTAAAGCTGCCATCAGCGTACCCATATCATTGCAATCACAGTTAAGGCGCCCCAGTTTCTGGCTTAGCGGCTCAAAGCGGCAATTCTTCTCCAACATGAGGACTACAGAGCCGGCATCCATCTTATCAGACGAATGTATTATCTCCTTGACCCGGCGCACCCAATGAGTTGTGGATTCACCCTCCTCCTGCTTACAATTTGTCAAGTCCACAATCGACATAGATTGCTTGCAAGTGTCTTTGAAGTTCTAGATGAATCGGGCCTTTAGCTCTTCCCATGAACTAATGGAATTGGGCGGCAAGCCCTTTTACCAAGACCGGGCCGTTCCATCCAACATCATGGTGAAGTACTTAGCCATTGCTGCGTCGCTGACCTCCAACAGCTCCATGGCCATCTCATAACTTTCGATCCACGCTCCGGGCTGTAAGTCGGCCGTGTAATTCGGCACCTTTCGAGGTCCCTTGAAGTCCTTGGGTAGACGTACATTACGTAGAGCCGGCACCAAACAAGGAACACAGCCGGTTCTAGTAGCCACTCCCGTCTCAACGGAAGTCGTCGGATACTCTGGGAGATCTTGATGAGCCGTCTGTTGAGCCGCTAGCTGAGCCGCCGGCTCGTCCTCCTGACGTATTCGGTCTTGTACCGGGTTATAGCCACCGGGCTGGTTACAGCGCTGGGCGTTGCTTGACAAAGCTTCTGACTCCGTGTGCCTGCTGTAACTTGGACTCCGGTTTTGACGAGGCGGTGCTAACCAAGGCGGAGGAGTCAAATGAATCCTGTCCCGGCTATAAGAATAAGTCTCTTGCTGAGCCAGGGCCATCTGGACAAGTTCTCTAATCCTCCGGGTCTCCACCGCTGTCGGATCATCATCGTCCACTGGGAGAGCCGCCAAACACGTCGATGCTGTGATTAAGTTCTCCATGGGGCTGGAAAAGTGACCTGGTGGTATTGGTACATAGCGGGGCGGGGCCATACTCCCATGAAGAGGTGCCATCTCTCGAGGCTGAGCCGGTCCTCTCGCTCTGACTGTCATGAACTGATTTGCTTCGGGCGGGTTGCTAGGGCCGGCACCGGGTGTAGCGAAAAGGTTCCGAGTGTCGTAAATCGGAGGCAAACGGGATTGAGTTTTCTGGTGCCTCCTTCTCATCACCTCATTAGATGCGTTCAGGCTCATCTTAAGCTGGAAAGCCTCTGACTGGAGCTGCTGCGCCCGTGCATCCAAAGTCGCCCGTTCTGTAGCTAACCTGGTGTTCTCAGCTGCCAAGGCCTCCTTGGCCCGAGCTATCTCCTCACACACCTGTGCCACCTCCGCGTTATGCTCATCTTGATTTGCAGGAATAACCGTGGCGGTTAACAGGGCCGTAAGCTTATCCATGAGATCCATCAGTATCTGAGCCGGCGGGCGCACATGGCCTCCCGCCCCGGCTGCTCCTGACCCGGACGTTATTGCTGCAGCGGTTGTAGAGTTTTGGCCGGGTTGAATCCCATCCATGAGGACTCCTGCCCAGCTTGGCGGCTCATAGGGGTCCGAAATATTGGGGCCATCGGAACAGCCCCCAAGCACGCCATCTTGCACTTGATACAGCGAATCTGTTGAACCGGCGGACGAATCACCGTCAGAGAGGACGACCGTCTCACCACCATCTTCAGATCCTTCAGAAAGTTCCTCTCCGTGGATGCAGCCCACGAAGGTATGCTTCATGACGGTTTGAAATTGAGCGGGTCTCGCACACTGAGCCGTCTCGACGAGGTCGGTGCAGTTGTCTGGCTCAGGGCCCGGCTCACCAATCCGGCCAATGAAGACGTGGATTCCGCCGAAGGGGACCCGGTACCCGTACTCAATTGAGCCGGCGTCGGGGCCCCAGCCTTCATCATCGATGTAGATCTTGCCGCGACGACTCTTGGTCATCCGGCCAACTGCGTATCCCTTGAGCCCTTCGAAGCTGACCTTCAAGAACTCAAATCCACCGTGCGCTGGCCCCATGGTGGGCACCAACTATCATGGAATTTTCACGGCAGATGTCCTCTTGCAAGGACTTAGTTGTGGAGCCATCTCAACTAGGAAGCTTAAAGGGGTTAATCGGGACAAAGGACACAAGAGGGTTATACTAGTTCGGCCCCTTACGGTGAAGGTAAGGCCTACATCTAGTTGGATTGATATTGCTAGGGTTTCGATGACCAGGGAGCGAAATACGCTATGCCCTGTTCTCGAGGAGTTGTTTCTTGCCCTAAGACGCCGGCGGGTCGTCCCCTTATATACACGGGTTGACGCCCTACGACCTACAGAGTCCCTGCCGGCTCATAGACAGTGTCCGGCTCGGTGACTAGTTAATTCTACCTTATGTTACAAGTCATGTCATCATGGCGGTTTACCACTATGGGCCTTAAGCCGCCTGTGGGCCTTAGACCCTTTATTGAACCGCCATCTTCACGCTTGGTCTTGGGCTTCTTTCTGATGAGTCTTCTTTGCGTAACCCGGCCCCTCCTAGGCGGCTTACACGAATAGTTATATCCCCAACACCGCTGGTCGGAATGATTCAAACAATACGTCGTTGGAAAGATATCGACGAGACACAACTCTTTCATGTAGAACTCTCTCTCTAATTCTTTACGGTTTAAGAGGAATTTCGAATTTACCGAAATGCTGACACTCTGTTTTTCGCGACACCCAAATCGACGTGGGTACTTCATCCGACTGAAAACCGCACTGCAACGGACGAAAAACCGCACTGCATCATACAGGTAAGAGAACTGCATGGTTTATTTTATTCAAACGTAATTTTTTCAAGGACGAGAACGTAGAGTGCACTTCACATCGGGTGTAAATGAACCACAACACTATCAAGAAGTGAACCGCATTACTTTTTTTTCGCTTTCGTAACAATTTTTTTGCATTTACGTGATGAAAAACATCATACGGCTGACCGCACTACTTCAGAATGAAAACCGCACTGCATCGGACGGGCAACGGGGCAAGCGAGCCGCATGGTTTCTAAATGCATTTTTTGTTTTAAATGGATTGTACGAAAAGTCCTTCATAGTGGACTTTTTTCAAGACCAAAGCGCACTGCGTTTGCATGATTTTTTAAATACATTTTTATTTTAAAATGTGTGTACTGAAAAGTCCTTCGTGGTGGACTTTTTTCAGACCAAAGTGCACTGCATTTTTTTGCATGTTTTTAAGTACATTTTTTTTGAAATGGATTGTACTGAAGAGTCCTTCATAGTGGACTTTTTTCAAGACCAAAGTGCACCGCATCTGCATGATTTTTTAAATGAATTCCTAGGTCAATGCTAACCTTTGCCCAGCTCCTACTTTTGCTGCACTGACCTGACCGACTGAGATCTCCAACAAGCAAGCAACCAACTGCTTTGCTTCAGTCGCTGCATGCTTAGTACTACAACAACAAGTTTTCCTAGCACAAGCATTACACATTTGCACTCGACCCTAGCTTCAACAGGGCAATGTGCATGAAAGAATGCATTTTCGCAGACTGATGGAACCTCATAAGTTGAAACATACTGTAGTAGTGAAATGATTGGCTAGCACAATGGACCAGCAAATGTCCATCACGAGCAAGCAGGTTGTATACACAGTGGAGCAACAAACTTGGGTAGTATACAAAGCAACAAATGTTTTTAGAAATCTACAGAAAAAAGAGCAAAAGAAGCTCTTTCTGAATTGCGCATGGGCGGCTACTGTTCCAGGGCGTCGTCGCCGGCGAACTGCACGTCCGTACCGCATGAAACGCTCGCGTCGTGCACATGGTTTGCTTCCACCCACATACTGGACTGCACGGTGCCACCGGCTGTGCTGCTTACACTCACGCAGTGGACTGCATGACCAAAATCAATAGCAAAAAAACTGAAAAATACACACACAAAAATTGTGAGATCCAAGCCCAGGGACTGCACGGTGCCGACGGGTGTGCTGCTTCCACTCACGCAGTGGACTGCACAACCAAAATCAACAGCAAATACACAAAAAAATTGTTAGCTCCCAAGCCTAGCAAGCTGCTGCTCGTCCTTGATCTCATGGCTCAGGACGCAGGTGCTCAGGTGCGACGGCCCAGCAGTCCAAAAAATTCGATGCGATGGCTCTTCTCACTGCACATACCTGGCAACCGAACCACCTGATGCCCGATCTGCACTGCACGAGGAGTCACAGTGCACTGCACGCCCATGGACGTGCTGCTCCAGCGACGAAGGATGGGAGGTGGAAGAGGGGGACAGAGGGGCAGCGAACCACGAACTTGGCGGCCCTGCGCGGGTACTTGGGGTGCGATCTGACCGGGGGTGCCTGGATCCATCGTCGGAGGTTGTGGGAGAGGAGGTGCAGCAGGGATTTCGGCCGCCGCGGTCTCTGACGCGGGATGGAAGGGATGTAGGTGACCGGCTCGCCGTGTGCCGGAGAGGAGGATAGCTCGTCGGATCTGCCATCCCTCTCCTCCCACGACACCCAGACCTTGCCGAGCCCCCTCTGGCGCTTCCCTTTCCGTCCGTCGAGGGTTGGTGGAGGCAGATGCAGAGGGGAGGGAGGCATTGGCGAGTGGATCCTGCCGCCCTCCCCCTGCCCCGTGCGCGCTACCCAGGTCGCAGGGACCGGCGCACCTCGATCCCACGTGGGGATGCTGCTCCATGGCTTGGCGGCGCGGTTAGCCTGGAGGGAGGGCGGTGCCGTAGTGCGCTCTTGGCCGGTGACTGGGCGGTTGGGGAGGGGGAGACGAGGGGAGGTGGAGCCGGATCCCACCAGATCTGGTGGTTGTTGGGAGGGCCTTGGCCGCCAGAGGTAGTTGGCTGGTCGGGGGGGGAGGGGGGGGGCGGGGGCGGGGGGGGGGGCGGGCGCGGGGGGGGGGGGGCTGTGGGGCAACGGGGGAGGGAGACGAAGGAAGGGGGGGGGGGGGGGCCCCGGGTCCGATGGGGGTTGGGGGTTGGGGGGGGGGGGGGCCCCGGGTCCGATGGGGGTTGGGGGTTGGGGGGGGGGGGGGCCCCGGGTCCGATGGGGGTTGGGGGTTGGGGGGGGGGGGGGCCCCGGGTCCGATGGGGGTTGGGGGTTGGGGGGGGGGGGGGCCCCGGGTCCGATGGGGGTTGGGGGTTGGGGGGGGGGGGGGCCCCGGGTCCGATGGGGGTTGGGGGTTGGGGGGGGGGGGGGCCCCGGGTCCGATGGGGGTTGGGGGTTGGGGGGGGGGGGGGCCCCGGGTCCGATGGGGGTTGGGGGTTGGGGGGGGGGGGGGCCCCGGGTCCGATGGGGGTTGGGGGTTGGGGGGGGGGGGGGCCCCGGGTCCGATGGGGGTTGGGGGTTGGGGGGGGGGGGGGCCCCGGGTCCGATGGGGGTTGGGGGTTGGGGGGGGGGGGGGCCCCGGGTCCGATGGGGGTTGGGGGTTGGGGGGGGGGGGGGCCCGCCGGGGTGGGGGGGGGGGGGGGTCCTGTGCGGCAACGGCGGTGGGCAGTATAGGAAGGCGGGGCAGGGGAGGCTGGTGGCGCGGGGGAGATGGTGGTGGTGGGGTGCGGTGGTTGGGTCCGTCCCCCTGGTCGCTGGTTGCCGGGTATGTGGTGGTGGGCGGCGGGGCTTGGCGCAGGTGGTGGTGGGGCGGGGCGCGGATGCGTCAGTGGAGGCAGGTCGTGGAGATTGGGGAGAGCGGTCGGTCGTGGGGGCTGGTGGGTGGTTGTGGGAGGAGGTGTGGGTTCTTATTATGTTTTTTCGTTCGGGGGTCTTAGCAGAATAAGAGGTATTGTTAGCATAATAAGGTCTTATAGGGTGTTATCATAATAGACTCACCCTATATATATATATATATGGCAACATAGTTCAAATCAGACATTGTGACATTGTGAAGATAAACCATGAAGATAAATCAATGTTGAAGACAAAACAATTTTTGAAGATAATGCAATGTGATGCCAAAAATCTTCAAAAAAAGTTGGTGGTGGCGTTACCCGCCGTATAGGAAGTATTAGACCCAAACATGGCGCACAATTATCGTGATGCTCTGAAGTCAATTTCCTAATTAATGTATACATTACTTTGTGTGTTGCACACCTAAGTCATCAATATGCATAAGCATTAGGATGTGTGTCCATTCACAAAACATTCGAGGATTCTAAGATATTTAGCTCAGTCAACAGCTTGCAAAACCTTTTCTCATCCAAGGGCTTCATGAAGATATCTGCCAATTGCTCTTCAGTGTTGACGTGACTAATATCAATGTCTTCCTTCAACACATGGTCTCTGAGAAAGTGATGACGGATCTGAATGTGCTTTGTCTTCGAGTGTTGAACTGGATTGTGAGTAATCTTGATGGTGCTTTCATTGTCACAGTAGAGGGGTACATTCTTCATGTTGATGCCATAGTCCTTGAGGGTTTGATTCATTCAGAGAAGCTGAGTGCAACAAGATCCAGCAACAATATATTCAGATTCAGCAGTGGAGAGTGATACACAATTCTGCTTCTTTGAAGACCAACAGACAAGAGATCGTCCAAGAAAATGACATGTGCCTGATGTAGACTTGTGATCAACCTTGTCACCAACATAATCAGCATCTGAGAATCCAACTAGATCAAACTCTGAGCCCTTTGGATACCATAATCCTAGCATTGGGGTGTGAGCCAAATATCAAAGTATCCACTTTACCGTGAGGTGATGCGTCTCCTTTGGTGCCGCTTGGAATCGGGAACACATGCAAAAGCTAAGCATTATATCTGGCCTAGATGCACATAAGTACAATAAAGAACCAATTATGGAGCGGTATACCTTTTGACCGAACTCTTTACCCTTGTCGTCGGGGCCCGATTGGCCTTTGGTTGGCATTGGCGTCGTGTACCCTTTGCAGTCTTGCATTCCAAACTTCTTCAGACAATCTTTGAGATATTTTTCTTGTGATATGAAGATGCCATTTCTCTGTTGACGGATTTGAAGACCTAGGAAAAATTTCAGCTCCCCTATCATGGTCATCTGATATTGCTCTTGCATCATATGCCTGAACTGATTGCTATATCTTTTGTCAGTGCAGTCAAAGATAATGTCTTCCACATAGATTTGGCATACAAACAGCTCTCCATCATAAATCTTCATAAAGTGAGTGGGATCTAAGGAACCAAGTTTGAAGCCTTTGCTTTCCAGGAAGTCTTTGAGTGTGTCATACCAAGATCTAGGTGCTTGTTTGAGGCCATACAGTTCCTTGTTGAGCTTGTATACCATATTAGGATGCTTTGGATTTCAAAACCAGGTGGTTGAACTACATATACTTCTTCTTCAACTTTGACGTTGAGGAAAGCGCTCTTCACATCCATTTGATAGAGAATGATATTGTTGTGGTTAGCATAGGCTAGCAGTATGCGAATGACTTCAAGCCTAGCTACAGGAGCGAAGGTTTCAGCGAAATCAACTCCTTCCACTTGTGTGTAACCTTGAGCAACGAGACGAGCTTTGTTTCTGACAACTTGACCATGTTCATCTTGTTTGTTGCGATATATCCATTTGGTGCCAATAATATTGTGCTTGTGAATATCAGGACGTTTGACTAGCTCGCAGACATTGTTGAGCTCAAATTGTTGAAGATCTTCTTGCATAGCTTGAATCCATTCAGGTTCCATGAAGGCTTCATCAACTTTCTTGGGTTCGGGTATGGAGACGAATGCAAAGTGCCCACAGAAGTTTGCTAGTTGCGTAGCTTTTGATCGAGTAAGAGGACCAAGTGCATTGATGCTATCAAGAATCTTCTCAATTAGAACTTCATTGGCAACCCGAGGATGAACAAGGTGAATAATTTGGTCTTGCTGATCGTTATATTTATCTTCAGCATTGTCTTCAAGCTGAGCATGGTCTTGTTGGGAAACGTAGCATGCAATTTCAAAATTTCCTATGCTCACGCAAGATCTATCTAGGAGATGCATAGCAACGAGAGGGGGAGATTGTGTCTATGTACCCTCGTAGACCGAAAGCGGAAGCGTTTGCCAACGCGGTTGATGTAGTCGAACTTCTTCTTGTTCCGACCGATCAAGTACCGAGCGTACGACACCTCTGAGTTCTGCACACGTTCAGCTCGATGACGTCCCTCGTACTCCAGCATAGTATCAGGGAATTATATGAGTTCCGTCAACACGACAACATGGTGACGGTGATGGTGAAGCTATCCGCACAGGGCTTCGCCTAAGCAGTACGAGAATATGATCGGAGGCGTAAACTATGGAGGGGGG
>LR880967.1:786077990-786096254 GCA_904067115.1 Aegilops sharonensis | reverse complement strand
TGACATGGCAATATGCTGTGGTTTGAGCTAATGCAACTAGCAACAAGTTAAATGAAGTTGGTTTGAATCCAAGATTCACATTCAAACTCCACATGTGAAGGTTTAAATGCCATTTATATGATTTGTGCTAAACAGCAGCTATAAGTTGGTCGAACATGCATGAAAATTTTACAGATGGATAGATTGGATTTTTATGATCATTTTTCATATATAAATTATTTAATTTGGAGTTACGGCTGAATTTCTATGATTTTTTGAAGTTTTAGCTATTTTCTGGAATTTCCTGAATTAAAATAAATCCAGAAAATACATATTGCATCAGCATGACATCACCCTGATGTCAGCAGGTCAACTGGGCGACTCCAGGTCAAACCTGACCAGTGGGGTCCACTGGTCGGTGACTGGGGCTAGTTAGTGACGCTGACAGGTGGGCCCGGTCAACACACAAGTCAGCATGGTCAACACTGACGTGTGGGGTCGGTCAAAGTGTGACGGGGCCAGGTCAAACTGACCTGTGGGGCCCGTGGGGGTTAGTTTTATTGAAACAGGAACAAACCCGGGTTAATTAGGGCGTGGTGCCCATATGTAAGTGAGTCAGTGGGTAATTAGCAGGGTCATTAGTGGCTAAGTAAGTGCGCCACGTCGGCGTCACCGGAGTTTAGCCGGGGGTGACCAAAACCATGGCGGCAACTCGCCGGAGTTGCTCGGGTTTCGCGTACAGGCCGCGGTTTGAACCGCGGTTGGGCTTTAAGGGTAGATGGCTTTGCAGCGCGTAGACTGGTGGCAGTAGCCGGGCCTGGGGTGGGCGGAGTCGACAGCCACGAGCTCAAAGGCGGGGGCCGGAGTTCGGTGGGGCACGGGCGGGGCACTGCGGCTTGCTGGCAAGCGAGCGAGGTAGCTGGGCGGCATCTCTTGTGTTCCAGGAGCACATTGGTGCAACTGGTCGGAGCTGAGGTGCTCAGGAGTGAGAACCTCATCGGCCATGGCGGACGGCGGCTTTGGTTACTCGCGGGGCAGTGGCTACGGGACGAAAACGACGGCGTGGTTAAGGGGGAAAGGACCGGGAGCTCACGGTGAGGCCGACGACAGGATCAGCTGGCTCGGGGACGACCGGAAGGCGACGAATCCGTCGATGGAGTCTGGCGGCCGTGCTCGGGGAAGACGACTCGTGGCGGCGATGTAGGGCTCTCGCGGTGGCGTGGCTCGGGGTGGAAGAAATATAAGGCGAGGCAGAGCTAGGGGACCGAACGGCGAGGCGAGGGGAGCACGGTGGTCGCGGCTATGGCGGCAGCGAGCTCATGGGTGTCTCGGCCATGGTGGAGAGGGCGAGAGGAAGGTGAGGGGGAGAGTGGCGGGGCGGTCAGTGCGATCCAGACGGCTCCCGCGGGTCTGTCCATGGCGCCACGCAAGCTAGCTGGCAGGAGGTGGCACGGGTGGCGTCGGCGCTCGCGCGTCCTGGCACGCAGCTGCTTCGGGGCGAGGGGGAGGAAGACGACAGAGAGGAGGAGGTGGGCTGGGCCAGCCAGCTCAGATGGGCCGCCAGGTGGGCTAGAGTGCCAGGTAAGTGCCCAGGTGAGTCTCTCTCTCTCTTTTATTTGTTTCTGTTTTCTATTATTCTGTAGTCTTTAGGGCTTTATTAAAAATACTTAGACACTTCCAAAAATCATGAAACTACTCATGATCACTGTTGGGAATATATCCTATAGTAAACATTTTAGTTTATGATTATTTGAGCATTTAAAATATTTAATAGCATTTAAATTCCCAAATGCAAATAGAGTATGATTTAATCCAGAGCCCAAATATGTCATGGAAAAATGTGCATCTCCTCTGGTTACTGTTTCTAGCATTTTCAAAGAATGATGAACATTTTTGAAAGCCATTTGGATTTACTGGAAATATTTTGGTTGAACCTAGTGAATTCCTTTAATGCTAGGGTTTAGGCAATCCCCATTTCAAGTTTCTTTCAAAGTTTAAACATGATGCACACATGAAGTTAGCCTAGTGCAATGCCAGAAGCTAGGGATGTGACAACTCATATAATACAAAGTCATCATCGAATGTTAAGCGACCCTACGGGTTCGAGAACTATGTAGACATGACCGAGACACCTCTCCGGTCAATAACCAATAGCAGAACCTGGATGCTCATATTGGCTCCCACATATTTTATGAAGATCTTTATCGGTCGAACCGCTATGACCACATACGTTATTCCCTTTGTCATCGGTATGTTACTTGCCCGAGATTTTTTTTGACTATATACTGCAAGGGAACAGCCTCACAGTTCTTTATTGCCAAGAACTAGAGAGAATACAAATGTACAATTTACAAGTGAGACAGAGAAATGAAAATACTTACAAGGGGCCTAAGAGAGTGTGGCTATCCATGATACTAAGCTATCTTTATATTTACATTTGATTCTATGAGCCAAAAGGGAAATATCATGTATGAAATTCCTCCTCCAAGATGTGAAGGAAGGTCTCTCATTTCTAAAGATCTTCCCATTCCTTTGTGTCCAGATATTCCATGTAGCAGCAAACACCACCTCTGTGATGAAAGGATAACCAAAATCCCTGTTAGCAGAAAGAGCCATCTCATATGTGGTCTGGTTTGGCTGAACAATCCAAGAAATCCCAAGGTAATTCCAAACCCTTTGACTGAAGTTGCAAGCAAAGAAGAGATGTGCACGGTCTTCATGAGAAGCACAGAGGCAAAGAACACACGTGTCATCCTGTATGATCCATTGTCTGCGCTGCATCATATCCCTAGTATTCAAACGGTCCATTAAAAGAAGCCATCCAAACACTTTAAATTTGAGCGTACAAGCGCACTTCCAAATCCATCTCAAAATGGGATCAACCACTAGGTGAGAGAAGCAAGACTCATAGTATATCTTTGATTTGAACTCCCCAGATTTAGATGGCCACTTCCAAATGTCCTTACTCTCCACATTCTGATTGATCAAAGACAACAAATCTTGAAGTTGAGTGAGCTCAAAATAAGCCTCCTGTGACAGAGGCAGATGGAAATGCTCCGAGACCTCCAGCTGCTCCATAAACTCTCTGACTGTGACCGTGTCATCAGTGACAAAAGAATGAAGTCTTGGGAAATGCTCGCACAAAAGGACAACATTATTACCCACCTGCCAGCGATCAAGCCAAAAAACCATCGTGTTCCCAGCATACACTTGTGGGACGACTAACTTGCTGAAGTTGTTGTACGAAACTCATGACATCGCGCCACCAAAATGAGCAACAACTCTGAGTGACTTGCGGTGGCGAAGAAGCATAATAGGTGTCCCAAATTAAAGTGACCCAAGGCACGTCCACTCTGTTAAAGAACTTGAAAAGGTGCTTGAGCATCAGAGCTTCATTTTGAAATCCCAAATTAAGCACACCCAAACCACCATACTTCTTAGGCCGACAGACCAGATCCCATGCAGCCAATGATTGGCGAGGATTATCTGTGTTGCCTCTCCACAGGCACTGACGCATGATTCTCTCAATCTGCTGCAAGATGCCCTTGGGAAGAGATAGCGTACACAAGAAATAAATTGGCATGGAGCATAACACCGACTAAAGCAGCTGTAGATGACTCCCTTGATTCAGCAGACATGAGGAAGCAGATAAGCGGCGCTTAATACGATCAACTAGAGGCAGTAGATCATAGATTGTGGGCCTAGACGTGCCCATGGGTAACCCTAGATATGTGAAAGGCATAGAGCCAACATCACAACCTACAGATTGGCAACCCGAGCGCCCTCCTCATCACTCATATTGATTGGAATAAGTGATGACTTACTCAAGTTGACACGTAATCCAGTTGAAGCCGCAAAGGTGTTAAGCATATCCTTGAAGGCGATGAGTTGATCATCAATCGCAGGTAAGACAATGAGGGTGTCATCCGCATATTGAACGATCGGGTAATCATTGGAGTTTGTTGGTATTGGTAGAGACAGAATGTTTCTGGAGCACATCTCATTGACCACAGATTGGAGCAGATCCACATCAATCACAAATAATAACGGAGATAGTGGGTCTCCTTGGAGAACTCCCGATCTGCAGACAAAATGATTACATGGCACCCCGTTTAAGAGAACAAAAGAAGAACCCGTGGACAAGATGCTATCAATCCAGCCAGTCCAACGTGCATCAAAACCCTTGCATTGTAAGATTCTGAGGATGGCTTCATGCTCAATTGTATCGAATGCCTTCGTAAAATCGAGTCTAAGGAGGATGATGGGATGCTTAGATGCTTTACATTGGTGAATGTATTCAAAACACCAAGAAAGACAATCTTGAATAGATCGACAATGCAGAAAACCATATTGATTGCGATGTATACATCTCAGGATCACTTTCTGAAGCCGATTAGCCAGCAGTTTAGTCAAAAACTTCAAACACGTGTTGGTCAAGGATATGGGCCGAAAATCTCCAACCACTTCCGGACTTAGCTTCTTGGGGACAAGGATATAGTTACCCACTGACCTGCCCCAAACCCGAGCAACACATTCATTAAAGCCAGGTAATTCAGTCCAATAATTTTCAAAGCGAAAAACTTTAGCTTTAGGAATGGCAGTGGCAATCGTGACCACGCAAGGAACATGATCGGAGGCTGATCGTGCAAGAGGCAAAACTAAGGTATTGGGATGATCCGAAGGCCATGCAACCTAAGTGAAAAACCAATCAATTTGTTCGAGGAGGGGTTCAGTTTGCATATTAGACCAAGTAAATTGCCTTCCCTTAATTGGCAGTTCAACAAGATCCAAGTGACCGATGATTTCATTAAAAAGAAAGATGTCGTTGACATTACCACCAGGCAGGTTACGGTTTTCAAGCGACCTCATAAAGTTAAAATCACCCAAAAGAAGCCAATTGTCGTCACAATTAATGTCCAGGTTGTATAACCACTGCAAGAAACTCATCACGGGCAGGACCCTGACATGGGCCATAAATTGTAACTAGCGTCCAAACTTCAGATGTATGATTGGAATGGAACTCCACAATGATGCCAAAAGGTTTAGCCTCAATTAACTTGCCCTAAAAAAAAGAAGAATTCCAAATAACGACCATACCGACTTATGCACCCACCGAAGGCACATAAGCAAAATTATCAAAACTTCATGGACAAAACCTCCTAATGAACCTATGATCAATATGCATACACTTAGTTTCTTGGAGGCAGACCACAAAACAACCACATTCATCAATCTTCTGTTTAACAGATATTTGTCGCGCTTCGGAATTAAGGCCACGTACGTTCCAACAAAGCACCTTCCAATCCTTAAACCCAGACTGATTCATTACAGACCATAATAAGTTGCAGCAAAAGTAGATCACACAATGATCAACACAGACCAGCTAAGCATAGCAAAATGACAGAGTTCCAAACATAAAAACAGAAATAAAGATAGATGACGTTTAAAGTGGCATGCCATAGACCATGAAGCTGCATTATGCAATCAATCATCAGGACTCTTGCTGCTGGTAGATTTAGCTGGATTAGCCACAAGCTTATCCACGATGATCTTCTCCGGGGCGATGCGCAGACGAGTCCCAATACGCTGAAGATCAGCAATGGCAGTTGGTGGAGGCACTGTCGAAGCTCCATCAGACTTAGCCGACTTGGTCTTGCGCTTCTTCAGAGTGTGAGGAGATCTGATCTGACATTTAGACTTGCTAGTGCCACTGCTTGGCACATTACGGTAGCCATCACGTAAAGCACTCAGACGTGCACTACGACGAACCTCAGTGTCCACCAAAATAGTAGTCCTATGCTTTCGGTCACGTTTCAGAGTCACTTTTGGGGCAGCAGTGAACTCAAAAGATTCAGTGACAGGTGCCGAAAGATCATCAAAGCAGAGAGCCCTTGCAACTGGCCTTTTAACTGAAGAGATAATGCGAGTATTGACACTGGAAGTAGCAGGCACATGTGGTAGAACAAAGCTGAGATCATAGCCATTGCAGCAAATATCCCAAGACTTCTTAGCAAGCAAGAGGGACCCAATTCCAGTCTCGAACATGAACTTTGGGATTTCAACAAAGCACAGAGATGGCATCAACTTCTCAAAAGAGCGCTGCCACTGCATGACAGGAGGCAGGACAGGCCCAAATACTATGAACACCTGCCCAATATGCAGAGGAGCCTGCTGTGGTCCCATTGGGGGCTGGTAAATTACCACATCCGCAGCGTCAGGGGCATTGTTAATATTGTTAACTGAATCATCAAAAACCTGCAGAATAATTGACTCCTGGGACTGAACTTCCTCAACCTGAACGTGTTGAACAACATCATTAACTAGCTGAATATCCTCCTGGGGCTGCTCATTCACAGGTGGCGGCACGTCATTCCACCCCAGCTCAGGGTATTCCTGCATGACCCAGTTGTGGTTATCGAAATGCATATCTCCAGGCAACGGGCGAGGGTTGCCATCAAAAGGCATGGGATCCTCATCGGCAGGCAGAATATCAGCAAACGCAGCAGACCGAATGTAAATAAGGGCAGTCCAAGATATCCTAGCCCCACCAAAGTCAGTGTACTCGCGGTAAACTACATCCCTCGGCACAAGAGATGGAGCCGAAAACGACACATATGCCAAAGTGCGGACTCGCATCAGATCGTCTTGGTGCCAGTGATGGAAACAACCAAAAGTGCTAACTGCATTTGCAATATATTGTGTGCGTCTGTAATCCAAAGGCACACCTAACATCATGATCCATCCACGATGAAAACCCTGGGTGGCTCTGTAGTTCAGACCTTCAT
The DNA here is from genome assembly GCA_904067115.1 of Aegilops sharonensis. Classification (NCBI taxonomy): domain Eukaryota; kingdom Viridiplantae; phylum Streptophyta; class Magnoliopsida; order Poales; family Poaceae; genus Aegilops; species Aegilops sharonensis. The sequence continues at coordinate 786,089,490 of LR880967.1, read as the reverse complement.
CATGCAGAACGAATCTAATAAATCTATCATTACCCAGATCAAAGGGAGGGTGATCAACTAGAGCTTCCCTAGCTACAACACTACAAAAGCGGAAAAGACCAACACCTTGAATCCATGGTTGTGCCTCCAGAACTGCCCTCCCAAGAGTATTAACCACAAAGTCACTGACCATGTTTCTGAAGATGAGAACCTCCTCAGGCAGCGGAGCCCGCTCGACGATGGCGATTGCGAAATCCTCATGCTGATGATCTGGAGCTCCCGCCGACGAGAGGAAAGTGCGGGGAAGGCGGAGCAGGCCGCCTCGATCACTTCAAAGCCCATAGGAGCAAACTCCATAGGATCAAGAGGGAAGTTGGCCATCGATGGCGGCGTGTCAGCAGCTCGGGTGGAGGCGGAGCTCAAATCTGCGGCGTGGCAATGAGGAGATGTGGCCGGCGGTGGCGTTGCGGGCGGTGGAGGTGGGGTTTTGGGAGGTGGCTCTGCGGGTAATGGTGGAGGGGATGGGGTGACAGACTTGACGAGACTGGGCAATGACCTAGTTTTACAGGCGACGATAGAAACCGAGGCGTCGGACGGAGATATTCCTGCCGACCGACCCGGAGAGCCTGCATTGACCTGCGGGTCCCACTTGTAAGTTGGAGAAGGGGTAGAATCCAAACAGCCCTTTGGCCTGGTGACCCAACTGAAAGCATCTGCAACACCTAACTCGATTAGTACACGAGTTGGTTAAATGCGCCATAGATAAGCAATTCCGATATTTCCAAACTTTAAACACCATATCATCAACCAGATCATTAAATCGACCCGAATCAGTAGAGGAGTCCATTACAATATTGTCTTGGAGAAACTCGTTGCGTGTGGCAACAGGAGACGATATAATATCCTCATTGAACAAAGAATTAGGAGATTGGATTTCACCTGAGATGGCTTGGGCTGTGTCAACCACATGGGCTGGAGATCCAGGCCCATCAGAGTCCAAGCTAATGTTGTCCCCATGCACATGCAGATTTACGTCCAAGCCAGTTGGAGCGGCCACTGAATTCTTGGCCGAAGAAGTAGCGTGGAAGTTAACCATTCCAAAAATGATGGGTGGCGACGCAACCGTCCACTGGAGATCGGTTGTCGGCGGCGAAGGGAGAATGACCTTCTCCCGATCATCAAAGGAGTAACCAGCATCAACAAGTGTATCAACACACCGTTCCGTAGCTGGGTATCTATAGCCCTTGCAAACATCATATTGTTGAAATGTGGCAAAAGAAAGCTTCTTCTTTGTTGAAGATCCAAAATACAAAGAAGATTTCCTAGGAGGCTTATGCATCGCAATCATACCAAGGGAAACACGCCTTTTGGAGGGACTTATTAAGATCCACTTTGCATCACATTCTTTCTTCCAAATGATAAATTCACGTTTCCAATTAGGGCCACCATTTCCCCACAGATGGAAATGACATTTGAATTGCGGGCAGGAAAAGGAACGTAATTGCAGAATAAAAAGTCCAACCCTTTTGCATGAAACAATGAATGAAAATACCTTGTCTTTAATGAGCTGAACAGACAAATCAATAGCAGATCCACCAATAGCTGACTCCAAAGCCGCCGCCACCGAATCTTCATTAAGATGGAAGATATGCCTCCTGAAAGACACAACCAGAATGAATCGGCCCATGTCATCCGTTGAGTGGATGCATTTTCCACAAGATCTGAAAACCTCATCGGCAAAAGCCAGCCCTTTGGAGAAATCCAGATCCAAAGTTGATCCACCACGAGAACCCATTTGAGATGGGTATGAGAGGGTAGATCAGAGGACACCAGAGGAGATGAGTGGAGAGAAACCAAGATTCACTGGTTGGAGAGGAAGATGGTCGGAGAGCCTAGGGCGTGGGTGGGAGGGGAGGTGGGAGAGCCATAGCATTCCTCCTCCCCTACTTGCCCGAGATTCGATCGTCGGTATCTTCATACCTAGTTCAATCTCGTTACCGACAAGTCTCTTTACTCGTTCCATAATGCATCATCCTGCAACTAACTCATTAGTCACTTTGCTTGCAAGGCTTCTTATGATGTGCATTACTGAGAGGGCCCAGAGATACCTCTCCTATACTCGGAGTGACAAATCCTAATCTCGGTCTACGCCAACCCAACAACACCTTCGGAGATACCTGTAGAGCATCTTTATAATCTGTCAGATATGGGGTTCCGGCAAAACCCTTGAGGTTCGAACACTGGGTTGTGCACGAAGATTTTCCCCTACCGAATCTCGCTCTCAGCTTCACCGTGATCCCTAAGCTAGATCGATGAACTCACGACACAAGAGAAACAAGATTTATACAGGTTCAGGCCACCGTTGTGGTGTAATACACTACTCCTGTGTGTGGTGGTGGATTGCCTCTTGGGCTGATGATTGACAGCACAAGGGAAGAACAACCTCGCGAGGAGAGGTGTTCTTGTGCTTGGCGAACTTGTGTGGATGAGGATGATCTGAATGACCCCCCTTCTACTGTGGTGGCTAGCCCTATTTATAGAGGCCCTGGTCCTCTTCCCAAATATTGAGCAGGAAGGGATCCAACAACTGCCATTTTGAAAGGCGACAACTAGTACAAGCTATCCTGACTAAAGGCGGTCTTTGCCTGTCAAAGGTGCTGGTGATGACGCCGTCTTGGGCTCCATGGTGACCTCCATCTTGCCGTCCTGCTGGTCTTGGTCTCATTTCACCGATATGGAAACCTTTGCTTGATGCCTCGGTACTCCGCGCCTGCGCTTGCCCCCTTAGCACCAAAGAGGAAACGAGGACACTGCGCGGGCTGGCGCCCGCCTGGTCTTGGTCATCATGGCTTGCATAGGAACCTCGCGAGGTACCCCTTGCCTTGATCTCTCCGCCTCCTCGCGAGCCTGCCTGGTGAGGCCGCTCCTGATGAGGCCTTGCGTTGTCCGCCCCGCGAGGCTTGGCCCCTCGCGAGGGTCTTGAGTGTTGGTTGATGAAGACGGGCCGTACTAGGCCACTGGCGGAGCCATGCTGCAGGTCGCATGCAGGCAAGTCTGTGGACCCCCGTTCCTAGAACGCCGACAGTAGCCCCCGTGCCCAAGGTGCGCTCGGACTTGGCTTAGCGGCGAAGCCAAAGGGCAAGGGCGCAGCGCCGCGGGCCCCAACAGCCTGCGGCCTTGGTCGACAAGTGGTGACTGATTGGACGTGGGCGTCTCCTCTTCCCCACGTTGCCTCGACAACTGCCCGACTTGATGAGTCCCTTCTGTATGCAAAAAGGGTTATCATTACCTGCGATCGTGGAGGTCGACGGTTGGCCTCCCTTGGGTTATAAATGAGGAGGGGTGGGAACCCCTCATCGCCCATCTCTTCTTGCTCCGCCTGCTTCTTCTTCCCTGCTCCACCTCCGGTCTTGACACCGATGGCGCCGATCCGTAGATTCTCAGCCAAAGAGAAGGGGAAGGCTCCCCGAGATGGACCTGACCCGCTCCCGCCGAAGAAGAGGCCGGCCCACCGCCATGGTGAGGTCATGGGGCTGGAGATGACGAGGCCTTGGTACGAGCGGCCACCTCCTGGGTACCCGCTACTCCAATATGCCCGAGCCGATGGCTCCGGAGAAAGGGACGGCGAGCAGCGCCGCCCGTACTGCATCCGCGGTCGGCGCGCCTTGGTGGCGCGCGCTGTCGCCCCTGGAGTCCATGCCGCGGACTCCTCTCGCGAGCTCGTGCTGCACGCGGCGATGCCGCCAAGCACTTGGATCCGCCTTCCTTCATTCTTCTCCACCGAGATGCCGCCGAGGGGGCCTCTCGAGCTTTGGCTGCAGCACGCCGACTGTGGTGCCCCGACGACCAGAGCGGAGGTTGAGGTCGTTGCCCCGGGCAAGATCTTCATGACCCGGGGCTGGGGCGAAGACGCCCGGGTCTGCCGAACGGGGGGTGCCCTCGTGATTCATTTTGAATACGATGGCGCCTCCTTGTTGTCCTTCAAGGTCTTCGACACGGAAGGCCGCCGCCTGGAGTGTTGCCCCGGAGGAGGAAGTCAAGACGTTGATGCGGTAGGGGCTGGGCCTGCCTTCTGCTCCTTCAGCAGCTCTTCAGGCAGCAGCAGCGACGCTCGGGATTCCAGCAACTCTCCCGAACTCTTCGAGAATCCGGAGACGAGCGACGCCAGCTACGTACCCCCGAGCTCTCGTCGAGCCTGGCGCAAGGCGGCAGGATCGGGCCGCCGCCGCCGCTGATCTAGATGGGGTTGGCTTCGGTCTTCCGTGGCCCACTATTGATGATGGCGCCAGCCACGGAGGCGCGCGTAGTTAGGGTTCCTCAAAGTTCTTGTCTTTTGTTCCCTGCGAGGAATCGAGAAAACACCCCGCGGGCGCGTGTAAAGGGTCCGCTATGTCTTTTGTTGATGTTATCCTTATTGTGAAATCGTGTCAGCGCTTCTCTTGTCTCGGCTTGGTTCCCCCTTTCTAACCTTGCGACTACTTGGTGCTCTACGCTGACGGGTTCCGGTCCCCAGGCAGGCTGCAACCGTCGCTGGTATGCCAGGTCACGATGCCGTGGTCAAGGCCAGGAGGTGAGCGGACCGAGGTCCAGTAAGAGCCCCTGAGGCACGATGCTCAGGATGTCCCCTTTAGCGTGCAAGCAGCCGCCGAGAGGCGAGAAAGGAAGGCAACGTTGCCGTCACAGAGCCGCAACAAGTGAGAATTTTGTGTTGCAATGATTAGTTGTTCCAGGTGCAAGACTTATCTCGGTAGTTCAGAGTTGTTCCCTTGCGTTGCGCTAGACTTGCGCATCGGCGGCCGTGGCGCAACTAGGTTAGGCCCGTACGAGCCTCCGCTTTCTTCCCCACACTCTCCTTCGTGCTCTACGTCCTCAGGCCCCGACCCTCGAGCGAGCTCAGCCGCCGCTGGTATGCTAGGTCGCGAGGCCGTGGTCAAGGCCAGGGGGTGAGGGCTGGAGAGCCAGTAAGAGATCCTGAGTCATGATGCTCAGGATCCCCCCTTTTAACGCGCAAGCGAATCGTATGGGAAAGATAGGGAGATCGTGGTGCCGCCCGCTGTAGACCTCAGGAGGTTCCTATAAATCAGCACGAGAAAAGCACGGGCTGCCATTATGATTGTTGGCTGGCCATTGGTTTCTCCGAGAAGAGGGTGAGGGCACTGAGGGCCTGATGAGGTGATGCGCACGGGGCTTCCGCGGGCCAGAGCTCGACCGCTCAGATTTGTCGGCATTGCAGGGATGGACCCGTGCACAAGCACCATGCCAGCGTGAGCAGCTCCCATGGTGGGTGGCAATCGAGCAGGTGATAATCACATGCAGATTAGGCATGGAAGGCAAACCAGCTTAGGTAACCGTAGAATGGATACATGCCACTAGGTCAGACCCAAGTGGCTTGGGGATGATGCAGCCCGAGGGGCGCCCCAGCAAGGTAAGCTAAAAACATGAGGAAAAGGGATACATGCTGCAGGGACGGACCCACACGGCCTGGGAATGATGCAGCCCTGAGGGCGCTCCCAGCTAAAATGAACTTGGAAGAGGTCACCTGGTACCGTTGTAGATGGGGGGTGTTGGAGCAGCTTGGATATGCGTGGTGAAGAGGCTGACCCTCACGAGCTGCCGGGTCCCTGAGCCTCGGGAGGCTCTGGGGGTCCAGGTGGTTCCTTGAGGACCATCTCCATCTCCGCTAGGATCGCGTGGTGCCTGGCCTCCTGAGCCGCCAGGATGCTCCGCAGGTGACGCTGGTAGGTGGCAGACACGTTCGGCAGGCTGAAAGGCATGCGAACGTAGCTGTGCAGCGGACCCTCGCAGCGTCCTACGTGCGAAGGTCAGAGGTGCTCCTGAGACGCGGCTCGGTTGAGCCCTAGGACGTCGATGCAGACACACATCCCACCATCCTCGCCTGGATGAGGGGCCACGTCAGGCAAGCGGTGGTCGCCGCGCATGGCTCTCACTTCCTGAAGCTCCTGAGTGGTCTTGGCGATGAACTCCTGAACGTTGGGCTTCCCACGCCCCGTGCCTTCCTGAGGGAAACGTGTCGCGAAGCACGCCTCCAAGTGGTGCCCGAGCGCCTCCCTCGTGATGTTGGCGAGGTCTGAGGCCCTCCATAAGAGAGCCCCCGAGCCCTGCCCGAGGAGGGCGCCGAGCGCGCCTTCCTATGCAAAGGAAGGAGCGCCCCTTGCACGTGCGCTGATCTTGACGCACCACCACCTGAGATGCCAACCTCCTGAGGCCTTGTGCGGAGCGGTTGCTTCTTCTTCTTGGGGACTGCCTCAGGAGGGTTCTTGCCCGAGCTGTCCGGGTCCTCGATTGATGCAGCTTGGAAGGCACGCTCGAGGGAGCACACCGTATCTCTCTCTTCGCAGGGGACCGTGATGATTCCGCCACTTCCTGGCATCTTGAGGATGTTGTAGCCATGGTGGGTCACTGCCATGAACTTGGCTAGGGCAGGATACCCGAGGATGGCATAGTACGACAGATGGATGTGGGCGACGTCGAAGTCGATGAGCTCGGTGCGGTAGTTGTCGCGCTGTCCAAAGGTGAATGGGAGGTGAACCTGCCCTATCGGGGTGGTGGAGCCGTCGATAACTCCTGAGAAAGGCTTGGTAGGCTGGAGCTGATCGTATGGCACTTGAAGGTTGTCGAACATCTCGACGGACAAGATGTTAAGCCCTGTGCCACCATCGATGAGGTTCCTGGTGACTTGCACATTGCTGATGACTGGTGAACAGAGCATTGGGAGGACGCCAGCAGTATCCGCGCACTTGAGTTGATCTGCTGAGTTGAAGGTGATGGCACATTGGACCACCTGAGCGGGCATGTGGCCTCGAGCTTGGGGAGGACTGCATTCACCTCGCGAGTGAACTGCTTGAAGATGCGCTGAGAGGCTGGGGCCTGAGCTCCGCCCAAGATGCAAGCAATAGCACGTGGCTCATGGAAGCCCCCAGCCCCCTCGTCCTGGTGATGGTCATCATTCCTTCTTGGCAGCGGCGAAAGCGGAGGAAGGCCTGCGTTACCCTGCGGGCAGTCCTCGCGAGGCTGATCCCTCTAGGCGCCCTCGCGAGGCTGGTCGTGCCAGCGATCCTCACGAGGTTAGTCACGCCACTCCTGGCGAGGGCCACGGTCGTCCCATCGTCCTCCGCCACGTCCTCCTCCTCGGCCGTAGCCCCGGTTGTTGCGCTCGGGGCGTCGACCGAAGCGTCCTTCTCGAACGGCCCTGAGCTCCTAGCATTCGTTGGTGTTGTGGGTGTGGAGGTTGTGGTAGGCGCAGAACGGTCGGCTGCCCTTGGACGACCCCGGCTGGTCTCTACCGTGCTTCGTGTCTGGTTCCGCTGCGAGCACGGCCGCTCCCTTGCGCTTCACATCCTTGGCCTTGGCCTTCTTTTCTTCCGGGTCAGCAGCTGGAAGCTCGAGGAGTGAGAGGTGCCCTTCCTCAGCTCTTGCGCACTTGGTCGCTAGATTGAACAACTCCAGGGATGTGAACAACTCTTCGTGGATGGCAAGCTCCTCCTTCATCTTGACATCACGGACGCCATCAGAGAACGCTGAGATGATGGCCTCGTCCGTCACCTTGGGGATCTTGAGGCGGACGTTGTTGAAGCACTGGATGTATTTCTGCAGGGTCTCCCCAGGCTGTTGCTTGATGCGGCGCCGGCCACCCGTGGACGGGGGGCGGTCGCGAGTGCCCTGGAAGTTGGCGATGAAGCGGCTGCGCATCTCGTCCCAGGAGGAGATCGAGCCGGGAGGCAGGTTCTGGAGCCATGAGCGGGCACTGTCCTTGAGCGCCATGGGAAACTAGTTCGCCATGACCTTCTCGTCGCTGTTGGCCGCCTCGATGCTCAGCTCATAGAGCTGCAAGAACTCCGTAGGGTCGGGGGTGCCGTCGTAGCGAGGAGGCAGGTCCGGCTTGAACTTGCCCGGCCAGGCGACGCTACGCAGCTCAGGGGTGAAGGCACGGCAACCTGCTGTGGTCACCGGGGCCCTTTGCCGATTGGAGCTTGCTCTTGATGGTACCCGCGCGCCGCTGCCAGAGGCAGCACATGGTCTTGTCGTGCCGGTGCAGGGACGCGGTCTTGGCGTGCCGGTGCAGGGACGCGGTCTTGGCGTGCCGGTGCAGGGAGCACGGGGGCGCCTTCTTGAGGCCGAGGGATTTCTTGGCAGCTTCTTTCTTGTCGCGCGGGCACTGGATGCGGTGGGTCACATACAGGGGCCGCGCGCCTTGGAGCCAGGGCGCCGTCTTGGGGGAGAGGTGGTGGAGGCGCTCCTTGAGCCACGTCGTCCGTACCTGGCGGAGGGCAAGGAAGCGAGAGGGACGACGCGGGAGAGCCCCCCGCGGCGTTGACGATCTCGGTGATGCGAGCGACCCATTCTTCGTAGAGGTCATGAACGTGGCGGTCGTGCAGGAGCTCCACGTGCCAGGAGCAGCGCGGCCTGCGCGTCCGTGGGGGCGCGACGAGCGTGGGACGACAAACCAGCTGGGGTCAGCGACGGAGTGGCGGTGTGGCCTTTGAGGGAGTCCTGGATTAAGGGGTCCTCGGACAGCCGGACTATATACTTTGGCCGGACTGTTGGACTATGAAGATACAAGATTGAAGACTTCATCCCGTGTCCGGATGGGACTCTCCTTTGCGTGGAAGGCAAGCTTGGCAATTCGGATATGTAGATCTCCTTCTCTGTAACCGACTCTGTGTAACCCTAGCCCCCTCCAGTGTCTATATAAACCGGTGGGTTTAGTCCGTAGGACAACAACAATCATAATCATAGTCTAGCTTCTAGGGTTTGGCCTCTACAATCTCGTGGTAGATCAACTCTTGTAATACTCATATCATCAAGATCAATCAAGCAGGAAGTAGGGTATTACCTCCATCGAGAGGGCCCGAACCTGGGTAAAACATCGTGTCCCCTGCCTCCTATTACCATTAGCCTTAGACGCACAGTTCGGGACCCCCTACCCGAGATCCTCCGGTTTTGACACCGACATTGGTGCTTTCATTGAGAGTTCCACTGTGTCGTCGCGATAAGGCTTGATGGCTCCTTCAATCATCCTCAACGACACAGTCCAGGGGGAGGTTTTCCTTCCCAGACAGATCTTTGTATTCGGCGGCTTCGCACTGCGGGCCAACTCGCTTGGCCATCTGGAGCAGATCGGTAGCTACGCCCCTGGCCATCAGGTCAGGTTTGGAAGCTTGAACTATACTGCCGATATCCGCGGAGACTTGATCTTCGACGGACTCGAGCCCATGTCAGGTACGCCGAACAGTCGTGACGAGCATGACTTAGATCTGCCATCAGACAGTGTTCGGGAGATCACACCTGTGGCGGCCCCGGGAATCAATCCGGAGCAGATCGCACCCTCCGAGGACGGGTGGATGGACCCCGCCACGAAGGCCGCACACTCATCGGCATTGGAGCCGAGCACTGATCCCGCCTCCTATGAGGATGGTGTCATCGGACCCTCGGACTCACCTCCGGCTACAGGATCCGAACCGCTTATGCCCGTGCCTATCTAATCTGATTGGGCACCGGTCATGGAATTCACCTACGCGGATATTTTTTAGCACTCGCCCTTGGGTGATGTGCTAAATTCGTTAAAGTCTCTTTCCTTGTCAGGAGACCCTTGGCCGAACTATCTCCGGCTCGAGTGGGACGCGGACGACGAAGAAATTCGTTCCCCACCCACCACCCACTTCATAGCCACTGTCGATGACTTAACCGACACACTCGATTTTGACTCCGAAGACGTCGACGGTATTTACGACGATGCAGGAGAAGAACAGGAACCACCGCCCACTGGGCGCTGGACTGCCACCTCATCATATGATATATATATGGTGGAAAAAACAAAGGAAGGTGATGGTGATGATGCAACGAAGGATAATCCCCTCGACAAGCCACCAAAGCGGCTCCTTAGGCGCCGCTCTAAATCTTGCCACAGTAAAAACAACGACAACAGCGCAAGAAAGAATAATACCCCGGTCGACTCCAAAGGAAACGATGACCCCATGGACCCAGAGATGGAGCAGGATGAGCCAGGGGACGAATATAGTTCGGAGCCGACGTCAGATGACGCCGATCCCGTGGGTACAATTCACCAACCTGTCTCCGGAGAGAACAGTCCGGACGATGATGCACTCATCATCCCAGAAAAACTCTTGGAACAAGAGAACCTGCACAGAAGGCTTATTGCCACCGCGAGGATCCTAAAGAAGCAGTAGCAAAGGCTTAAAGCCGCGCATGATACGCTCAACCACAGGTGGAACACAGTGCTCGACACTGAGGAAAAATACGGTGCCGATCGCACACAAAGAGCTATCCAAAGCGCAAGCTGCTGCCCGAATTCGACGACAAGGTCATAGATCCCATTCAGCCGAAAACAACCGATGAGCCGGACTGACCACCCCGTGGCCGCAACAGGACGGCTAATGATGCCACACACAAGTCAGCACATGATTTACGTGAGCTCCTGGACAAAAAGTCCGGTATGGTCAGGTCCATCTATGGATCTAGGAAGCGCGCTTCGGCACAGGATCAGAGCTACCAAAACGATCACATTGATCGAATACCAGCTAGGAATCAGCACCGAACACAACAACCGTCGACAACACGCCATGACAGGACCAAATACAGGGGTGCCACACACCCCCTGTGCTTCATCGATGAGGTATTGGACTATGAATTTCCGGAAGGATTTAAACCCATGAATATAGAGGCATACGACGGAACGACAGACCCTGGGGTATGGATTGAGGACTTTATCCTTCACATCCACATGGCCCGCGGAGATGATCTCCACGCCATTAAATACCTACCCCTCAAGTTGAAAGGACCAGCTCGACACTGGTTGAAAAGCCTTCCTGAAAACTCAACTTGAAGTTGGGAAGAACTTGAGGATGCTTTTAGGGCCAATTTTCAAGGGACCTATGTCCGACCTCCGGATGCAGACGATTTAAGTCACATAATTCAACAGCCCGGAGAGTCAGCCCGAAAACTTTGGAACAGATTCCTTACTAAGAAGAATCAAATCGTCGACTGCCCGAATGCAGAACCCTTAGCGGCCTTCAAGCACAGTATCTGGGACGAATGGCTCGCCAGACACCTCGGCCAGGAAAAGCCGAGGATAATGGCAGCCTTAACAAGCCTCATGACCCGCTTTTGCGTGGGCGAGGACAGTTGGCTGGCCCGTAGCGGCACCAACGACCCAGGTACATCCGAAGTTAGGGATGGCAACGGGAAGCCGCGACACAACAAAAACAAGCATCGAAACAATGATGACAACCCATATAACACGACGGTCAACGCCGGATTCAGGGGCTCCCGACCCGGTCAATGGAAGAAGCCATTTAAAGGCAGCAGAGAAGGACCGTCCAGCCTAAATAAGATTCTAGAAAAATTATGTCAGATCCATGGCACACCCGAAAAACCTGCAAATCACACCCACAGAGAGTGCTGGGTTTTCAAGCAGGCCGGCAAGCTAAATGCCGAACACACGGGGAGGGTGTAGGATCTTGAGAAGAGGTGTCTAGAGGGG
>LR880967.1:786045990-786057980 GCA_904067115.1 Aegilops sharonensis | reverse complement strand
AGGAATATCCTTCGTTGACCGTGAGAGCTTATAATGGGCTAAGTTGGGACACCCCTGCAGGGTAATATCTTTCGAAAGCCGTGCCCGCGGTTATGAGGCAGATGGGAATTTGTTAATGTCCGGTTGTAGAAAACCCGAAGTTGACCTCAACTAAAATACACATCAACCGCGTGTGTAACCGTGATGGTCTCTTCTCGGCGGAGTCCGGGAAGTGAACACGGTGTTGGAGTTATGTCTGACGTAAGTAGTTTAGGATCACTTCTTGATCGATACTAGTTTCACGTCCGTGCTTTGCTTCTCTTCTCGCTCTCTCTTGCGAAGTAGCCACCATATATGCTAGTCGCTTGCTGCAGCTCCATTTTACTATCCTGTCCTTCCTATAAGCTTAAATAGTCTTGATCTCGCGGTTGTGAGATTGCTGAGTCCCCGTGACTCACAGATTCTACCAAAACAGTTGCAGGTGCCGACGAGGCCAGTACAGGTGACGCATCCGAGCTCAAGTGGGAGTTCGACGAGGAACGTGGTCGTTACTATGTGTCTTTTCCTGATGATCAGTAGTGGTGCCCAGTTGGGACGATCGGGGATCTGTGTAGCATTTGGGGTATCTTCTTTTATTTTGGTTCCGTAGTCGGACCTTGAGTGTACTCTGAATGATGGATGTTTATTTATGTACTGTGTGAAGTGGCGACTGTAAGCCAACTATGTATCTCTTTCCCTTATTTATTACATGGGTTGTGTGAAGATTACCTCACTTGCGACATTGCTTTCAATGCGGTTATGCCTCTAAGTCGTGCCTCGACACGTGGGAGATATAGCCGCATCGGGGGCGTTACACAGTCCATTGTTGAACTTATCTGAAACATACTAGATAAAAGTGTTAGTCCATCAAGAGATATGTTGACATTAATTACCAAAACCACCTAGGGAGCTCTTGTGCTTTCAGAGGGAGACGCCAAGTGAAGACGAGGATGAGCCTCGCCAGCCGAACACTGGGGGCAGAAAAAATTCCCACCAGAAATCAAAACAATGAATATGATTTACGCAACTCACATTCCAAAGAGTAGGCGCAAGCGCGCACTCCGAGACGTATATGCTGTGGAGCCCGTCGAGGCCCACTGTACGGGCTCTCTAGCACTAGAGGTTGTATTCGGTTCTCCCGACAACTTCAGACGAACTAATCTTCGACATTGCTCCATTCCGAAGCTGCTATCACGCACTACTCGGAAGAACGGACTTTGCTCATTTTAATGCAGTATCGCACTACGCCTACCTTATACTTAAGATGCCCTGTCCACATGGCGTCATCACAGTTAGTGGAAATACAGAGCGTTCCTAACGCGCGGAAGAATATGTGGCGGCTCTAGCAGCCGAACACTGAGCGGCCTCTCCTACCAGAATAGACGATCGTCAAGACCACGGACACGGTTAGACGAGTCCGGCGCTCCACCAGATATAACAGCCCAAATAAACCTGAGCTGGGGATACCCCCATAAGTGGTGCCAGGGGCTGCTCGCACAAAAAAAAGCCCATAGTTTGGCTCGACCATATTAATACAATAGCATATTGCATTTTCATTCAGATTAACCAACTCTTCGCACAAAGTCTTTCAGCTGGGTTTTCCCCTTTTTATAGATGATCATCGTGCTACACCCTTCCAGGATACGGCACAACGGAGATAAAGGCGCATACGTGCAGCAGGGCCCTGCTCAAAGGTTTATCTTTAGATTAAGACCCTGCGTAAACCTTTTTTAATGTCTCTTGTTGCTTTTTCCCCTCCAGACATTTAATACAACCAGGAGGGATACTGGCATTCCTGACACTTCATCACGCCAGACTAATGCATGTACCTGGAAACACAGGGCTCATTATTGAGGGGTTATTCAGCCCAGTATATGTTGTAAAGTCCGAATACCTTAGGGAGTGTTTGGCGTCGCGAGTTTGGCCTTATATGAATCAGCTCCGAATCATGTCTTTGGTCAAATGTTGGGTTTTCCCGGCTCCCATGTTTTGCTACCTTACGTTCTGCTCTATCCCCTAAGGCGGCACCGGGAGAACTAATGCAATTGTGCCCTGGTTCATCTGGATGAGCATCTCAGTAGAGAAAGCCGAAAACTGACTGTCATGATACAGCGCGAGACTGGTCAACCACTCGAAGCGGAATCTTCGTGATTCCTCCGCATTGACAAAGGACCGGTTTCCCGGTCACGTACATACGCGCACCATATTCGGATGAACGCGGAAGTACCAGGGGCTATATAGTAGCCCCACCGTCAAACTCCTATGGCTAAGTGAAAGTGTTAAAGCTATATAGTGTGATTGCCTGGTTCGTCGCGCTATCACCTCCTTAATGGACCAAGACATTGGATCAAGTGTGACTACGCGTTTTCTCGAACACCCTCGCATTATATGTGTGGGGGCTGAAGCTGACGACTGCAAACTTTCAGGTTATATACATACATAAACGGCCGCACAGGAGGCACTATAATACTTTCGGGAAAAAGTATAAACACATCCTTTATAATCAAAATAGCATTGTTTTTACAATGGAGATACATGTCACTCGAACATGAAACTCTTCGAGCACTGAGCCTCTATTAAACGAGCGCCTTCTAGGACTTCTTCAAAATAGTGCTCGGCTGGGTCCTGGCCTCCCCCCGGACCCCGAGTTGCAATAGCGGTGGTTTCCATCCCTGCCCAGTATGTTTTAACACGGGCAAGAGCCATCCGCGTACCCTCTATGCACGCCGACCTCTTCACGGCCTCGAAATGCGACACAGCACCAAGGAATTGTTGCACTAATCCAAAATAACTGCTCGGCCTTGGTCACCGTGGCCAAAGATGATCCACGACAGACCTCATAGCAAGCCCGGACAACCTGTGGAGCTCGGCCCATGCAGCCATCCATTCATTCAACGGCAGCGGACGCGTCGGGGCACTGAACTGTGACCAGAATAACCTTTCAACCTTATGGTCTTTCTGATCTTTGTAAAACTCGGTCGCATCAGCAACACTCTTTGCCAGGTCCGCATACGCGTCAGCAGCACTCCACAACTGATCCAGAGGGGCATACTTCGGATCTCCGAACTTCATCCGCAACAAATAGGGCCTCCCAGCAGTGATATCTCCGGCCTCACGAAGCTCCTCCCTTATCCCTCTCATTTCAGAGCGGGTTTCCTTGGCTGCCTCCAGGACCTTCTTTAGGTCAGCCGCATTCGCTTGGTTTTCCTTTTCAAGGAGCTCAGGGCGGTTGGCGGCATCTTTCAACTCAGCAGCCATCTGGGCTATCTTTCCTTCGCTCTGGCGATGAGCAGCCTGTTCGGCTCTTAACTCTTCGACCGCCTTCAGAGCGGCCGCATCACTTATCCGGGCTTGCTCCTTGGCTCGAGCAAGCTCCGCTCGAAGGGTCTCCACGGCAGTAGCTCCATCTGCAGTCACATCATATTATAGATACTAAAATCATGCTCCTCTTAAATATTTGCTGACAAGTTAAACATACATACCCTGGGCCTCGTCAAGCCGCTTGTTAACAAGCGCGATGTCGGCATCGGCCACGTCAAGCTGCCGCCTGCACATAAAGCAGCGCGATTATTACCAGAGATTATGATCCTCTGTTTGCCTCCTTTAGATGGCAACCAGAGTCTCAGGGGCTACTATCTATACAGAACACACCTAGCATGTGTGGTACCGTCAAAAATACATTTTTTTGCACACCTCAAAGCCACTTAGCAGACTCGTAAAAGCTTCATTCAAACTGCTTTTGGCGGATGAAATCCTCTCAACCACCGTACCCATTAAGGGATGATGTGTCTTTGAGATGGCCACTCGCTCTAGAAGACCCATCAGTGTGTCTGGTTATGTGCCGGACAATCCCGGACTCCTCCTGAAGCTCTCCTTGGGAGCCGGATATTCCGGACCATGGGCAGCCGAAGTGTCAACTTCTGGCCTTGGCAGATCAGGAGAAATCCTCCGTGACGACACCTCGGGGTCGTCCGCCCCATGTGGCGGGGAGGCAGGAGGAGGTGTTTTACTCTCCATCATCTCCGGAAGAAGATCCCTCGAAGACGAACTCTGTGGAGAAGGGCTACGAGCCGGACTGCAACAAATATGTCTCGGTTATTATTCTCAGAGACAAAACATGATATACTTACCAAAGTACCCGTTTTTTACTTACAGCTCGGTTGAGGGCTGGCCCCCTTGCGGGCGTTGTACGGTAAGGACGCCCTCTGGGGCAGGGCCCCCTGGTGAGGGTTTCTTCCCTCGCTTGGAATCCTCCGTTTCCAAGTCTTCAGATGAGGCCCTTTTCTTACCGTGAGGAGAGGGGGTTTCACATTCACCTCCCCAATTATCCTCCTTTGCGGAGGCACTTACTCCCTCGATTTGGATGTGTAAGGTATGAAGCCCATCGGTGGCTTCTCTATTCCTCCCCTCATCTTCTCCTGATGGCACCTAGTATGGTGCACGCTCAAGCATCCTGATCAATAGAGGATCCGGCGAGCCTTCGGGAAGAGGGGCCGAACAACTAATCCTCTCCGCCTTCCTTATCCAGTCCTGGCGTAGAGCAATTTTTCAAAATGATGTTATAACAAACATAAAGGACGGTGTGTTCAGTAGCGGAATTACTTACTTGGGTATCTGGACGGTTGCAGTTGAGACCCACGTCCTCGGTGGTATCCGGACACTTTATTCGTGATCCGAAGAATGACCCATACATCTCTTTGAGCGTCATGCTGAAGAATTGTTGAATGGTTCGCGGTCCTTCTGGGTTGAACTCCCACATACGAAGAGGCCGACGTTGGCAGGGCAGGACCCGACGAACCAGCATTACTTGCATTATCTTGACAAGACTGACATCCTTCTTAAGAAGGTCTCGGATGCGGCTTTGCAGTGTCAGCACGTCATTAATTGGCCCCCAGTCCAGCCCCTTGTTGACCCATGACGCCAGCTGCGGCGGAGGGCCCGAGCGGAACACTGGAGTGGCCGCCCGCTTTGTACCTCGGGGAGCTGTGATGTAAAACCACTCCCGCTGCCACAAGTCAGAAGTTTCTGTGAAGGAACCCTTTGGCCATGGAGCATCAGCGCCTTTGCTTATTATAGCGCCTCCACACTCCGCGTGACGCCCGTCGATCACCTTCGGCCTCACATTAAAAGTCTTGAGCCATAGGCCGAAGTGGGGGGTGATGCGGAGGAAGGCTTCACACACGACGATAAACGACGAGATGTGAAGGATGGAGTCCGGAGCTAGATCGTGGAAATCTAGCCCGTAGTAGAACATGATCCCTCTCACGAAGGGATCAAGACTAAAACCTAGCCCTCGGAGGAAGTGGGAAATAAATAAATACGACACTCCCATTGGGTTCGGGAGTGGGGATGACCTGCCCTTGAGCAGGCAGCCTGTGCGGGATTTCAGCGGTGAGATACCTGGCCTCCCTAAGCTTCTTGATGTCCTCCTCTGTGACGGAGGAGGCCATCCACCGGCCTTGAAGGTTGGATCCGGACATGGTCGAGGGTCCGAAGTGCTTAAGCTTGAGCCTTGGGTGTTGGAACTCGAGGTGCGGGAAGGGAGGATCGAGCATGGGAAGAAAAGGACAGGCCTTGGCCCCCTTATAAAGAGGACAAATATCAAGCGTCCCCCGCGTGACCGTTTGGGACTTGCCTAAAATCAAGGAGTCATATTAAACAAACACGGTTGGGTTACCCACACCTGTATTGATGATAATCTCGTGATAAGGGAACACAATCTTTGCTTCGACAAGACGTGCCAATAAAACCGCCTCGCAGCATGTGTAGTGGCCGGTGGTGAAAAAAGGTTCAAATAAAGACCGGGCCATGGCGTGACATCACGCTATGAAAACTTTTCAGCACATTAGATTTGTGGAATATTGTGCTCTCTATGGTGGTATGTGGAATTTGTTTTGCAGAGCCGGACACGATTCTTGTGTTCAAGAACTTCTATGGAGTATTCGGAGAAGGAACCCGCCTTGCAATGCCGAAGACAATCTGCGCGCCAGACTCATGATCATTGAAGCCTGGTTTAGGGGCTACTGAGGGAGTCCTGGATTAAGGGATCCTCGGACAACCGGACTATATACTTTGGCCGGACTGTTGGACTATGAAGATACAAGATTGAAGACTTCGTCCCGTGTCCGGATGGGACTCTCCTTTGCGTGGAAGGGAAGCTTGGCAATTCGGATATGTAGATCTCCTTCTCTGTAACCGACTCTGTGTAACCCTATCCCCCTCCGGTGTCTATATAAACCGGAGAGTTTAGTCTGTAGGACAACAACAATCATAATCATAGTCTAGCTTCTAGGGTTTGGCCTCTACGATCTCGTGGTAGATTAACTCTTGTAATACTCATATCATCAAGATCAATCAAGCAGGAAGTAGGCTATTACCTCCATCAAGAGGGCCCGAACCTGGGTAAAACATCGTGTCCCCTGCCTCCTGTTACCATTAGCCTTAGACGCACAGTTCGGGACCCCCTACCCGAGATCCGCCGGTTTTGACACCAACAGCCTTCCCGCCGCACCGAGGGGTGCAGCGAGGATGCTTGCCACTCGTTCCCCGCTGGGCCGGTGGCGGCGTTGGCGGCAGGCGATGGAGAACGACGGGGAGGCCCACCGACATGAGCCATTTGGGCGACGCGAGCGGCGAGAGCAACCCGACGCTCGGCGTGGGCTCGGCGGGCGTCCGACATGGATGCGACGAAGCGGTGGGACGCGGATCAGCAGAAGGAAGGGTTCGGCGCACCCCTACCTGGCGCACCAGATGTTGGATATGGGGTTCCGGAAAACCCTTGAGGTTCGAACACTCGGGTGCACACGGAAATTTCCCCCTACTAAATCTCCCTCTCAGCCTCGCCGCAATCCCTAAGCTAGATCGGTGAACTCACGACACAAGAGACACAATATTTATACAGGTTCAGGCCATCGATGTGGTGTAATACCCTACTCCTGTGTGTGGTGGTGGATTGCATCTTGGGCTGATGATTGACAGTACAAGGGAAGAACAGCCTCACGAGGAGAGGTGTTCTTGTGCTTGGCAAACTTGTGTGGATGAGGATGATCTGAATGACCCCCCTTCTATTATGGTGGCTAGCCCTATTTATAGAGGCCCTGGTCCTCTTCCCAAATATTGAGCGGGAAGGGATCCAACAACGACCATTTTGAAAGGGGACAGCTAGTACAAGCTATCCTGACTAAAGGTGGTCTTCGCCTGTCAAAGGTGCTGGTGATGACGTCGTCTTGGGCTCCATGGTGACCTCCGTCCTGCTATCCTGCTGGTCTTGGTCTTGTTGCATCGATATGGAAACCTCCTGATTCCTCGGTACTCCGCGCCTGCGCGTGCCCCCTTAGCACCAAAGAGGAAACGAGGACACTGCGCGGGCTGGCGCCCTCCTGGTCTTGGTCTTCATGGCTTGCGTCATAGGAACCTCGCGAGGTACCCCTTGCCTTGATCTCTCTGCCTCCTCAAAAGCCTGCCTGGTGAGGCCGCTCCTAATGAGGCCTTACATTGTTCGCCCCGCGAGGCTTGGCCCCTCGTGAGGGTCTTGAGTGTTGGTTGATGAATACGGGTCGTACTGGGCCACTGGCGGAGCCACGCCGCAGGCCGCAGGCAGGCAAGTCTGGGGACCCTCGTTCCCAGAACGCCGACATAATCACCCAGTTACGTTGTGACGTTTGACGTACATAAGGCTTTCCTTCGGTATCCGGGAGTTGCATAATCTCATAGTCGGAGGAATATGTATTTGACACGAAGAAAGCAATAGCAATAAAACTGAATGATCATTATGCTAAGCTAACGGATGGGTCTTGTCCATCACATCATTCTCCTAATGATGTGATTCCGTTCGTCAAATGACAACACATGTCTATGGTTAGGAAACTTAACCATCTTTGATTAACGAGCTAGTCTAGTAGAGGCATACTAGTGACACAATGTTTTGTCTATGTATCCACACATGTACCAATTTTGTGGTTAATACAATTCTAGCATGAATAATAGACATTTATCGTGAAATAAGGAAATATAAAATAACAACTTTATAATTGCCTCTAGGGCATATTTCCTTAAGTTGAGGTGGAGTATTTGCACAAGTTTACGCATTCACAATACATTTCAACATGACAAGAGTATGAGCAGCGGAAAGAGTAAAGCATGCTAATTGCAAGAAAGTAAAGGGATGAGATTGGAGTGTGCAAATGCAATGTAGGCACGGAGATTGTTGGCGTGGTTCTGATAGGTGGTGCTATCGTAGATCCACGTTGATGGAGACTTGAACCCACGAAGGGTAACGGTTGCACGATTCCACGGAGGGCTCCACCCATGAAGGTTCCACGAAGAAGCAACCTTGTTTATCCCACCATGGCCATTGCCCACGAAGGACTTGCCTCACTCGGGTAGATCTTCACAAAGTAGGCAATCTCCTTTCCCTTACAAACTTCTTGGTTCAACTCCACAACATGTCAGAGGCTCCCAAGTGACACCTAACCAATCTAGGAGACACACCACTCTCCAAAAGGTAATAGATGGTGTGTTGATGATGAGCTCCTTGCTCTTGTGCTTCCAATTATAGTCTCCCCAANTCACATCATTCTCCTAATGATGTGATTCCGTTCGTCAAATGACAACACATGTCTATGGTTAGGAAACTTAACCATCTTTGATTAACGAGCTAGTCTAGTAGAGGCATACTAGTGACACAATGTTTTGTCTATGTATCCACACATGTACCAATTTTGTGGTTAATACAATTCTAGCATGAATAATAGACATTTATCGTGAAATAAGGAAATATAAAATAACAACTTTATAATTGCCTCTAGGGCATATTTCCTTAAGTTGAGGTGGAGTATTTGCACAAGTTTACGCATTCACAATACATTTCAACATGACAAGAGTATGAGCAGCGGAAAGAGTAAAGCATGCTAATTGCAAGAAAGTAAAGGGATGAGATTGGAGTGTGCAAATGCAATGTAGGCACGGAGATTGTTGGCGTGGTTCTGATAGGTGGTGCTATCGTAGATCCACGTTGATGGAGACTTGAACCCACGAAGGGTAACGGTTGCACGATTCCACGGAGGGCTCCACCCATGAAGGTTCCACGAAGAAGCAACCTTGTTTATCCCACCATGGCCATTGCCCACGAAGGACTTGCCTCACTCGGGTAGATCTTCACAAAGTAGGCAATCTCCTTTCCCTTACAAACTTCTTGGTTCAACTCCACAACATGTCAGAGGCTCCCAAGTGACACCTAACCAATCTAGGAGACACACCACTCTCCAAAAGGTAATAGATGGTGTGTTGATGATGAGCTCCTTGCTCTTGTGCTTCCAATTATAGTCTCCCCAATACTCAACTCTCTCTCACAGATTTGGCTATGGTGGAAAGATGATTTGAGTGGAAAGCAACTTGGGAAAGGCTAGAGATCAAGATTCTTTTGGTTGGATTGGAATGTCTTGGTCTCAACACATGAGTAGGTGGTTCTCTCTCAGAAAATGAGTAGTGGAAGTGTAGGCACGTTCTGATGGCTCTCTCACAAATGGAGAAGGGGGTGGAGGGGTATATATAGCCTCCACACAAAATCCAACCCTTACACACATTTGACCCAACTCGGTCAGACTGAATAGAAGAACTCGGTGAGACCAATTTGTTCAAAATGTGAACGTTAGGAATCTCGGTGGAACTGACGAAATCAACTATGTGGGGCCGATGTCCAAGGGCTTAGGGCAAACATCAACTCAGTGGCACCGATCGCATCAACTCGGTTAGACCGAAGTGAAGCAATAAGGCAATAGATACGATGTCAAGCAAACTCGATTGGACCGATTGCTCATTTCGGTGAGACCGAAATAATTACAATAGGCAACAAAGAATTTGCAAGGCCATCCCGATAAGACCGAGATCCGTATCGGTGTGACCGAATTGTCTAGGGTTTCTGGCAGTGGCTATGTCAACTGAACTCGGTGGCGCCAGATAAATCAAATCAGTGTGGCCGAGTTTGACTTGGAGTTTTGGACATATGTGGAAATGAGAAAGTGGCTGAGGGTTTTTGGAGCAATATCACTAAGCACTTTGAGCAAGTAGATCATAAAGCAACACCTCATCCCCTTTTAATAGTATTGGCTTTCCTATGGACTCAATGTGATCTTGGATCACTAAAATAGAAATGAAGAGTCTTGAGCTTGAGCCAATCTGTGTCCTTAGCATTTTCAAGGGGTTCCACATCCTCTTGTCCTTACCATGCCATTTGTTGAGCTCATCTGAAATATACTAGATAAAAGCATTAGTCCAACAAGAGATATGCTGACATTAATTACCAAAATCACCCAGGGAGCACTTGTGCTTAAAATGACCCCATTTTTGGTAATTGATGACAACATACATCAAAGCTTTAGTTAAAGATATGAAGAGTAACAAGTAAAGCTTTAGAAAGACATGTAACATGCATAGGCTCCCCCTACATGTATGCAATCATGTAAATATGGAATATAATAACATGTGAATGCATAAGCATGACAGAGCAAGCAATGAGTTACATGTATCTTGGTTGAATGCATCATAGCAAATGATGTAGATAAAAGGAAGTGTACCTTCATGTTCATGATTCCTTCTTGCAAACAATATGTACATTAGCAAGAGATCATTGATACGTCTCCAATGTATCTATGATATTTGATGTATTCATGCCATGTTTATAATATTTCCACATGATTTTGGTATGATTTGGTTAGAACTAACCCGAACTGATGTTGTTTTCAGCAGAACTACCATGGTGTTATTTTTGTGCAGAAATAAAAGTTCTCGGAATGCGCTGAAAATCAATGGAGTTTTTTTGGAAAATATAAAAAATACTGAAATGGAAATTTATTGGAGGGGAGTCCCATGGGGCCCATGAGGGTGGGGGGCGCGCCCACCCCCTGGGATGTGCCCCTGTGCCTCGTGGACTCCCCGTGGGCCCCCCTAACTTGTTCTCGACGCCAAAACCTCCTATAAATGCCCAAACTTCCAGAAAGAAACCTACATCGGGAGTTCCGCCGCCGCAAGCCTCTGTAGCCACCAAAAACCTCTCGAGAGCCCGTTCCGGCACCCTGCCGGAGGGGGAATCCATCACCTATGGCCATCTTCATCATCCCGACGCTCACCATGACAAGGAGGGAGTAGTTCACCCTCGGGGCTGAGGGTATGTACCAGTAGCTATGTGTTTGATCTCTTTCTTTCTAGTGTTCTTGATTTGGCACGATCTTGATGTATCGCGAGCTTTGCTATTATAGTTGGATCATATGATGTTTCTCCCCCTCTATTCTCTTGTAATGGATTGAGTTTTCCCTTTGAAGTTATCTTATCGGATTGAGTCTTTGAGGATTTGAGAACACTTGATGTATGTCTTGCATGTGCTTATCTGTGGTGACAATGGGATATTCACATGATCTACTTGATGTACGTTTTGGTGATCAACTTGCGGGTTCAGTGACCTTGTGAACTTATGCATAGGGGTTGGCACACATTTTGTCTTGACTCTCCGGTAGAAACTTTGGGGCACTCTTTGAAGTTCTTTGTGTTGGTTTGAATAGATGAATCTGAGATTGTGTGATGCATATCGTATAATCATACCCGCGGATACTTGTGGTTACATTGGAGTATCTAGGTGACATTAGGGTTTTGGTTGATGTGTGTCTTGAGGTGTTATTTTACTACGAACTCTAGGGCTGTTTGTGACACTTATAGGAATAGCCCAATGGATTGATTGGAAAGAATAACTTTGAGGTGGTTTCGCACCCTACAATAATCTCTTCGTTTGTTCTCCGCTATTAGTGACTTTGGATTGACTCTTTGTTGCATGTTGATGGATAGTTATATGATCCAATTATGTTATTATTGTTGAGAGAACTTGCACTAGTGAAATTATGAACCCTAGGCCTTGTTTCGAAGCATTGCAATACCATTTGTGCTCACTTTTATCATTAGTTACCTTGCTGTTTTTATATTTT
>LR880967.1:786031040-786041804 GCA_904067115.1 Aegilops sharonensis | reverse complement strand
ATATGCCTAGTTCGAGAATGTTGCATGGGATTATGAGCAATCTTAATAGCACTCTCATTATCACAAAGCAATGGAACATGTTTCACATGTATCCCATAATCCTTAAGGGTTTAGGTCATCCAAAGTAACTGAGCACAACATGATTCAGCGGCAATGTATTCCACTTCGGCGGTGGATAAGGATGCCGAGTTTCGTTTCTTGGAGGACCAAGACACAAGAGATCTACCAAGAAATTGACATGTACCCGAAGTGGAATTTCTATCAACCTTGTCACCGACATAGTCTGAATCGGAGTAGCCAACAAGATCAAAAGAAGAACTCTTAGGATACCAAATGCCAAAGTTTGGTGTGTGAATTAAGTATCTCACTATCCTTTTCACAACCTTAAGATGACATTCTTTAGGGGCCGCTTGATATCGTGCACACATGCACACACTTAGCATAATATTGGGATGGGAGGCACATAGATATAACAATGAACCAATCATAGAGCGGTAAACCTTTTGGTCAACCAGTTTGCCATCCTTAGTCAAGTAAAGATGTCCACTAGTAGCCATGGGTGTTTTCATACCTTTGCTTCTTGCATGTTGAACTTCTTGAATAGGTCCTTGGTATACTTTGTTTGAGAAACAAAGGTACCTTCCTTAGTTTGCTTGATTTGCAAACCAAGAAAGAATATGAGTTCACTCATCATAGACATCTGAAACTTCTCCGGCATTTGCCTTCCAAACTTTTCACTAAAATGAGGGTTAGTCAAACTAAATATGATATCATCCACATAAATTTGGCACACAAATAATTCACCATTAACCCTTTTAGTAAAAAGTGTAGAATCAATCTTCCAAATTTCAAAGCCTTTTTCAATAAGAAACTTGGTCAAGCATTTATACCATGCTCTAGGAGCTTGTTTAAGACCATAAAGAGCTTTGTGAAGTTTGTAAGCATGATCGGGTTTCTTGGGATTAACAAAGCCGGGAGGTTGTTTAACATAGACTTCCTCCTCAAGTTCACCATTTAGAAAAGCACTTTTAATGTCCATTTGGTATAAAGTGATATCATGGTGATTGTCATAAGCAAGTAAGATGCGTATTGACTCAAGTCTAGCAATGGGGGCATATGTCTCACCATAGTCCACACCTTCGGATTGAGTATAGCCTTGGGCGACGAGACGGGCCCATTTGCGTACAAATTGTCCATCCTCATCTTGCTTATTCCGAAACACCCACTTGGTTCCAATGACATTGTGCTTCTCATCGGGCCTTCAACCAACGTCCATACTTGATTCCTCTCGAAGTTGTGTAGCTCTTCATGCATAGAGTTCACCCAATCCGGATCATCAAGAGCTTCTTCAACCTTCATAGGTTCAATACTAGAAATGAATGAGTAATTTTCACGAAAGTTAGGCAATCAAGTTTTAGAGCGAGTAATTCTCCCGGTTTGAATATCGTCAAAGATTTTTTCGACGGGATGATATCTGGAGACTCTTCCTCTAACTCGTGAGAGCTTTTGTTTGGGTCGGGGTGGAACATCCTCTTCATTGTCTTCTTCTTCTTCTTCTTCTTCTTCTTCTTCTTCTTCTTCTTCTTCTTCTTCTTCTTCTTCTTCTTCTTGTTCTTGTCCTTCTTCGTTGTTGTTGCCGTTGTTGTTCTCTTGTGGAGGTGGAGAAGGAGGTTGATGAGTTTTATCTTGTTTTACTTCCTCGTTTCCTTCATCTTGACGTGTTCCACTTGTGGATGCCTCCAAGTCAACTTGTGGTTCACCTTGTCGTGAAATTGAGGCTTCCACTTGAACGGACGAGGTACTCTCCTTCACCTCCGTTGGGTGAATCTTGCCAATAGAAAAGTCTTGAATTGCTTTTGAAGGATCTTTGTCTCCTACATCAATTGGCAATCGCTCTACTTGCGAGCCATTAGATTCATCAAACTTCACATCTACCGTCTCTTCAACCTTTCAGGTGAAATTGTTGTAGACACGGTAAGTGTGAGAGTTTGAGCCATAACCGACTAGGAAACCTTTATGAGATTTAGGGGCAAATTTCAAACGACGATGCTTATCAAGAATGTAACACTTTGAGCCAAATACTCAAAACTATCCAACTTGGGGTTTGTTATCGGTGAGAAGCTCCTATGACGTCTTGCCGAGAAGCTTATGAAGATATAGTTGATTTGTTGCATGACAAGCTGTCTCAATCGCTTTCGCCCAAAAGTGTCTTGGCGTCTTGTATTCATCAAGCATCGTTCTTTCCATCTCAATAAGTGTTCGGTTCTTCCTCTCAACAATTCCATTTTGTTGAGGTGTGTATGTAGCCGAGAACTCATGTGAAATCCCTTCTTCATCAAGAAAGATCTCCACATTGGTGTTCTTGAACTCCGTTCCATTGTCGCTCCGAAACTTCTTGATCTTCACTTCAAATTGATTTTGGGCCTTCCTAGCGAAGTTCTTGAAGATCTTTTGGACCTGCGATTTATCATCAAGAAAGAACACCCACGTAAATATTGAAAAGTCGTCAACAATGACCAATCCGAATGAGTTACCACCGAGACTCTTGTAGGCATTGGGACCAAAAAGATCCATATGAAGTAGCTCAAGCGGTCTTCTCGTGGTCATGATGTTCTCCACGGGATGACTTCCTCCAACTTGTTTTCTTGCTTGACAAGCACTGCAAAGCCTATCCTTGTAAAATATAACATCTTTAACACCAATGATATGATCACCTTTAATAAGCTTATTAAGATTTCGCATGCCCATGTGACGTAACCTTCTATGCCACAAGCAACCTTTAGAAGATTTAATGATTAACCAAGTACGAGGTTGAGCCTTTTTAGTGAAATCAACAATGTATAGATTTATAAGCCACAAGTATAGGGGATCGCAACAGTTTTCGAGGGTAGAGTATTCAACCCAAATTTATTGATTCAACACAAGGGGAGCCAAAGAATATTCTCAAGTATTAGTAGCTGAGTTGTCAATTCGACCACACCTGAAAGACTTAATATCTGCAGAAATGTAGTATGGAAGTAAGGTAACAGTAGCGAAAGTAATAGTAGTAGTTTTGTAACAATCGTAACAGTGGCAACGGGAAAGTAACTAAGCAAAGATCAATATGAAACGAGCTCGTAGGCAATGGATCAATGATGGATTATGTCAGATGGCATTCATCATGCAACAGTTAAAACCTAGGGTGACACAAAACTAGCTCCAGTTCATCAATATAATGTAGGCATGTATTCCTGTCCGGGAAGCTGATCGTACCCACGAACACCTATGGGACCGGCGGACCGAGCCCCTTTCGGTTCGGAGGGGGGCGGAGATCGCACGAAGAGCGGATCGAGGCGAAGCACACGAGCAGTTTACCCAGCTTCGGAGCTCTCCGGAGAGATAATACTCCTACTGCTGCTTGTCTGATTGTATTGTGTTCTTGCTAGGGAGCGTTGAGAGCTACAAGACCTAGCGTGGGAGTTCTCTGGTTTCGAATGAGTCGAACCCTTTCTACGTTGCGCATGGGCCTCCTTTTATATGCTCAAGGGGTCTCCGACAGGTGGCAACGTAGACAAGGGTAAAAACATAAAAGGAGTCGTGGTTGGTACAACTACTTGTACAGTGTCCCATACCTAACCCTGACGGCAGGGGACAAAGGCATTAAATGCCCGTCTAAGTCGACTAAACAGTGCAGAAAGGGACCGTCAGGGACGCCATCGCTCGCCACGACGGCAATCTTGTCAGCACCGCTTGCCACCGCGCTCCGCTGGCTGCACAGCCTCTTGCCACGCGCGCCTGGAAAGGTCCCATGGCGACACGTTGGTGGATGCGCTGGAGCGCAGTAACGGCGTGGTAGTCTGCCGCGGCAAGCGCCTTGCCGCGGTTGTTTCCTTGTCGCGTCTGGAAGCTTGTCGCTCACCGGGCCTTCCCGGCAAGCTCCTCTTGCCGGGGCCTTGTCTTCTAGGTGCCTTGATTGGCCTTCCCGGCAAGCTCCTCTTGCCGGGGCCTTGTCTCTTTGACTTAAATACTTCGCTCTTGAATGGCTCAAAAGGAAACATGGAGAAGCTAGGCGGTCACCGCGGCAAGGCTCGTCGCGGGGTGCTGCAACTGCCCGTGCACAAGTTCGGGATACTAGGGTACCCCTACTCTTAACGTCAAAAGTGACCCTCTCAGTCCTGAAGTTAAATTCGCTGCCAAATGTCACCGACAACGTGATCTTTCCCTTTGGCTTGCTCCTTCCCGGATTGATTCCTTGGAATGTATCGGTCTCTTCGAGCTCGCTGTCAGGGATCTGAAGCTTCTGGAGCACCGCGGAGGAGATCAGGTTCAAGCCGGCCCCGCCGTCAACTAGCATCTTAGTGACCTTGAGGTTGCGGATAGTTGGTGAAACCAACATTGGCAAGCACCCGACCGCAGTTATGCGATCAGGGTGGTCCTCAATATCAAAGATGATAGGCGTGCTGGACCATTTCAGAGGCTTGCGCGACTCTACGGATGGTTCCGTTGCATTGACTTCCCGCATCCATTGCTTGAGTTGGCGGTGTGAAGTATGCAGAGAAGCACCGCCGTCAACGCACAAGACCTCTATGGCTTTCTGGAACTCCTGCTCATCGGCCTCGTCATCATCCATGTCTTCATCGTCGTCGTCTTCATCTTCATACTTGTCGCGGCCGCGGGGAGGTCTGTCTCCTTGCCGTTGCTTGGCCTTGCCGCGACGTCCTCCTCGGCCGGGACGTTTCTTGCCGGCTCCTCCAGCACCTTCCTGGGCCTTCTCCTTGTCGCGTCGCTCGTACTCAGCCTTCTGCTGCTCGACAAGCTGCTCGACCTTCTTGCAGCTCTGGAGGTCATGGCCCTTAGTGCGGTGGATCTTGCAGTACTGCTTGTTGGAGCTGTCCTGCTTGTCGACGACCGCCACAACCTGGCAGTTGGCGCCTGCGGCAACCTCCTTGCCGGAGCTACCAACTTTGGCCTTCTTGGCGCCACCTCCATTGCCGGAATGCTCAACAACTAGCACATCTTTGCCTTTCTTCTTCCTGTTATTCCGCCGCCGGCTCTTCCTTGCCGGGGCAGTCTCCTCACTATCAGATCCTGCTGCTTCTACATTCTCCCCGGGGAGTCTTCTCCCTTCTTCAGCACGTGCACACTTGTCGGCCAGGGCATAGAGCTCACTGACGTCTCTGATCTTGCACATCGCCATCTCCTCCCGCATCCTGCGGTTGCGCACGTTCTGATGGAACGCGCTGATTACCGCGGCAGGGTGGACGTCTGGGATGTTGTGCTGTACACGGCTGAATCTTTGGATGTATTTGTGCAGGGGCTCTCCTTCCT
This sequence comes from Aegilops sharonensis, assembly GCA_904067115.1. NCBI lineage: Eukaryota > Viridiplantae > Streptophyta > Magnoliopsida > Poales > Poaceae > Aegilops > Aegilops sharonensis. The sequence continues at coordinate 786,036,497 of LR880967.1, read as the reverse complement.
TCTGGGCGAGAAGATGAAGGTCACTCTCTTGGCCATGAGGCTTGTGGCCGCCTGTGAAGGCGCCGACAAACTGATGGCACAGATCTGTCCAAGAGGATATGGAGTTGTCCGGCAAGTGCATGAGCCAAGATCTGACATTGGGCTTGAGCACCAGCGGAAAGTAGTTGGCCAGAATCTTGTCGTCTCGTCCCCCGGCAGCTTGCACCGCAATGGTGTAGATGCTGAGGAACTCCGACGGGTGCGTCTTGCCGTCGTACTTCTCTGGTACATCTGGCTTGAAATTCTTCTTGCTGGGCCACTGGACTTGCCGCAGCTCACGAGTGAACGCAGGGCAACCTACCGCGTACGGCAAGTCACCTGGTTCCCCTGGCGCATGCATGTCGACAGAGGGCCCAGCGCGCTGGTCGGATTGACGTCGCGCTTATCTTCGGCGCTCGATGCGAGTTCGAGCGTCTTCTTGTTGTCGTTCGTGAAGAACTTGGCGCTGATCGCGACGAGCTCGTGGATCCGATGACGCGGTGGAGTCGCTTTCGAGGTGGACCCGGCGAGTTGGCGATCTCGGCCTTCGGGGTGGAGAGTGCATGGTGGTTGCACCCCCACAGGTTTCGTCGCCACCGGCTCGTGCCTTGTCGTCCTGCCGCGGCAGCGATGCACTTGGTTGCCGCGGAGTGTCGCCGTTGGCAAAGCCGATGAGACTCTGAATGGTGGCCCTCCACTCGTCGACCTTGTCCGCCGTTGGAGGGTAATCCAGGAGCAGTTGAGCTCGCGCCAGAGCTTCTGCTTGAGTGGTGGGCGGCAGTGGCGAACGGTGCGAGGAGCGGGATATGCTCGGACTTCTAAATACGTTAGAAGGAGCAGTATCTCGTCCAGGCGACCGTGCCCCACTCGCACCAGCCTGTTGACGCTCGTGCTGGTCTTGAGCGTCCCCGGATCCACCAGCTCGATCTTGGCCCAACGAACGTATGGTACTGCGAGTACCATGACGCTGTCGGTCCCGCGCCTCCTCAGATGGACGCGGTGCGTGCACGGACGCCGAGGTCTGCGCGGCCTTGTCTTTGGACTTGGCAGCACCATGGGCTCCCTCGTCGACGCCCGTTCTTCCGCCGGCGTCTACCCCACCACTCGTTTGCTCCAGTGGTGGTGGGTTCGACGTGGACGGAGCAGTTGCCGCCGAAGCCTTATTCTTCGGTGGCATGTTGATGAAGAAAACGAAGATGTTGCTCGTGTGAACGCCGGATCAGGTTCACACAGCCTCGACGCACCCCCTACCTGGCGCGCCAAAGATGTCAGGGAAGCTGATCGTACCCACGAACACCTATGGGACCGGGGACCGAGCCCCTTTCGGTTCGGCGGGGGACGGAGATCGCACGAAGAGCGGATCGAGGCGAAGCACATGAGCAGTTTACCCAGCTTCGGAGCTCTCCGGAGAGATAATACTCCTACTGCTGCTTGTCTGATTGTATTGTGTTCTTGCTAGGGAGTGTTGAGAGCTACAAGACCTAGCGTGGGAGTTCTCTGGTTTCGAATGAGTCGAATCCTTTCTACGTTGCGCATGGGCCTCCTTTTATATGCTCAAGGGGTCTCCGACAGGTGGCAACGTAGACAAGGGTAAAAACGTAAAAGGAGTCATGGTTGGTACAACTACTTGTACAGTGTCCCATACCTAACCCTGACGGCAGGGGACAAAGGCATTAAATGCCCGTCTAAGTCGACTAAACAGTGCAGAAAGGGACCGTCAGGGACGCCATCGCTCGCCACGACGGCAATCTTGTTAGCACCGCTTGCCACCGCGCTCCGTTGGCTCCACAGCCTCTTGCCACGCGCGCCTGGAAAGGTCCCATGGCGACACGTTGGTGGATGTGCTGGAGCGCAGGAACGGCGTGGTAGTCTGCCGCGGCAAGCGCCTTGCCGCGGTTGTTGCCTTGTCGCGTCCGGAAGCTTGTCGCTCACCGGGCCTTCCCGGCAAGCTCCTCTTGCCGGGGCCTTGTCTTCTAGGTGCCTTGATTGGCCTTCCCGGCAAGCTCCTCTTGCCGGGGCCTTGTCTCTTTGACTTAAATACTTCGCTCTTGAATGGCTCCAAAGGAACCATGGAGGAGCTAGGCTGTCACCGCGGCAAGGCTCGCCGCGGGGTGCTGCAACTGCCCGTGCACAAGTTCAGGATACTAGGGTACCCCTACTCTAGTACACCGACAATTCCGTATATAGTCATACGTGCTTATGGAAAAGAACTTGCATGCCATCTTTTGTCCTACCCTCCCGTGGCAGCGGGGTCCAATTGGAAACTAAGGGATATTAAGGCCTACCTTTAATAGAGTATCGGACCAAAGCATTAGCACTTAGTGAATACATGAACTCCTCAAACTACGGTCATCACCGGGAAGTGTCCCGACTATTGTCACTCCGGGGTTGCCAGATCATAACATGTAGTAGGTGACTATAACTTGCAAGATAGGATCAAGAACACAGATATATTCATGAAAACATAATAGGTTCAGATCTGAAATCATGGCACTCCGGCCCTAGTGACAAGCATTAAGCATAGCAAAGTCATAGCAACATTAATCTTAGAACATAATGGATACTAGGGATCAAACCCTAACAAAATTAACTTGATTACATGGTAAATCTCATCCAAACCATCACCGTCCAACAAGCCTACGATGGGATTACTCCTGCATGTCGATGAGCATCATGAAATTGGTGATGGAGGATGGTTGATGATGATGATGGCGATGGATTCCCCTCTCCAGATGTCATAGCCCTAGCTTAGTCTTGCCTGTCATTGCATAATATCCATGCATCATGTTTAAGTTCTCTGGAAATTTGAAATGGGGATGTTTAGAACGCTAGCATCAAATGAATTCAACTAGGTTCAAATAAAATCATTTTCAAAGAACCCAAAATGCCTTTAAAAAATGTTCATGATTTCTGATAAAGGTGAAAACCTCTGCCAATAATGATGGACATATTTTTAGGTCATTTATGGATTTTTGAGTTAATTCATAAGTATTTGAATTTGGACATTTAAATCCTATAAATATTTTTAAATGTCCAAATAATTCTGGAAGTACTTGGAGGCTGTTGGAAATAATTCAAACAGTGCCTCTAAATTTATTTCAGGATTTTATGAAGTGATTTAGTATTTTACTAAATTCAGATACAAAATAGCAGAATAGAAAACAGAAGAAAATTAGAAAAGAAAGGAAACCTACCTAACTTACCCGTGCAGCCCACCTGGCGGCCCAAGTGGCCGGCCCAGCCCACCTCCTCCTCCCTGTCGCATTCCACCTCCTGCCAGTAGGCAGGAGGGCGTGTGGCCGCCGTGCGCGCACACGCGTCCCAGCCACCTCCTGCTTGCCGCTCCCCCTCGACGCCTGGCCTTCTCTGGAGGTGCCACGACGCCCCTAGAACCGCCTCGCTCACTCCTTCGACCCCATCCCCTTCCCTGGCTCTCTCTCTCGCACACACAAAGCGCAACCGTCGCCGTCGTTCGCCGTTGCCGTGGCCACAGACACCGCCACGCCCCGCCAATGCACTCAGAGGCTCTACCTGGTCCTCCTCTTCCTCCTCACCGAGCCACGCAAGTAGAGGATCACCACGCCGTCGTCTTCGAGCTCGTCACCACTGCATCTGCTCGCCGGACTTCGCCGATCGATTCGTCGCCTCCGACGCTTCCCCGAGCACGCTGGCCATCCCTATGGCACCGCACTGAGCCCCCGAGTCGTTTCCCCCTTCTCCCCTGGTCGCTTTTGACCACTAGGCCATAGCCCCGTCTTGGCCGAGAACTCCACGCCGCCGGCAATGTCGTCGCCGTCCCTGCAGCCATTGAGGCTCGAAACCAAGCATGTCAACGTGCTCCTAGCATCTTCAGGAGCTTGGTGAGCCCCTTAGCCAGCCCTCCTGTCCTCTGTGGCCTCGCCCTGCTCGAACCCGTAGCTCCGTCCGCTGCTGTTCTGGTCGCCGCCGTTGGTCCTAGCCACCGCAGCTCCGGCCACCACCACTAGACGAAGCAGCTCGCTCCAAGGAACACGTAGGAGCAAACCCCGCCTCAAACCGTGGGCTGTAGTGAGATCCCGACGATCTCTGCCGCGCACAATGGTCGTCGCCGGCGAAACTCCGGCGACTGATGACGTGGCCCATCATTAGCCACTAATGACCCAGCTAAACCACCCCTAGAGCCACTGCCATGTGGGCCCGAGTGCCTAAAGTAATTAGTTTTATTTCTCTGTTAGATTAGCACTAATCACGGTGGGCCCCGCCTGTCAACTTTGACTTGACCACGTCAGCTTTGAACGGGTCCCACATGTCAGCCTCTGTAGCTGACTCCGTGTCACCGACCAGTAGGCCCCACTGGTCAGGTTTGACCTGGACGGTGCCTATTGACCTGCTGAGGTCAGCATGACCTAATGCTGACGCAATAAGTCATTTTCTGGATTAAACATAATTCAAGAAATTCCTGAAAATAGCTAAAACTTCTAAAATTCATAGTAAATTTTCTGTAACTCCAAATAAGATAAATTATGTATGAAGAATGATCAGAAAAATCCAATCTATCCATCTGTACTGGTTTCAGGCATGTTTAAACAACTTAATGTTGCTTTTTAGTGCAAAACATGATAATGCACTATTTAAATTCATAATTTGAGTTTGGGATTGAACCTTTGGTTCAAAATGACCCAAATCCATGTGGTTGTAGTTGCACTAGGCAAACACACTCATATCACCACATCATGAGCATGCATCATATTGTGCATTGCATTGATTGTGTTTCTTTCTCAGTTGTCGGTAATTGCCCCTCTCGATAGACGTGTCCCGATGATGAGTTCGATGACACCGATGAAGAGCTATACTATCTTCAGAAGTGCCAGGCAAGCAAAACCCCCTTGTTCATTCTGATACAATCCCACTCTCTCGCCCCTACTCTCTTTTACTGCATTAGGACAACAACGATTCAACTGTTACATGCCGCGGTAGTTGAACCCCTTATCCTCTGCATGACCTGTCATTGCCACAGTACATAGATGAAACCCACTAGCATGAGTAGGAGTTGTTTGAGCCCTGATGTGCCTACTCATTCATGCTTGTTTGTCATGCCTGCTACTGCTTAGAGTTGAGTCAGGTTTGATTCATCGCGGATGAATTGGAAAGTGGTGAACATGTCTTACTGTGTGAGCTAAGTGTGTGAACACGATTTGGTAAAGGTAGCGGTGAGAGGCCATGTAGGAGTACATGGTGGGTTGTCTCATTGAAGCCGTCCTCAGGAACTGATTTCTGTGTTTGTGATCCATGAACAGTTACTACCATGCATTGGGCCCTGAAATATGACCCCGCTCGACTTCTTAACCACCCTTTTTCCTCTGTCCAGGAGTTGCAAGTAGTTTCTGGTGTTTGTAGTATGCTGGAGGCCGTGCACAACGCTGACCCAAGGGGTGGGCTGTGATGCGGTAGGCACGTGGC
>LR880967.1:786006817-786030976 GCA_904067115.1 Aegilops sharonensis | reverse complement strand
TTTCCTCTGCATGACCTGTCATTGCCACAGTAAATACATGAAACCCACTAGCATGAGTAGGAGTTTTTTGAGCCCTGATGTGCCTACTCATTCATGCTTGTTTGTCATGTCTGATACTGCCTAGAGTTGACTCAGTTCTGATTCATCAGAGATGAATCTGAATGGTGATGTACATGTCCTACACTGTGTGAGCTAAGTGTGTGAACACGATTTGGTAAAGGTAGCGGTGAGAGGCCATGTAGGAGTACATGGTGGGTTGTCTCATTGAAGCCGTCCTCAGGAACTGATTTCTGTGTTTGTGATCCATGAACAGTTACTACCATGCATTGGGCCCTGAAATATGACCCCGCTCGACTTCTTAACCACCCTTTTTCCTCTGTCCAGGAGTTGCAAGTAGTTTCTGGTGTTTGTAGTATGCTGGAGGCCGTGCACAACGCTGACCCAAGGGGTGGGCTGTGATGCGGTAGGCACGTGGCATGATGTACCGGGCGCCCGTTTGGTGTCTCGGGAACCCTGCACACATCGTTCGGGGACGTATGTGGAAACTTCGGCCGGACTCCCTGCGGATGGAACTCGAATAGGCGATAAACCTGGACTAGAGACTTGAGTGTTTAGGTAGGTCGTGGTCTACACCCACATCGGCTTTCGCTTGAAGTGTGCCGAGCACATATCGTGTGCAGACGCTAAGTGGTGGAAACATGTGTGAATAAGTACACCCCTATAGGGTTATAAATGATCTATTCGAATAGCCCCGTCCATGGTAAAGGACCTCTGGGTTGCCTATACAGTTCATAGACAAGTGAAAGTGGATACTCTAAAATGCGCAAGATAAGCGTGATGGCGTTCTCGTGGGGAGACAGGAGCGGATCCATAGTGGTGTATTGATATGGTGAATATGTGGACTCGTGTGCGCCACCTCAAAAGAGTTGCTTGTAGTCGTAGTTCAGGTTAGCCACCGAGTCAAAGCTAGCTTGCTCCAGTTAAACCCCACCATCCCTTTGTTGATAATGATGCATATGCAGTTAGTTCTGATGTAAGTCTTGCATGGTACATTTGTACTCATGTTTGCTTAATTTATGTTTTTGCAGAGAGACTTCAGTCTCGCTAGTAGTTCCGCGTGGACTTCGACATTTAGCTTGTTACCTCAGCTACGATCTTGTGCCCTCGGCAGGATCTGGTAGATAGTCACGCTTCTCAGCCTTTTTCATTTGTAGATGTCTGTACTCAGACATGTTAAGCTTCCACATGTGCTTGACTTGTATGCTCTGAATGCTAGGTCATGAGACCCATGTTTGTAATATCTCGCCCCTCGGAGCCTATTGAATAAATACTTGAGTCGTAGAGTCATGTTGTGATGCCATGTTGTATTTGCACATATCGAGCATATTGTGTGTATGTTATTGAAATGCTTGGTATGTGTGGGATCTGACTATCTAGTTGTTTATGCTTGGTAGCCTCTCTTATCGGGAAATTTCTCCTAGTGCTTCCACTGAGCCTTGGTAGCTTGCTACTGCTCCGGAACACTTAGGCTGGCCGGCATGTGTCCTTCTTCGTTCCTGTTTCTGTCCCTATGGGGAAATGTCACGCGATTACTACCGGAGTCCTATTAGCCTTCTACAGCCCGGTTTACCGGAGTCCTGCTAGCCCACTTGCTACAGCCCGAATTCACTCGCTGATGACCGACACGTTCATTGCTGGGTCATGTATGCCTGTCCCTGTAAGTTAGTGCCACCTTGGGTTCACGACTAGCCATGTCAGCCCAGGCTCCTTGTCATATGGATGCTAGCGACACTATCATATACATGTGCCAAAAGGCGCAAACGGTCCCGGGCAAGGTAAGGCGACACCCATGGGAATACTGTGCGTGAGGCCGCAAAGTGATATGAGGTGTTACATGCTAAATCGGTGTGGCTCTAAGTCGGGGTCTTGACACTGGAGCCCCAAACGGACTCCAGATCTACCCTCCCGAGGAAGAACAGGGCTTGGCAGTGGCCCTGTATCGTAAAACGCGATGAATCCTTATCTTTGATTTTTTCTCCCCGAACATGAATATATGGAGTTGGAGTTGAGGTCGGTGGAGGTCCAGGGGGCCCACAAGGGCAGAGGGCGCGCACCCCACCCTTGTGGCCAGGGTGTGGGCCCCCTTCGGTTGATTCTTTTGCCAATATTTTTTATTTATTCCAAAAGTTATCTCCATGATGTTTCAGGTTATTCTGAGAACTTTTATTTCTGCACAAAAATAACACCATGGCAATTCTGCTGAAAACTGTGTCGGTCCGGGTTAGTTCCATTCAAATCATGTAAATTAGAGTCCAAAACAAGGGCAAAAGATTTTGAAAAAGTAGATACAATGGAGACGTATCATAGATCACCTCTACGTATACCGGTAAAGACCATATTATGATTATCTCTTCGAAAGACTTGGCATTCTACTTCAGTAAATAGACCATTGAAACCGAAATCGGCTAGTCTAGATACGAAAAGTAAATTGTATCCAAGAGATTCAACGAGCATAACATTTTGGATAGAGCTGTCATGCGAGATGGCCACCAAGGCCAACCACCTTACCCTTTGAGTTATCACCAAAAGTGACATACTTTCGGGGACAGTCATTTTCAGCAAGCTCATGAAACATGTCCTTATCTCCGGTCATGTGATCGGTACATGCACTATCAAGAACCCATTCCTTTCCTTCGGCCATGTAACCTCGAAGGTTAGCCGTAAGACCAAAGTGTCTCATTGACTCATCAAGATCAAATTCACTATCATCATCCTCATCATAATATCCATGTTCAACATCATCTTGTGATTGATCATCACCTAGAGAGAGTGATTCATTAGATTTATGACCATGACAATGTAGCGACCAGGCCTCAAACAGTCTAATCTCTGTGCATCAGTGTCATCCCTGGATCAGTAATGCTGGCACACTTATAACAGAGTTGAGGATTTATAACAGAGTTTCAATCACACACTTACTACATCGAATGTCTCAAAAGAGAACTTATTACAATAATATGGCTTAAGGCCATCTAAAAACGATAACAACGGGAGGCTTGGAAGATAAAGTGAGTCCATCAAACTCCAACGACATAGCTGAGTGAACGACAACGACCTATGGCACCTTACTCGTCGTCTGAAAAGTCTACAACATGAAATGTTGCAGCCCAAGACGGGCCAGCACATGGAATATGCTGGCAATGTAACACATAGTGTAATGAATAGAAATAATGCTATCACTACATGCATATATGGCTAGTGGAAAGCTCTATGGTTACAGTTTTGCATAAAGCCAAATTTTCCCTACAACAAAGGAATAAATTTTATTTAACTATCATGGTGGTTGATATGAGAAGGTTCCTCCAACTCAATCCCAATTAAACATCATCATTAAACCCAACAAATTAATTTAGAGTGATGAGATCAACATGATAATCCAAGAACCAGATACTCAAGATGTCCATAACCAGGGACACAACTAACCATGATTAGTTTATACACTCTGTAGAGGTTTGCACACTTTTCCCCACAAAACTCGAACACATCTATGATTGGAGATTCGAGAAATAGCCTTTCTTAAGCATTAACTCTCTACTCTGGGTAGACAGTACCACCTACAACCCACTACATCTGCTAGTCTACCTATTCAAGAGCTTCATGCAACTTACTCAACTATGCCAGAGCCCATATTGGCTTGTGGCTGCACACGGAAGTTTCCAGCATGAATAATCTTATGATAGCTTTGAGCCTGGGTGGCAAACTGTAGGATGATCACACGGGTACTCCGGGATATCCTAGGACAACACTGGATTCTCTAGGTGCCCTGACAACCACTGGGTACTCCAGGGTGCCTCAACCAATCCACCCAGATGTGTATTTAAGTATCCAACTTATGTTAACCATTAATTAACAATACTCACATCTGTCATGGATACACTCACCAGAACCACGTCTACGAGCATAGCATAGCAATCCTGAGCATAACATAGACGTAACTCCCAAAGGTTTGACAATAAAAGGGCAATAGGTTCTACCTCATCATCTACTTCCCAAACCCACATGTCAATTAGATCCTAACCATGCAATGTTTGAGGGTTGATCTAATGCATAAAAACCGGGCAATAAAGAGGTATGATCAAAGTGTTACTTGCCTTTCCGATGATCCGCAAAACCTACAGATTTGTAGTAGCATGCTTCGCACTTCGGGAATTCTATCGCAAACAAACAATGGCAAACATAAGCACTCAAACTAGAAGCATAGGTAAAAATCAAATAAAAGATCTAACCATAAAGTTCAACTGAAGAACTCCGGTTTGCAAAAAGAATCAACTCAAACGGAGCAACGAAACTCAAACTACGAAAGAAACAAGATCCATTAACTAATCTGGACTAAAGTCAAAATTTATAGTACCAAAATCTTGTTCAATTTGGTTAAACAGAAAGAGGGCCTCGAACCCTGGAAAAAATAAAACGCGACGAACAGGCTAAGGAACGAATGTTCACTGACTGCGGCTATCGGACAAACAACGTTCGTTAAAACGAATGTACGGAAGAACGTCCGCTATTTAACTGAACCGAAAAAACTGAACCGAATCTATAAAAACGGATCTAGGGTTTCGAAAAAAACCGATCGGTTTTCCTAAGAAAACTGGCAGCGGCGGCGGCTACCTCAGCGGCGGGGTCGGCGGTGGCTCCGGCGGTCGGCGGCGGCGGCGGGCGGGTGGTGGCGGCGCGACGTGTGGTGGCGGGGCGACTAGGGTTGGCGGGGTCGGTCCCCTGGCTTATAAGGGCCGGCCGGGCTAGTGTCCAGGTCGGACATGGCCCGGTTAGGTCGGTTCCATTTAAAAGAAATCCTGACGTAGAAAAACTAATAAAAGAAATATTAAACGGATTCCAAAAATCCTGAAATAAATTTTCACGGTCTTCAAATAATATTGCGGATAAAGTGAACATTTATTTGGGCCTCTAATGCAACTTTGAAAAACACATTTTTTTCTAATTCAAATAAAATAGCAATAAAACTACGAATAAAATTCTTATTTGATTTTAATATCTTTCCTCCAATATTTCTTTATTTTGGAGAAGTCATTTTATCCCCTCTCTTTTATTTTCATATTGGAAATATTTGAACAGAAAATAATTAAAACCAAATGATCCTCTTTTCAAAAATTTGAGAAAACTCAAATATGAAAATAATGAAATCCCCAACTCTCTCCGTGGGTCCTTGAGTTGCTTAGAATTTCTAGGATCAACCAAAAATGCAATACAATATTATATGCAATGCTGACCTAATGTATAACATTCCAAATTGGAAATTTGGGATGTTTCAAACCTACCACCCTTAAGATGAATCTCGCCCTCGAGATTCGGGTTGGCTAGAAAATAGGTGCGGGTGGTCCTTCCGTAGGTCTTCCTCTCGTTCCCATGTGGTTCTTCTTTGGTATGGTGGATCCACTAAACTTTGCAGAACTTGATAACCTTGCTACGTGTGACTCGGCTAGCAAACTCGAGAATCTTCACTGGTTTCTCCTCGTAAGTCAGATCGCTATCCAACTGAATCGCTTCCAGTGGCACTGTATCTCTCAGAGGAATATCAGCCATCTCTGTGTGGCACTTCTTTAACTGGGAAACGTGGAACACATTGTGAACTCATGACAATCCTTCTGGTAATTCCAGCTTGTAAGCAACTTCTCCCATACGCTCCAATACTTTGTATGGTCCCACAAAACATGGTGCTAACTTTCCCTTAACTCCAAAACGCTTAACTCCTCGAAGTGGGGACACACGAAGATATACTCTATCTCCGACTTCGTAAACTATCTCCTTGCGTTTAGAATCCGCATAACTCTTCTGCCTGGACTGGGATACCTTGAGTCTATCATGAATCAGCTTAACCTTCTCTTCGAATTCCTTAATCAAATCTGGTCCAAACAACTGACAGTCTCCAACTTCATCCCTTAACAATGCTGTCCTGCACCTCCTTCCGTACAAGGCCTCGAAAGGGGCCATCTTCGAACTGGCTTGATAACTGTTGTTGTAAGAGAACTCTGCATACGGCAAATTGTCATCCCAACTAGATCCATAATCTAGCGCACAAGCTCTCAACATGTCCTCCAGAATCTTATTGACTCTCTCAGTCCGTCCATCTGTCTATGGATGAAAGGCTGTACTGAACTCTAGCCAGGTACCCAAAGTCACATGTAACTAATTCCAAAACTTTGAGGTGAACTGGGTTCCTCTATATGATACAATGGTCCTCGGAACTCCATGCAGACATACGATCCTGGTCATGTATATCTTTGCCAACTTAGCACTGGTGTAAGTGGTCTTCACTGGGATGAAATGAGCTACTTTCGTCAACCGATCGACTACAACCCAAATCGAGTCATAGCCTGAACGAGTCCTGGGCAATCCTGTGATAAAATCCATGCCTAGCTTGTCCCACTTCCATTCGGGTATCGGCAATGGCTGTAGCAAACCTGCTGGCTTCTGATGCTCTGCCTTTACTCTCTGACATACATCACATACTGCTACATACTCCGCAATATCTTTCTTCATTCCGGTCCACCAGAAACTGTCCTTCAAATCCAAATACATCTTGGTATTTCCTGGGTGAATCGAATATGGTGAATCATGGGCCTCCTGCAGAATCAACTTCCTGATCTCGGGGTCATTAGGCACATATACGCGATCCTCAAACCATAAGGTATCATGCTCATCCTCACGAAATCCTTTCACCTTTCCTTTGCTCATCCTTTCCTTTATCTCGGCAATCTCCTTATCAGACTTCTGAGCTTCTCTGATCTTATCCATCAAAGTAGACTGAATTTCCAATGCTGCTACAAAACCTCTCGGAACTATTTCAAAACATAGCTCGCGAAGATCCTCTGCTAACTACTTAGGTAATCCTCCGGCCCTGAATGTATTGACATGACTCTTGCAACTCAACGCATCGGCTACTACATTATCCTTTCTGGGATGATAGTGTAACTTCATATAATAATCCTTAATGAGCTCAAACCATCTCCTCTGCCTGAGATTCAACTCCTTCTACGTGAAGATATACTTCAAACTCTTGTGATCCGTGTACACCTCACAATGGTTTCCGATGAGAAAATGTCTCCATGTCTTCAACACATGCACTACGGCTACTAACTCCAAATCGTGTGTCGCATAATTTAGCTCATGAGGTTTAAGCTATTGGGAGGCATATGAAACAACTCTTCCCTCCTGCATAGGCACTACTCCAAGTCCTCGACGAGAAGCGTCGCAATACACTTGATAATCCTTGCATTGATCTGGAAGAATCAACACTGGGGCTGTAACCAAACGTTTCTTCAGCTCCTGAAAACTGTCTTCACACTCCTCAGTCCAATTGAACTTGGTGTCTTTCTTCAACAACTCTGTCATGGGCTTTGCAATCTTAGAGAAATTCTCAATGAACCTCCTGTAGTATCCTGCGAGTCCAAGGAAACTCCGGGTCTCTCCAACAGACGTGGGTGATACCCATTTAGTCACATTGAAAACCTTGGTGGGGTCTACTGCGATTCCTTCTTTGGATATAACATGTCTGAGGAATCCAACTTCCTTCAACCAAAACTCACACTTGCTGAACTTGGCATATAACTGATGTTCCCTGAGCTTCTCGAGAACCAAACGCAAATGCTCCTTATGCTCCTCTTAATTCTTCGAGTAGAACAAAATATCGTCAATGAATACCACGACGAATGATGCGGAGCATCCCTAGCTCATCCCCATGGACATACCTACATCTCCCTCAACACCACTTGGACCCATGACAAGAGCTAGGGCAAAGGCTATTGAAGATAAGGTGAACTCGCTCCTCTGCAAGCTCCCTCTCTCTACTCATGAGACTTGGCTACTACCTCACACGGAGACTCTGTTTGTGATCAGGTACTTGGAGGAGAGCCACGGGACAGCTACACCCAATGGCCAAGGTGGCAAGGACACCAAGCATGAACATCAAGAAGAAGAGCTAATTGGGAAGCTACAGGTACCGGACCACTGGCCGGGCCCGGACGTCCGACCCTGAAGGTTGCTACAACCGAGAGAAGGAAGGCCAGCCCGAGCTCTAGGGACCGGACGACCGACCCAGTCCAGACGACCGGCGACTCCCAGCGAGCGGATGACCGGCCGCCACGGACGTCCGACAACTGGGCACCCGAGAGGAAATTAACGGAAGGCTGAAGCCACCGGACGTCCGTCAAACCTGCACCCGAGACAAAACAGCGGATGTCCGATCCTACCGGACGTCCGGACCTCCGCGAGCGACCGGACGACCGGTAGAGACCGGACGTCCGACACATGAGTGACCGCAGCAGCGGGCTGATGCCCTTGTACCCCTTCACTTTGACCCCCATTTGCACTATGACTGTAAATAGGCCTCTCCCACCTCCTAGCTAGGGTTAGCATTGTGATAGCTCGTTTGAGATAGAGCATTGCTCATCCGTACCGGGTCTACTCCACGTGAGGGACCGTGCCTCTTCGGAGAAGATCCATTCGGATTCAAGGCCTCTATCCGGAGAAGACAATCAAGACCTCCTCACGGAGAAGAACGATTACTCTTGTATCTTCCCTTTGTTGACTTTGGATCATGTGTTACCTTGTGCTTTCGGTGATCTAGACCTTGTGTTATTAATCACTTGTCGGTTGAGTGTTTCTCTCGTTTCTCCCCGTGATTTCCCTTGTGTTCTTCCACGCGTTCTTCATGTTTCCCCGTAGGATCCACTCCAAACGTGAAATATCGGCCCCATAGGGTTCTGCCCTACATCATCTTGGTATCATGAGCCACGTTGATCACGTTTTTGGAGCCCCTACCCCATGTTTTCTAGCTTGATTTTGTTGTTTTCTTCCTAAATCCGAAAATTCCCCACCAAAAATAGCCCAATTTTTTTGTGATTTGTTGGTGAGTTGAAACTTTGTTGGATTTGGTCCATGGATTTGTGTTGCCACGTCTGGATCTAGCTTTCCCCACCCTCCCCACCCTTTTCCATCCACAAATCCTCTCGATTTAGACATCACCATCTTCTTCCTCCCCGAAATCGTGCTGTTCTTCCCATGCCCGATTTTTGCCCAGGTTACGGACGACCGGACCCTGCCGGACGTCCGACGACCGGACGACCATGACCACCGGACGTCCGTGCAACTCTGACGAAACTAAATTCTGTTCAGTTCGGCCACCACCACAACCCCACCTTCCACCACATCTTCCAAACCCACGTACACCACCATCATCCCCAATACCTCCTAGGATGATTTTGACATGTTTTGGTCTTTGAGATTTTGAGTTGTGGCTCCCGTGTCCTATTGTGTTTCGGCTATATAGGTACGGTTCGACATCATCATCACCACGGCTCATCTTCGCAAGGGTCTCATCATCGCCAAGGATGGTAACCTCGACGACATCTTTGTCATACCTTGCAATTGCATTGATACCCACATGGCCTTACTTTTTCGTAGCTTACCCATCGAGACTAGCCATTGAGTATTGCTGGCAACGTGACTTGTGCACATTAGTGATCATACTCCATAGCATACATACCATACCATAGTGGTGCATATCTTGGCATCAACTTGTGTGTCACAAAGTTTTCATCGCATACTCAATTGCTATCTTGGTTCATGAAGTTTTGCATGAGAAAAGAGCTCAAAAGTGAAAGATCCACCCAAGCTTTTAAGCAAATAGGAAAGATAAGCAAAGAGCTTATGAGCAAGAACCATAGCATCATACTACATTAAGATTGTCATACTCGATCATCTTGGATCATAGCACCAAAATACCATACATATAGCATACTTGGGATAGAGGTCGTTGCATTTTTGCCTAGTAGGTTGTGCACAAGTTCCGTATCCGCCTATTGTGCAATCGTGCTAGCGTCTCTCGTGTATTGTGCAACAAGAGCATTTTCGTGGATTCCACATTTTGGCTCACTTTTGGTATGCACAATCCCATTTATCTATTTGCGTGTGTGTTTCCGTGTACCCCTATTTGCTTGGTCTACTTGTTGCATTTGCAAATTTGTGAATCTTTTCCAACATTATTGAAGCTCACTTACGATTGCATCAAATTTTGTGCCACCATCCTAACCAAGCTCCAGCATAAGCTTTTATTTGTGGAGGTGCGAGAACCGACAAGGATTGGTACCAATAGTGCTATTTCATTGTCCGCATTTGAGTGAACTTGATTCATCATCAACATCGGTCAAGGTACATTGGTATAAGTTCTTCTCTTTCTACAACTCACATTGTGATTGGAATGATGGATAGGCCGAGTACTTCTACCAACCCACTCTTCATCGAGCAAGACGATGACATGTCATCATATGTCACCAAGAGCCACCTCTTTGGCGCACAACGAGCGTTACATCAAGAGCAACAAGCTATGAACGGACGCATCGACAACCTCGCCACCGACTTGCGACTCTCCGAGCAACCTACCAAGGACTACTTCGACAACAAGCTGACGCTCACAAGCAAGAGAACGATGCAAGGATGGACGAGATCCGCGCCTTGTTGGTGAACCGGCCTCCTTCAACTTCTTCATACTTAAGACGGAGCCACTCAAGTCGACACTCCGACGACTCCTTCTCCAGCTCAAGTACACCATCATCGAACACTCTTCGACTAGCCGCGCGTCAAGACCGTCATGCATCTCGCAACCCGCTACACGACAAGCATTCACAAGAGCAAGTCGATGAGCAAGTCCCTCGTCCTCACCCAAACCAAGTCGCTTTTGCTCAAGCTCAAGAACGACAACGACTACGGCGCCAAGAGGAAGAACGAGCGCGTCTACACCAAGAGCACCAAGACGCCGAGGCTCAACGTCTTCAACAACAACTACGTGAAGCGCAAGCTCTTGAGGCACAACGTGCCCTTCAAGAATCAAGTTGAGCCATCGCCAACCGCAATCACGAACGGCACAATCAAGAGGAAGCCCTTCGAGAAGAAATCCAAGAGAGGAACTACCAACCGCGAGTGCAATGTCAAGTTCCTCAAGCTCCTTCACAAGCTCGTCAAGCCCCACCTCAACCTCAAGTTCAACAAGAGCAAGTTGATCATGGACTTCCTCCACGCCAAGAGTAACATGAGGATGATTACCCTCCACGTCAAGGGCGTCATCATCACCATCACCAACAACACAATGAAGAGCAACGCTATGGCAAGCTCAAATTCACAATGCCCAAGTTCAATGGAAGCAATGATCCGGAAGAATACCTCTCATGGGCATTGAAGGTCGACAAAATCTTTCGTTTGCACAACTATGAGGAAGAGAAGAAGATCGCTATGGCATCACTTGAGTTCCAAGACTATGTGCTCATATGGTGGGAACAAGTCCTTGAGCGCCGAGAAGCAAGAGGTGAACCACCTATCACCACTTGGGCTCAAATGAAGGAAGTCATGCGAGCATGTTTTGTGCCCACCTACTACAACCGCGATCTTTTCAAGAAGCTACAACTCCTCAAGCAAGGAACAAAGAATGTTGAATAATACTACAAGGAAATGGAGATAGCCATGATTCGAGCCAATGTCACGGAAGATGATGGGCAAACAATGGCACGCTTCTTGAATGGACTCAATCATCCCATCAAGAAGATCACCGACTTCCAACCCTACTCCAACCTCACTGAGCTCATACATCAAGCTACAAAGGCGGAACGTCAAGTGCAAGATGACTTCAAGTACGCCAAGTACTCATCCAAGACCTATGGCTTCTCCAACAACCAAGCTTCAACAACTCCTCCAACCTCTACATCAACCAAGCCTTCTCCAAGCAATGACGACAAGCCAAGTTACAAGAAAACTTCATCAAGTTCAAGTGGTCTTCCTCCTACTACAAGCAACTTCAAGACGCGTGCTTCATCATCTACTCTGACCGATGAGACCATCAAGACAAGCTCCTTCAAGTGTTTCACTTGTGGCGGCCGAGGCCACAAGTCCTATGAATGCACAAACAAGCGCACCATGATCCTCAACGATGATGGCACCTATGACTCCATGAGTGATGAGGAGATGCAAGCTCTTGAGCAAGTGGCCATGCACCGGCGCGTGAACAAGGATGAAGATGATCAAGTCTTTTGCGATGAGGATTCGAGCCCTGCTCTCGTTATCTCCAAGGTCTTGACTCTTCAACATCAGCAAGAAGAAGACCAAAGATGCCACATCTTCCACACAAAGGCCGGCATCAATGGAAGGTATGTCAAGGTCATCATCGATGGAGGTAGTTGTCACAACTTGCCAAGTGAAGAACTATGCTCCAAGCTTCAATTGGTCAAGAGGAAGCACTCGCACCCCTACAAGGTTCAATGGCTAAGTGACTTCGGCACTATACGAGTTGAGCATACGGTCCAAGTCTCCTTCAAAATTGGTGCATATGAGGACACTTTGGAGTGTGATGTGGTCCCAATGACCGTTTGCCACCTCCTTCTTGGTCGACCATGGCAATTCGACCGTGGTGTCATCCACAACGGGCGCACCAATCACTATAGCTTCAAGATGAAAGGGAAGGAATATGTGCTACGACCTATGTCTCCTAGTCAAGTGATAGCCGACAAGCAAGCCACCCATCGTGGAGAGAAGAGTGAGAAAGTGATCCACCAAAAAGTGAGTGAGAGCCACAAGCCAAACTTGAGCGCCTCTTCGCCTAGAGAGAAAAACCTAGTCCTATTTGCCACAAAAAGTGAGATGAGTGAAGTGTGTGAGAACCCATCGAGTGTGATGCACTTTGTCCTTGTGTGCAAGGATGGGAAACCAAAAACTAACACCTCTCATGAGCTACCTTTAGTATTTCAATCTCTTTTGCAGGAATTCCAAGATGTTTTCAACGATGAGCTACCTCCGGGGCTACCTCCTCTACGAGGCATTGAGCATCGAATCGACCTCATCCCCAGAGCGCCTCTCCCAAACAAAGCTCCATACCGCGTCAACCCCAAGGAAACTAAGGAGATCCAATGGCAAGTACAACAACTAATCGACAACGATCATGTACGTGAAAGCTTAAGTCCTTGTGCCGTTCCCGTTACACTTGTGCCTAAGCAAGATGGAAGTTTCCGCATGTGTTCCGATTGTAGACCTATAAATTCTATTACCATTCATTATAGGCATCCCATTCCTCGCTTAGATGATATGCTTGATGAACTTAGCGGTGCCGCCTTTTTCTTAAAAATTGATCTTAAAAGTGGCTATTATCAAATCTGCATACAAGAGGGTGATGAATGGAAAACTTCTTTCAAAACCAAATTTGGCTTATATGAGTGGCTAGTTATGCCTATGGGTTTATCGGAAGCTCCCGGGTACTTTCATGCGTCTTATGCATTATGTGCTTCGCCCTTATATTGTAGTCTTTGTTGTGGTTTACTTTGATGACATTCTTGTTTCTAGCAAATCCATGAAAGAGCATCTTAATCATGTTAGGGCTGTTTTGCAAACCCTTCGCAAGGAACGTCTTTATGCCAACTTGAAAAATATGCACGTTTGGTGTTGACAAACTCGTTTCTTGGGTTTTGTTGTCTCTTACAAGGGTGTCCATGTTGATGAATCTAAAATTGAAGCAATTAAAACTTGGCCCCAACCCACCAACTTGCAACAAGTGCGTAGCTTCCTTGGTCTTGTGGGTTTTTATCGTCGCTTTGTGAAAGATTTTAGCACTATTACCGCTCCTTTGCATGCGTTGAGTAAGAAGAATGCTCCTTTTGTTTGGGGATCTTTGCAATCCACCGCTTTTGATGAGCTCAAGTCTTTGCTTACTCATGCTCCGATTCTTGCTTTACCCAACTTTGAGAAAACTTTTGAGGTTCATTGTGATGCAAGTGGTACCGGAATTGGCGGAGTTTTGATGCAAGAAAAATGAGCCATTGCACATTTTAGTGAAAAAATCTCCGGTGCTCAACTTAACTACCCCATCTATGACAAAGAATTTTATGCTTTAGTGCGTGTGCTACATGTTTGGGAACATTATCTTAGACCTCATGAGTTTGTCATCCATACCGATCATGAAACGCTTAAGTACTTAAAAGGTCAAACTAAGTTGAACAAGCGTCATGCCAAATGGAGTGAATTTATTGAATCTTTCCCCTATGTGATCAAGTACATTAAGGGTAAGGAAAATGTAGTTGCGGATGCACTTTCACGCATATGCACGCTTGTCACTAAACTTGAGTTGAATGCTATTGGCTTTGAGCACATAAAAGACTTGTATGCTAATGATCCATATTTTGCTACTCCTTATGCTAAATGTTTGACGCATACATCTTGGGAACAATATTACATCAAGGATGGTTATCTTATGAAAGCTAACAAACTATGCATTCCCGAGTCTTCTCTTTGTTTGCTCCTTTTGCAAGAGGCTCATGGAGGCGGACTCATGGGACATTTTGGACACCACAAGACATTCACCACGCTCTCCAAGAACTACTTTTGGCCCAAGATGTTCCGCGAGGTCTCACGTTTCACCAACCGATGCTCTACATGTCGCAAAGCTAAGTCTAAAGATCAATCCCATGGTCTTTACATGCCTCTTCCTATTCCTTATCAACCTTGGGAAGACATTAGCATGGATTTTGTACTTGGTTTGCCTAGAACTCAAAATGGAAAGGATTCCATGTTTGTTGTTGTGGACCGATTTTCTAAGATGGCATATTTCATTCCTTGCAACAAGATAGACGATGCTTCGCACATTGCAAATTCTTTTGTACGGACATCTTGTGAGTACCAAAGACAATCGTCTCCGATCGTGACGTCAAGTTCTTGAGTTACTTTTGGAAGACCGTATGCGCCAAGCTCGGAATCAAGCTCTTGTTCTCATCCGCATACCATCCTCAAACCGACGGCCAAACGGAGGTGACGAACCGGACACTCTCCATTCTACTTCGCGTGTTGATCAATAAGAACATCAAGGAGTGGGAAGCATGTCTACCCATCGCCGAGTACGCCTACAACCGTGCAAGACATTCGACTACCGGCAAGTCCCCTTTCAAGGTCGTCTACGGCTTCAACCCGTTGTCACCATTGGACATTCTACCTCTTCCTCTAAAAGAGCGCACCAACATGGACGTGAGTGCACGGGCAAGCTACATCAAGAAGATGCATGAGGATACAAGGCACACCATCGAGCGCCAAGTACAAGTACTAGCGACCAAGCTCAACGTCAACAAGCAACCCATGATCTTCAGCATTGGCGATCTCGTGTGGCTACACCTTCGCAAGGACCGCTTCCCCAACGAACGCAAGTCCAAAGTTCTCCCTCGAGCCGATGGACCCTTCAAGGTGCTAGCACGCTACAACGACAACGCCTACAAGATAGACCTCCCACGAGGCAAGTACAATGTGAGCGACATCTTCAACATCAAGGACCTCGCGCCATACCATGGAGATGAAACTTTTGATCCGAGGTCGGATCTTTCCCAAGGGGGGGGGGGGGAGATGATGCGGAGCTTCCCTCGCTCATCCCCATGGATGTACCTACATCTCCCTCAACACCACTTGGACCCATGACAAGAGCTAGAGCAAAGGCTATTGAAGATAAGGTGAACTCGCTCCTCTCCGAACTCCCTCTCTCTACTCAAGAGACTTGGCTACTACCTCATACGGAGACTCTGTGTGTGATCAGGTACTTGGAGGAGAGCCACGGGACAGCTACACCCAATGGCCAAGGTGGCAAGGACACCAAGCATGAACATCAAGAAGAAGAGCTACTTGGGAAGCTACAGGTACCAGATGACCGGTCGGGCCCGGACGTTCGACCCCTGAAGGTTGCTACATCCGAGAGAAGGAAGGCCAGCCCGAGCTCCAGGCACTGGATGACCGACCCAGTCCGGACGACCGGCGACTCCCAGTGAGCGGATGACCAGCCGCCCCAGACGTCCGGCAACTGGGCACCCGAGAGGAAATTAACGGAAGACCGAAGCCACCGGACGTCCGTCAAACCTGCACCCGAGCCAAAATAGTGGATGTACAATCCTACCGGACGTCCGGACCTCCGCGAGCGACCGGACGACCGGTATAGACCGGCCGTCCGACACATGAGTGACCGCAGCCGCGGGCTGATGCCCTTGTACCCCTTCACTTTGACCCCCATTTGCACTATGACTATAAATAGGCCTCCCCCACCTCCTAGTTAGGGATAGCATTGTGATAGCTCGTTTGAGATAGAGCATTGCCCATCCGTACCGGATCTACTCCACGTGAGGGACCGTGCCTGTTCGGAGAAGATCCATTCGGATTCAAGGCCTCTATCCGGAGAGGACAATCAAGACCTCCTCATGGAGAAGAACGGTTACTCTTGTATCTTCCCTTTGTTGACTTTGGATCATGTGTTACCTTGTGCTTTCGGTGATCTAGCCCTTGTGTGATCAATCACTTGTCGGTTGAGTGTTTCTCTCGTTTCTCCCCATGATTTCCCTTGTGTTCTTCCGCGCGTTCTTCGTGTTTCCCCATAGGATCCACTCCAAACGTGAAAGATCGGCCCCATAGTGTTCCGCCCTACATCAACGAACTTATCCAAAAACTCCATAAACACCTTGTTCATCATGTTCATGAAATATGCAGGGGCGTTAGTCATACCAAATGACATAACGGTATACTCATATAGCCCGTACCTTGTGGTAAAAGCTGTCTTAGGTATATCCTGCTCTCGAATATTCAGCTGATGGTATCCTGACCACAGATCGATCTTGGAAAATACTTTAGCTCCTTGCAACTGGTCAAACAAATCATTGATCATCGGCAGTGGGTACTTGTTCTTGATTGTCACTTCATTCAACGCACGATAATCAACAACCATCCTTAAGGATCCATCCTTCTTCTCCACTAGAAGCACTGGTGATCCCCAAGGTGACGAACTTGGTCGAATATAACCTTTTTCCAGTAACTCCTTAATTTGATTCTTAATTTCCTCCAAATCCTTTGCGGGCATCCGATACGGTCTCTTGATATTGGCCCTGTGCCTGACAAAATCTCAATCAAAAACTCAATGTCTCTATCCGGTGGCATGCCTGGCAACTTCTTGGAAATACATCAGGGAAATCCTTCACCAGTGGTACTTCCTCATGTACAACTCCTGATAAGGAATTCACTTGAGTCTTCTTCGGCACATGCCGGGATACATACTTTATCCTTCTTCCTTCTGGGGTGATGAGCATAATCGACTTACTAGCACAGTCGATGTTCCCTCCATACTTTGATAACCAATCCATGCCTAATAATTCCAGTCCTTGTGACTCCAATACTATTAGGTCTGAGGGGAACACGTAGTTACCAATCCTTAATGGTAATCTATCACACCATAGGCTAGCCATATACTCTGCTCCTGGCGAGGTTACTAACATGGGTGACCTAAGGGCTTGGGTTGGCAGGTTATATTTATCCACAAATCCCCTTGATATATATGAATGTGATGCACCAGTATCAAAAAGAACGACTGCAGTAAATGACTTAACCAGAAACTTACCTATAACTGCATCGGGTTGCCCTTCAACCTCCTCCACGCTAACGTGGTTCACTTGTACCCTGTTGAAAGGGTTGGGCTTCTTCCTAGAGCTTCCATTGCCATTTCCATTCTTTGCTTCAGAACACTCCGTGGTGTAATGTCCATTCTTCCCGCACTTGAAACAAGTAATGTGACTTAGATCCTTCTTGGCGGGCGTTGCTGGGTTGGAACGGTTCTGGCCGTTGCTTCCTCCATTCCCATTCCCATTCTTGGGGCCACTATGGTTATGCGAACTTCCTCCATTGGAATTATGGCCTCCATGGTTATGGTGAATGTGTCCTCCCGGGTTTGGAGTAAAACGAGGCCTCTGCTAAGCTCCTGAATTGTACTTCCCTTGTCCATACTTCCTCTTGTGGTTGTCTATCTGCTGCTACTTCCCTTCAATCATGAGAGCTTTATCTACCAACTCCTGGTAGTTGTTGCAGATTGCCACCATCAACTACATGCTCAGCTCATCATTTAGTCATTCCAGAAACTTCTCCTACTTAGCGGCATCTGTAGCAACGTCATCTGGGGCATAACATGCTAACTTACTAAAATCATCCACATACTGGCCCATTGTGCGTCCTCCTTGGCGCAAGTCGTGAAACTCACGCTTCTTCTTGGCCATAGCTCCTTCTAAAACATGGGCAGTGTGGAAAGCCTACTGAAACTGGTCCCATGTGATAGTGTCGATGGGGTAAGTGGCTGTGAAATTCTCCCACCATGATGCTGCGGGTCCATCAAGTTGATGTGCGGCAAAACACACTCTCTCCGCATCTGTGCATCCTGTAGTGGTCAGCTCCCTTCCAATCCAACGGAGCCAATCATCTGCAACAATCGGCTCGGTGCTACTAGAGAGCACCGGAGGATTCAGCCTTAGAAACCGAGCTAAGTGGTCAACATGTGGTGGTGGTGGCGGATTGTCGTCGTTGTTGTTGTTCCCCTGGTTCTGATTCTAGACTAGTAGCTGCATCAGGGTATTCTGCTGCTGGATCAACTGGGTGAGCTCCGGCGGGAAAGAAAATCCATTGTCACGTCTCTAAGGCATCTGATGGGTTTAGAAAAGATGAGAAAACAGAATAGAATGAGGTCTAGAGGGAAAACACTACCCATATGCTCATGAGACGAACACAATTATATCACTTCAATCAATTCAAACAAGGGCATACAATCGGTCTAACTATCGTTACAAAAGTGCTCGGACTATACTATATACATGGGGGAATACTACTACTAATATGGTGGTCGACTAGAAGTTTTAATCGATGGAAGACTCCATGATATCTGCTCCAGCTTCATCAACATAGTCATCATCGCTATCGTCGGGGTCCGAGTCAGTGTTGTCGATGATGATGTAGTCCTCCAAACGAATGTCCTTGAAATCGTCGTCATCTCCTCCGGGTGGGGTCTCCCAAGAATACTCCTAGCTTCCTTGTCAGATAGTCACTCTTCTCCATGAGTATCGTCATTTCCTCCTCATATCCATCACGTGTAGACTTGAGTTCTTCCTCCAGCTCCATGATCCTGATCATTGCCTTCTTCAGGTCTATCATGCCTGCGCACATCTGGTTCTCCTGGCGACGAATCTGGTTTAACTCCTGGATGAAAGCTGCAATGGACCTATCCCTGTTGGTGTTGATCATCTCCCATTTCTCATCTCGGCGCCCCCAAATCTGGTAGATAGTATCCTTGAGATCTTTGTGGTAAACTTCTCCAATGCGTCCCATAGTGATGTGGGCTGCCATGCTCTTTCCTAGACTCCAGGTTGGTGCATCAAATGAAAACTCTATGGGCTCAGTGACTGGCATGAATGTCCTTCCTGGAACTTGAGCTCGAATCATTCAACACTCCTCTTCTGGTAAAGTGGCGCTGTAGGTCCCGGTGAAGCTTGGTATTCCAATGTTCAGGTACCTAGTAACTTCCTTCAAATGTCGTACAAAAGGAGTGTCTTCATCCGGTTGTGTGAACTTGTTCCTTGCATACACCATCCTCAGAGTAGAAAAGGTGAGGAGTCAGAAATGAGAAGAGAGTAGTGACCTATGGTTTTAGCTTAGTGTTCATGTCCTACAGTCAGCGTGTGCTCTGATACCATCTTGTAGCGACCATACCTCAAACAGTCTAATCTCTGTGCATCAGTGTCATCCCTGGATCGGTAGTGCTGACACGCACAGTACTTGAGGGTTTATAACAGAGTTTCAATCACACACTTATTACATTGAATGTCTCAAAACATAACTTATTACAATAATATGGCTTAAGGCCATCTAAAAACGATAACAACGGAAGGCTTGGAAGATAAAGTGGGTCCACCAAACTCCAACGGCATAGCTGAGTGAACGACAATGACCTATGGCACCTTACTCGTCGCCTAAAAAGTCTGCAACATGAAATGTTGCACCCCGAAACAGGTCAACACATGGAATATGCTGGCAATGTAACACATAGCGTAATGAACATAAATAATGCTATCACTACATGCATATATGGCTAGTGGAAAGCTCTATGGTTACAGTTTTGCATAAAGCCAAATTTTCCCTACAACAAAGGAATAAATTTTATTTAACTATCATGGTGGTTGATAAACATTGAGAAGGTTCCTCCAACTCAATCCCAATTAAACATCATCATTAAACCCAACAAATTAATTTAGAGTGATGAGATCAACATGATAATCCAAGAACCAGATAATCAAGATGTCCATAACCGGGGACACGGCTAACCATGATTATTTTATACACTCTGCAGAGGTTTGCGCACTTTTCCCCACAAGACTCGAAGACATCCATGATCAGAGATTCGAGACATAGCCTTTCTGAAGCATTAACTCTCTACTCTGGGTAGACAGTACCACCTACAACCCACTACATCTGCTAGTCTACCTCTTCAAGAGCTCAACGCAACTTACTCAACTATGCCAGAGCCCATATTGGCTTGTGGCTGCACACGGAAGTTTCCAGCATGAATAATCTTATGATCCCTTTAAGACTGGGTGGCAAACCGTAGGATGATCACACGGGTACTCCGGGATATCCTAGGACAACACTGGATTCTCTAGGTGCCCTGACAACCACTGGGTACTCCAGGGTGCCTCGACCAATCCACCCAGATGTGTATTTAAGTAGCCACCTTATGTCAACCATTAATTAAAAATACTCACATCTGTTGTCACAGCCCCAGATTAGCCTTGCTTGACTTTGCTTGCTCATCATGTCATCATGTTTAAATTCCTAAGAAACTTGAAATGGGGATTGCCTAAACCCTAGCATTAAAGGAATTCACTAGGTTCAACCAAAATATTTCCAGCAAATCCAAATGATTTCCAAAAATGTTCATCATTCTTGGAAAATGCTGGAAACAGTAACCAGAGGTGATGCACATTTTTCCATGACATATTGGGATCTGGATTTAAATCATATCTTATTTGCCTTTGGGCATATAAATTTTATATATTATATTAAATGTCCAAATATTCATGAACTGAAATTCTGGTTATTGGAAATAATCCAAATAGTGGCCACAAGCAGTCTCATGATTTTTGAAAGTGCATAGGTATTTTTAATAAAGCCCTAAAAATTTACAGAATAATAGAAAACTAAAATAATTAGAAAAAGGAGAGAGAGAAAGGATCCAGCCACTTACTTGGCGCAGCCCACCTGGCAGCCCACTGGCCGGCCCAGCACTGTGCTGGCCCGTGCCAGTCATCGCCTACCTCTGCCAGTAGGCAGAGGAGGGACACGGCGCACGCGCCCGAGCTCGCCACGCCACCACCCTGCTCGTCTGCATCGCCTGGTCACCGCTTCGACGCCGCGAACGCCTCCCCGGCGTCGCCCCGGTCCACCTGACACCTCACACTTCCCCCTGCTCTCTCCCTCGCTTCCTCGACGCCATGGCCGCCGCAGCCGCGTCCGCGCCGACGAGCACCACCGCGGCCATCGTCCACCACCTCACCTCCTCGACGCGGCCCTGAGCTCCGCCGTGCCTCCCTCGTCCTTCATGACGGCTCACGCGACCGGAAGAGCCCCGAAGCGCCGCCCCGACGTTTTTCCCCTCCTCGATCGCCGGAGATCCCCCTCGCCGCCGTGACCACTCCAGCTCTTCCCCGACCTCTCTGACCCGCTCGTCGAGACCACTATGAGCTGCTGCCCGTCCCCCCCCTCTCCGTTCCCTCTCTCGTGCACCGCACGCACCACACCGAGTTCACCGCACCCGCCGCCGTCTGTGCTCACCGCCGGCGTGGCTCCGACCACGAAATGGCTCCGCTGTCACATCCATCCTGTTCACCCCGCTGCGTAGAGCATGTAGGTGCCCCGCACGAGCTTCCCCGACCGTCGTAGCGATGACCCCGAGCTCACCCGAGCTTCGGCAGCCGTCGAAGTCGTCGCCGGCGACGTTTACGGCCACCCCCGGTTCAACCACCACCACCGTTCGATGCGGGGGAGCGCCCGCATCACTTAGATGGCCTCCGCCGTACTTTTGGTCGCCGGAGCGCGAATTCCGCGCTGCCCGGCCGCCTCTGGTCGTCGCCGGCAGCCAAAAGCCGGTGGGTTTGACCCATTTGATCATGTGGGCCCCGCCCCTGGTCAAACCTAGATTAGGAGTTAAGCTAATATTAATTTAGTTAGTTAAGCTAATGACACTGACACGCGGGACCCACTGGTCAGTTTGACCTGGGCCGCCCTTGTTGACTTGCTGACGTCACACCGACGTCATGCTGACGCAGTTAATGATTTTCTGGAATTTAAATAATTCAAGAAATTCCAGAAAATAGCTAAAACTTCTAAAAATCATAGAAATTAATCTATAACTCAGATTGAAATGATTTATATATGAAAAATTATCACAAAAAATTGCATTTTCATGCATTTTTGAGAAACTTAAAGCTACTGTATATGACAATTTGAATTAATGGCATTTGAAATGCCTTATGTGGAGTTTGAATTTGAATCTTGCGTTCAAATCAACTCCAATCATTGCTAGCTGCATTAGCTCAAATCACAGCATATTGACATGTCATGATCATGCATCATATTGTGCATTGCATTGATTGAGTTATTTCTCTGTTGCCGGGGTTGTTCCCCCTCAGTAGACGTTGTTCCGATGCTGTGATCGATGACACCGATGAAGAACTATACTATCTTCAGAAGTGCCAGGCAAGCAAAACCCCCTTGTTCATTCCGATACAATCCCACTCTCTCGCTCCTGCTCTTTTTACTGCATTAGGACAACAACGATTCATCTGTTACTTGCTGCGGTAGCTGAACCCCTTTATCCTCTGCATGACCTGTATTCCACAGTAATTAGATGAAACCCACTAGCATGAGTAGGAGTTGTTTGAGCCCTGTTGTGCCTACTCATTCATGCTTGTTTGTCATGCCTGCTACTGCTTAGAGTTGAGTCAGGTCTGATTCATCGGGAATGAATTGGAATGGAGTGTGAACATGTCCTACTGTGTGTGAGCTAAGTGTGTGAACACGATTTGGTAAAGGTAGCGGTGAGAGGCCATGTAGGAGTACATGGTGGGTTGTCTCATTGAAGCCGTCCTCAGGAACTGAGTTCTGTGTTTGTGATCCATGAAACAGTTACTACCACACATTGGGATCCTTAATTGACTCTCTCGGCTTCTTAACCACCCTTGTTCTCTGTCCAGGAGTTGCAACTAGTTTCTGGTGTTTGTAGGATATGTGTTGGAGGACGTGTGTAGCACTGACCCTAGGGGTGGGCTATGATGCGGTAGATACACCGTGGCCCGGTGTACCGATTCGCCCGTTTGGTGTCTCGGGAACCCTGCACACATCGTTCGGGGTCGTTAGTGGAAACCTCGGCCGGACTCCCTGCGGATGGAACCCGAATAGGCGATAAACTTGGACTAGGGACTTGAGTGTTTAGGTAGGCCGTGGCCGACACCCTCGCCAGGCTTCCGCTTGAAGGTTGCCGAGATACATGACGTGTACATGGCGGTAAGTGGCGAGAGCGTGTGTGAAGAAGTACACCCCTGCAGGGTTAATATGATCTATTCGAATAGCCGTGTCCGCGGTAAAGGACTTCTGGGTTGCCTATAACAGTTCATAGACAAGTGAAAGTGGATACTCTAAAATGCGTAAGATAAGCGTGAGTGCTATGGATGGCGTTCTCGTAGGGAGACGGAAGCGGATCCATAGTGGTGTATTGATATGGTGAATATGTGGACTCGTGTGCGCCACCTCAAAAGAGTTACTTACAGTCGTAGTTCAGGATAGCCACCGAGTCAAAGCTGGCTTGCTGCAGTCAAACTCCACCACCCCCTTTGTTGATAATGATGCATATGTAGATAGTTCTGATGTAAGTCTTGCTGAGTACGTTTGTACTCACGTTTGCTTATTTTATGTTTTGCAGAGAGACGTCAGTCTCGCTAGTAGTTCCGCTTGGACTTCGACGTTTAGCTTGTTACCTCAGCTACGATCTTGTGCCCTCGGCAGGATGTGGTAGATAGTCAGGCTTCTCAGCCTTTTTCATTTGTAGATGTCTGTACTCAGACATGTTAAGCTTCCGCTTGTGCTTTGACTTGTATGCTCTGAGTGTTGGGTCATGAGACCCATGTTTGTAATATCTCGCTCCTCGGAGCCTAATGAATAAATATTTGAGCCGTAGAGTTATGTTGTGATGCCATGTTGTATTTACACATATTGAGCATATTG
>LR880967.1:785981373-786003778 GCA_904067115.1 Aegilops sharonensis | reverse complement strand
AAAATCTTGTTCAAGTTGGCTAAACAGAAAGAGGGCTTCGAGACGAAGATCTAGGCGCTTGAATCACCTGATTCGGATAAACGAGCGAAAAGATGAACTAAAAGGAAGATCAGGGCAGAAATCGCGATAAAAAATAATCGCGGAAAAACCCTGGAAAAAATAAAACACGAAGAACAGGCTAACAAACGAACGTTCGCTGTCTCTGGCTAACGGGCAAACAATGTTTGTTAAAACGAACGTACGTCCACTATTTAACTAAACCGAAAAAACCAAACCGAATCTAAAAAAACGGATCTAGGGTTTCGAAAAAAACCGATCGGTTTTCCTAAGAAAACCGGCGGCAGCGGCGGCTACCTCGGCGGCGGCTCCGATGGTCAGCGGCGGTGGCGGGCGACTCCGGTGACGGCGGCGGGTGGCATCGGCGGCGGCGCGACGCGCGGGTCAAGGCGGGGCGGCTAGGGTTGGCGGGGTCGGGCCCCCCGGCTTATAAGGGCCGGCCGGGCTAGTGTCTAGGTCGGACATGGCCCGGTTAGGTCGGTTCCATTTGAAAAGAAATCGTGACGCAGAAAAACAAATAAAAGAAATACTTAACGGAGTCCAAAAATCTTGAAATAAATTTTCACGGTCCTCTAATAATATTGTAGACTAAGTGAACATTTATTTGGGCCTCTAATGCAATTTTGAAAAACGCATTTTTCCTAATTCGAATAAAATAGCAATAAAACTCCGAATAAAATTCTTATTTGATTTTAATATTTTCCTCCAATATTTCTTTATTTTGGAGAAGTCATTTTATCCCCTCTCTTTTATTTTCATATGTACTCAAAGAGAAAATAATTAAAACCAAATGATCCTCTTTTCAAAAATTTGAGAAAACTCAAATATGAAAATAATGAAATCCCCAGGTCTCTCCGTGGGTCCTTGAGTTGCTTAGAATTTCTAGGATCAACCAGAAATGCAATAAAATATGATATGCAATGATGACCTAATGCATAACATTCCAAATTGGGAAGTTGGGATGTTACAGACAATGTGCATCTTTATGAATTCTAATGACTTGTGAGATGATGCTACTAATGACTCCAACATCTCCTTTGGCACGCATAAGGTCACGAAGCTCAAATAGACAATCATCAAATTTAGGATCACTAGGTTTCATTTTATGAAAAGCTATGGACTTTTGAAGAATCTCATCTAGATTTTTCAAGGAATAGTTTGGAAAATGTTCCTCAAGATATCTCCATATGGTATAAGCACAATCAAATGTACGTAAGCATACAAGCAAATTTCTAGGCAATCCTCTCATGATAATATCAATGGTTCTAAGATTGTGGGTTATGTCAAGATACTCGTAGGGGGTAGGATGCAAGGGATCAATAGGAGGCGCACAAGGGCTAGTAATGTACTTTTTCAAATTATATTCATTGAAAGTCTCAAGCATCTCATTTTCCCAAGCACTAAAGAACTCTCCGTCAAGCATAGGCACTCTACGTCTAATACTCCCAATCGTAGACTCAACCATATTCCTCCAAAGGTGATTAAACCAAAGCAATCGAGACCAATACTTTGATACCAATTGAAAGGATCGAGAAGAGGTGTTTAGAGGCGGGTGATTAGACACTCAACAAACAAAGGTGGCCGTTTTTAAGTTCTTCAAGTTGAGGTGGAGTTTTATCATAAGTTTAAGCATTCACAATACATTTCAAGCAAACATGACAAGAGTATGAGCCGCGAAAGAGTAAAGCATGCTAATTGCAAGAAAGTAAAGGAATGTGATTGGAGTGTGCAAACACAATGTATACACAGAGATTTTTGGCGTGGTTCCGATAGGTGGTGCTATCGTACATCCATGTTGATGGAGACTTCAACCCATGAAGGGTAATGGTTGCGCGATTCCACGGAGGGCTCCACCCACGAAGGGTCCACGAAGAAGCAACCTTGTCTATGCCACCATGGCCATCGCCCATGAAGGACTTGCCTCACTGATACGTCTCCAACGTATCTATAATTTTTTATTGTTCCATGTTGTTATATTATAATTCTTGGATGTTTTACAATCATTTTATATCAACTTTATATCATTTTTTGGGACTAACCTATTGACATAGTGCCAAGTGCTAGTTGTTGTTTTCTGCACTTTTTTTACATCGCAGGAAATCAATATCAAACGGAGTCCAAATGCAGCGAAACTTTTTTGAGATTTTTTGGACCAGAAGACATCCAGTGGGTCAGAGAAGCACCTGCGGGGTGCCCCGAGGGGGGCACAACCCACCAGGGCGCGCCTGGGGGCCTAGGCACGCCCAGGTGGGTTGTGCCCACCTCGGTGGCCTCCTGCACCACCTCTTCGCTCTACAAATGCCCAAATATTCCAAAAACCCTAGGGGAGTCGAAGAAATTTCATTCCAGCCGCTGCCAGTTTCAGAACCACGATATCCAATCTAGAGCCCTTCTCTGGCACTCTGCCGGAGGGGGAGATCATAACCGATGGCCATATTCATCATCCCGACGCCCACCATGATGAGGAGGGAGTAGTCCACCCTCGGGGCTGAGGGTTTGTACCAGTAGCTATGTGTTTAATCTCTCTCCCTCGTGTTCTTGAGATGTCACAATCTTGATGTATCGCGGGCTTTGTTAATATAGTCGGATCATATGGTGTTTTACCCTCTCTATCTTGTGATGAATTGAGTTTTCCCTTTGAGATTTTGTTTTATCGGATTGAATACTTTTATGGATTTGAGAACACTTGATGTATGTCTTGCTATGAATACCCATGGTGACAATGGGGATATCATATTGATTCACTTGATATATGTTTTGGCACTCAACTCGCAGAATCCCGAGGTGAAATTGGGGTAATATATGCATAGGGGTTGATGCACATTCTTGTCTTTGTTTCTCCAATAGAAATCTTGGGGCACTCTTTGAGGTTCTTTGTGTTGGATTGAGTATTACGAATCTGAATTTGTTTTGGTGTTATTTTAGTACGAACTCTTGGATAGATTGATCGAAAAGAATATCTTTGAGGTGGTTTCGTACCCTACAAATAATTTATTCATATGTTCTCCGCTAGATAAGAACTTTGGAGTGATTCTTCTTCGCACGTTGAGGGATGGCTATGTGACCCAATTATATTAGCATTGTTGAGAGATTGCACTAGCGAAAGTATGGACCCTAGGCCTCATTTTCAAGCATTGCAATACCGTTTGTGCTCCGTTTTATCAATTGCTACCTTGCTGTTTTTTATTGTTCTTATTACAAAAGTCAATATCTACCATCGTTATTACACTTGTATCACCATCTTCTCGCCGAACTAGTGCACCTATACAATTTTCCATTGTATTTGGTGTGTTGGGGACACAAGAGACTTTTTATTATTTAGTTGCAGGGTTGTTTGAGAGAAACCATCTTCATCCTATGCCTCCCACGGATTGATAACCCTTAGGTCATCCACTTGAGGGAAAATTGCTACTGTCCTACAAAACTCTGTGCTTGGAGGCCCAACACGTGTCTACAAGAATAAAGTTGCGTAGTAGACATCAAACTCTTTTCTGGCGCCGTTTCCGGGGAGGTGAGTGCTTGAAGGTATATCTTTAGATCTTGCAATCAAATCTTTTAATTTCTTATTTTATCACTAGTTTGGTTCATAAAACAAAACTACAAAAAATGGAATTGAGGTTGCATCATATTGTTCATCTTTATAATGTCTTTCATGAAAATGATGGAAAGGAAAACTGTGCCCAATTGATAGAGGAAGAATTCTATAAAATGTTTGACAATAAATCTTTGAATGATGAACATGATTACAATATTGTTGGTATGAACTCTTTGAATATCCATGATGCTAATGGTATGCAAAGCCATACGCTTGGGGTTGCTATGNTCCTATGCCTCCCACGGATTGATAACCCTTAGGTCATCCACTTGAGGGAAAATTGCTACTGTCCTACAAAACTCTGTGCTTGGAGGCCCAACACGTGTCTACAAGAATAAAGTTGCGTAGTAGACATCAAACTCTTTTCTGGCGCCGTTTCCGGGGAGGTGAGTGCTTGAAGGTATATCTTTAGATCTTGCAATCAAATCTTTTAATTTCTTATTTTATCACTAGTTTGGTTCATAAAACAAAACTACAAAAAATGGAATTGAGGTTGCATCATATTGTTCATCTTTATAATGTCTTTCATGAAAATGATGGAAAGGAAAACTGTGCCCAATTGATAGAGGAAGAATTCTATAAAATGTTTGACAATAAATCTTTGAATGATGAACATGATTACAATATTGTTGGTATGAACTCTTTGAATATCCATGATGCTAATGGTATGCAAAGCCATACGCTTGGGGTTGCTATGTTTGATGAAGATGATATTTTTAGTCCCCCAAGATTTGATGTGTATTTTTTTATAGTGATTGCATGCCTCCTATTTATGATGATTATAATGATGAAAGTGGATTTGGAGAGGTCATGACTTTATTTAGTGATGAATCACCCATTTTGGATGAGGCTTCAATTGACTATGATAACAAAGTTGCTATCTATGATGATTATGGTGATGACATGTATGCTATAAAGAGTAATTATAACCATGAAACTTCTCATCATGATTTTAATTTTCACTTTCATGGTTATTTTGTTGAGTTTGCTCCTAGTACTATTGATGAGAAAAAATTTGCTTATGTGGAGAGTAATAAGTTTTCTATGCTTTTATGTCATGAAAAGATGTTTTATGTGATAGTTATATTGTTGAATTCATTCATGATGCTACTGAAAATTATTATGAGGGAGGAACATATGCTTGTATGAATTGCAATAATATCAAGTTTCCTCTCTATGTGTTGAAAATCTTGAAGTTTTGCTTGTTTTGCCTTCCTATGCTAGTTGATTCTTGTTCCCATAAATTGTTTTCTCACAAAATAGCTATGCATAGGAAGTGGGTTAGACTTAAATGAGCTTTCCATGTGATTCATGATGCTCTTGTTATGTTTCAATTCTTATCTTCTATGCAAGCATCATTGAAATCATCATGCCTAGCTAAAAGGCATTAAAGAAAAGAGCTTGTTGGGAGACAACCCAACATTTTTACCTACTGTTTTTGTGTGGTCACATGATTGAGACACTGTGGTAATCATGTTTTATAGCTTTTGTTTCAATAAAGTACCAAGTAAAGCCTTTGGGATAGTGTGGATGATAGTTGACTTGATTCTGTGCAAAAACAAAAACTTTTGCGCTCAGTCCAGGAAATTTGAAAATTCACAGGAACATGCTTTTGATCTGAATTTCTTACAGGTGATAGATATACAAATTATCTATGCTTTCCTAATTTGTCAGAATTTTTGGAGTAGCAGAAGTATGGTTGGAGTACAGATTACTACAGACTGTTCTGTTTTTGACAGATTCTGTTTTCAATGGATAGTTTGCTTGTTTCCTAGTTTCTATGGCTTATATTGCTCAATATAAATTGTGGAAATGATATGCTACAGTAGGAATTGTGTGGAAACAATTATGAATCTTGTCTTTGACAGTACCAAAGTGAAATGGTTTGCTCTTTATCATACTAACCTATCTCACGAAGTTCCGTTAAGTTTTGTGTGATTGAAGTTTTCAAGTTTTGGGTGAGATATCATTATGAGGAGAATAAGGAGTGAAAAGACCCTAAGATTGGGGATGCCCAAGGCACCCCAAGGTAATATTCAAGGAAGATCCAAGCAACTAAGCTTGGGGATGCCCCGGAAGGCATCCCCTCTTTCGTCTCCAACATTATTGGTAACCTCACTTGGAGCTATGTTTTCATTCGTCACATGATATGTGTTCTTCTTGGAGAGTCATTTTATTTTGTTAGGATTTGATTGCTGTTATTTAGAATAATGTTTTGCTTCTTTCTTTTCAATAAAAATGTCAAGGATAGCCTTTACCATGCTTATTTTGCAAGTCTACTTGTTGCTGTTTGAAAACAGAAAGTTTATCGCTCTTTCAAATCTCCCAAGAAAAGTCAGAATGTGATAAAATGTTGAAACTTTTTGCATAATAAGCTATGATAAATTTTCTACAGTGTGGTAATTTTTCATAATTTGTGGAATTAGGGAAGTATGATGAATCTTGCATTCTTTACAGACTATACTGTTTTGGCAGATTGCTATTATGGTTGCTTTGTTTGCATATGTTTGCTTGTTTAATGATTCTATTTGAGGATAGGACTATTAAATATGCAGAGGAATTTAGTATGCAATGTTGAATAATAATTTTAGTAATTTGCTACAGTAGATAATGATAAGGTTTGTGCATTCATTTATACTAACTTATCTCACGAGTTCTTGTTGAGTTTTGTGTGGATGAAGTTTTTAAGATTTAGGGAAACCGTGTTATAAGAGGCATTAAGGAGACACAAAAGCTCAAGCTTGGGGATGCCCAAGGTATCCCAAGATAATATTCCAAGAAGTCTCAAGCATCTAAGCTTGGGGATGCCCCGGTAGCATCGCACCTTTCTTCTTCAACAATTATAAGTAAGTACCGGTTGAGCGTAAGTTTTTGCTTCTTCACATGAGTTGTGCTATGCTTGGAATGCCATTTTATTTTGTTTTTCTTGTTGTTTATATAAAATACTTAGGTTTGAAAGTTTTTAAATAAGAGAGAATCCACAATTGGTTACCCATTTGCTTAACTACTCGCTTGATCTTCACTTATATCTTTTTGGAGTAGTTTGTCAATTCTCTCATGCTTCACTTATATTATTTTGAGAGATGAAAATTTCTATGCTCATGTTCTTCACTTATATTTTTTGAGCTTATTAAAAGCAACATATGAAATTAGTCCCAAAGTGATAGATATCCAAAGAGGATATTGATATAATAAAAACTTTCACGAAGATCATTGGGCAAAATAAATTTGGTTCTTTGTAATGGTTTTGAGATATGACGATATGATATGTGAGACATGTTGATGAGTAATTATGCTTTAGTAAGAAGAGTTAAATGCACTGGAGGTCCTAAAAGTTTCGTTGTTGTGTCACTTTAGTCCTATTTCTTTGAAAATGCACCTTTAGGTCCCAATTATTTCATAAGTGGTTGACCCGAGGTCCTTTTCTTGACGACCGCTCGCTGACCTTCCCTCGTGGCGCATTGACCCATGCCACGTCAACACAGGGCTACAGAGGCTGCTCTTTTTTAACACAAAACCCCTTAGAAACACTCTTCTTCACATTCCCCGGTCCCTTGCTCTATTTCTTCCCCAAATCCCTCCCTGTTTCTCCCGTGCCCTAACCCTAGCCATGGCCGACACTTCAAGATCCTCGGTGGGGAAGCAGTTGAAGAAGAGGAGCATGGTAGCATCGTCGTCAGCGCCGCCGCCACTGCTGGTGCAAGCTCCAACTTTGGCTGGTATGTTGCCGCTCGTGGCTTGTCCTTGCTGCCATGTCCGTGACACCATTGTGCTCCGTTCGAAATCTACTACCAACCTTGGACAGGTGTTCTACAAATGCCCCAATCATCCTGTAAGAACCAAGAGTTTGACGTTTTGAATCCTTTATCTTTGATTCTATCCCATTTCTCTTTTTCGGAATGTCTCAAATTCGTCCAGGTTGGACCGAATCCATGCCAGCACTACTACTAGGGAGATGGCCCAGATAACTATTTTGGTTTTCTCGTTAGGAATGGCCACATATCTATTGCAAGAATAGGAAGATCTGGAGGTAGCTCTGGTCATTCATTGGGCAACATAGAAAGTGGAGAGGCGGAGGAGGAAGAAGACAGAGGTGTTGAAGTCCAGAAGATTTGCAATGTTGTGATGATTGATGTTGTAAAGAAGTTGGATGAGTTGATCTGCTTAGTTAGGATGTTCTTGTTGTGTGTTTTCACTTTGTTGGTTGTGATGGTTTATGTAGTGGCTCTGAAATGAATGAAGTACATGTAAGCACTATTGGGATGGACTATTTGAATGAAGTGTTTAATCTGAATTGAAAAGCAAGTTTGAGATTTTGGAAGCATTTTGATCTAAATGAAGTGTTTGATTTGAATGAAAGTTAGCTCATTTTTACTCTTTTTTGTCTCGTGGACGGTCGCGGGCGATCATCCACATTGATGAATAGCTTCATTTTGGTCACTGTGGATGGTCGCGGCGATCATCCCCAATGATGGTTAACTTATTTTTGGTTTCACGGATGGTCGTGGCGATCGCCCACATTCTTGAATAGCTTCTTTTTGGTTAATGCGGGCGGTCGCGGCGATCGTCCACAATGATAGTTAGCTTATTTTTGGTCTTGCGGACAGTCGAGGCGATCGTCCGCATTGCTGATTAGCTTTTGAAACATTCACAAGAATGCATTGACATGTAGAACAACAAAGCTCACACAACAGTTCATTTCCAGCATTGCATAGTTCACAGAAAAGTTCACTTGGCCATACTAGTGTGTTTGTATCCCTGTCAACAATTCGCTGTCGTGTATCCAAATTCATACCAGGGAGAAGCCAATAAACATTACACTGGGCCATATCATATCCTAGATGCAGCAGAAAGTCCTTGATCCAAAGTGGAGACCATGTCTCAACTTCACATCCATCAAAATACTCAATTTTTCCATCAATGTAAGACTTGTTCGACCCAAATCCACAAAACAGCCCACCATAATTGATTTCAATAGAAAACTCTTCTTCATTTGGTCCTATCATTACAATGGAAACAAGTTGTCAAATTTCAATTGATGTATTGAAGCAAAAAAATTACAAAAGAAGTGGTCTTTTTGAATTTAGAACAGAAACCCTAACCCTAACCTCAAATTAGAGCATGCGGTTTCGGAACCTAAATGTGACAGTGCAAATCAAAGTAAATCTATGACTATGGCACAATCCTTGCAGATTAGAAGCACTACAGGAGCAGAGGAACGACAAGATTAGGCTTCTTACCGTAAGATGGAGGAGGATCGCCCACTTTTCGTCACAGAGGGGGCATCTTGATGGTCACCCGCTCAGATTGCCCTCCAGATCACCTCCGGTCGTCGCTGCACGGAGGAAATCACCACTGCATGCAGGAAATCATCACCGGCGCAGCCACCGACCCCCTCCAGTGTCGCCAGAGTAGACCCACAAGAGGAGATGGGGTGCCACTAAGAGGGTAATATATAGGGGGGCTTATTTCAAAGTTTCTCGTCTAGCGGATGGGCCCTATGTCGACATGGCGTGGGTCAACCTGCCACGAGGGCAGGTCAGCGAGCGGTAGTGAAGAAAAGGACCTCAGGTGAACCACTTAAGAAAGAATTGGGACCTAAAGGTGCATTTTCAAAGAAATAGGACTAAAATGACACAACGACGAAACTTTTATGACCTCTAGTGCATTTAACTCTAGTAAGAATATTAGTGTTAAGGTTTGTGATTCCCTATGCAAGCACGAAAGTCAATAGTTATGCAATGAAATTACATCCTACTTGTGGTGCATTATTCGGTGTTTGTCATGCTTAATGCTCGCTTATGAGATTTTTCGTTTCTTGGTTGGACGCTGCTCAATCTTTTTGCTAGCCTTCATTTGCACTAAGTATGATCACTACTTGTGCATCCAAAACCCTTTAAACCAGTTTTTCCATACGAGTCCACTATACCTACCTATACGTTCTTGTCTTTGTTTCTCCTGTACAAATCTTGGGGCACTCTTTGAGGTTCTTTGTGTTGGATTGAGTATTACGAATCTGAATTTTCTTTGGTGTTATTTTACTACGAACTCTTGGATAGATCGATCGGAAAGAATAGCTTTGAGGTGGTTTCGTACCCTACAAACAATTTATTCTTATGTTCTCCGCTAGATAAGAACTTTGGAGTGATTCTTGTTCGCACGTTGAGGGATGGTTATGTGATCCAATTGTATTAGCATTGTTGAGAGATTGCATTAGCGAAAGTATGGACCCTAGGCCTCATTTTCAAGCATTGCAATACCATTTGTGCACCGTTTTATCAATTGCTACCTTGCTATTTTTATTGTTCTTATTAAAAAAATCAATATCTACCATCGTTATTAACACTTGTATCACCATCTCTTCGCCGAACTAGTGCACCTATACTATTTGCCATTGTATTTGGTGTGTTGGGGACACAAGAGACTATTTATTATTTGGTTGCAGGGTTTTTTGAGAGAAACCATCTTCATCCTACGCCTCCCACGAATTCGTAAACCTTAGGTCATCCACTTGAGGGAAAATTGCTACTGTCCTACAAAACTCTGCGCTTGGAGGCCCAACACGTGTCTACAAGAATAAAATTGCATAGTAGACATCACTCACTCTAGTAGATCTTCATGAAGTAGGCAATCTCCTTCCCCTTACAAACTTCTTGGTTCAACTCCACAACATGTCAAAGGCTCCCAAGCGACACCTAACCAATCTAGGAGACACCACTCTCCAAAAGGTAATAGATGGTGTGTTGATCATGAACTCCTTGCTCTTGTGCTCCAAATTATAGTCTCCCCAACACTCAACTCTCTCTCATAGATTTGGCTATGGAGGAAAGAT
Organism: Aegilops sharonensis; assembly: GCA_904067115.1. Taxonomy (NCBI): domain Eukaryota; kingdom Viridiplantae; phylum Streptophyta; class Magnoliopsida; order Poales; family Poaceae; genus Aegilops; species Aegilops sharonensis. Next base: position 785,993,294 of record LR880967.1, on the reverse strand, counting down.
GATTTGAGTGGAAAGAAACTTGGGGAAGGCTAGAGATCAAGATTCTTGTGGTTGGATTGGAATGTCTTGGTCTCAACACATGAGTAGGTGGTTCTCTATCAGAAAATGAGTAGTGCAAGTGTAGGCATGTTCTGATGGCTCTCTCAAAAATGGAGAAGTGGGTGGAGGAGTATATATAGCTTCCACACAAATACAACTGTTACACACATTTGACCCAACTCGATCATACCAAATAGAAGATCTCAGTGAGACCGATTTGTTCAAAATGTGAATGTTAGGAATCCCGGTGGGACCAACAAGATCAACTCGGTGGGACTGATATGCTAGGGCTTAGTGAAAACATCAACTCAGTGGCACCGATTGCATCAACTAGGTTAGACCGAAGTGAAGCAATAAGGCAACTGAGAGGATGTCGAGCAAACTCGGTGGGACCGATTGCACATTTCGGTGAGACCAAAATAATTACAATAGGCAACAGAGATTTTGCATGGCCATCTCGGTGAGACCGAGATCTTTATCGGTGTGACCGAATTGTCTAGGGTTTCTGGAAGTGGCTATGTCAACTGAAATCGGTGGCGCTGGATAGATCAAATTGGTGGGGCTGAGTTTGACTTGGAGCTTTGGAAATATGTGGAAATGAGAAAGTGGCTAAGGGTTTTGGAGCAATATCACTAAGCACTTTGAGCAAGTAGACCATAAAGCAACACCTTATCGCCTTTTAATAGTATTGGCTTTCCTATGGACTCAATATGATCTTGGATCACTAAAATAGAAATGAAGAGTCTTGAGCTTGAGCCAATCTTTGCCCTTAGCATTTTCAAGGGGTTCCACACTTGTCCTTACGATGCCATTTGTTGAACTCATCTAAAATGTACTAGATAAAAGCATTAGTCCAACAAGAGATATGTTGAGATTAATAACCAAAATCACCCAGGGAGCACTTGTGCTTTTACCTGTTCCTCATTGGGTATGACTTCTCCAGTACCCATCAGCTTGATAGTTTCACTAGGAGAAGCTTCATTTAGCACATTTGGCAGGTGCTCTCTTTGTGAGCCTTTAGTCTCATCGAACCGCACATCTACAGTTTCGACCACTTCATAGTGAAAGAGGTCAAAGACTTTGTAGGTTTGTGAATCCTTTCCGTAACCAAGCATAAAATCTTCATGTGCTTTTGGTGCAAATTTGGAAGTGTGATGTGGATCCTTGATCCAGCACCTAGCACTGAAGACTTTGAAATAGCTTACGTTTGGCTTCTTACCGGTGAGTAGTTCATAAGATGTCTTCTTGAAGAATTTGTGAACATAAACTTTGTTGATGATATGGCACGCAGTGTCAATAGCTTCAAGCCAGAACTTTCTTGGAGTCTTGTACTCATCAAGCATCGTACGAGCCATCTCAATAAGGGTCATGTTCTTGCGCTCCATGATGCCATTCTGCTGAGGTGTGTATGGAGCAGAGAGCTCATGAGTGATGCGCAGTGTATCAAGATAAGTGTCAAGGCATGTGTTATTGAATTCCCTGCCATTATCACTCTTGATGTGCTTGATCTTGATGCCATAGTTAGTTATGGCGCGATTGGCGAATCGTCTAAAGATATCCTGCACTTCAGTCTTATAGAGAATTATGTGCAACCAAGTATATCTAGAATAATCATCAACAATCATGAAGCCATAAAGATGTGTAGTGGTAGTAAGAGTAGAGTAGTGAGTAGGGCCAAATAAGTCCATGTGTAACAGCTCGAAGGGACGTGAAGTCGTCATGATTTTCATCGAGGGATGTTTTGCCCTAGTCATCTTTCCGGCTTCACAAGCACCACATAGATGATCATTCTTGAACTTGATGCCCTTGATGCCAATAATGTGCTTCTTCTTCATGATAGTGTGCAAGTTCCTCATGCCCTCATGTCCTAGCCTTTGATGCCAAAGCCAACACTCTGAAGGTTTTGCTAGAAGACATACGACAAGATGTGGTCCTGCGGAGAATTCTACCATATAAAGATCACCTCTTCGATAACCTTCGAAGGCTAGAGATTTGTCAGAAGACATAAGCACAAGGCAACAATATTTTCCAAATATCACAATCATGTCAAGATCACAAAGCATTGAGACAAACATTAAGTTGTATCCAAGGGATTCAATAAGCATCACTTTATCCATGTGTTGATCCTTTGAGATAGCAACCCTACCTAGGCCCAATACCTTTGTTTTACCAGTGTCAACAAATGTGATATGACTTTTAGTAGACGGTCAAAAAGTTGAATCCATGAGAAGATTCGATCACCAGTCACGTGGTTAGTGCATCCACTGTCCATAATCCATTCAGTAGCTTTCGGAGTTGTACCTTATAGTGCAGTTAGTAAGATAGGCTTCACCAAGAGTATTGTGAAGCACAAACATTTGATGTACAAGCATACTATTAAAATTAAGATTCTTAGATGGTAAGATGGGATGGTCATCAAGAAATCTGGGGATGAAATAAATGGTAAGACCATTTTGGCACTTTATCTTGCATCCCACAAGATGTTTTAGGTCCCCAGCGTTGTCTTCAGAAGTCAATGATTTTCGGCTGGAGACCCGACCCTGCAAGAGAAGTTAAATCTTCTTAACCACCCACATCTTAAGGGGTGTCTTAGAAGCAATGAGTCTAAGTGCAGCATCTGAGAACTTTGGCTTTGGAGCCCTAGCAAATAGTTTTGCAGGAGGTGAATAGTACTCAAACGAATATGCAGAAAAATTCTTTGATTTGTGAATATAGCGGATTGAGGAAAGTCACTCATATTCATGAGTCAGATTATTGTTTCCCTGCAAAACATTGGCGTTAGGGTGACTGTCGTGGGGTTAACACGACAGATGCCCTAGTGAAAGGACTTAGGTGTGAGGCCATCGCGATGGTGACTATCTTGAAGGGGTTGAGCAGGACGAGAGACACGAGTTTACCCAGGTTCGGCCCCTCACAATCAAGGTAAAATCCTACGTCCTGCTTTGAGTTGTATTGCTTGAGTATCGATTACAAGGGAGCGGATTCGCTTAACCTAGCTATCGATTGATTGTAACTTAAGTCTAACCCGCCTCAGGGACTCACCTTTAGATACACAGGTCGAGGCCCTGGGCTTACAAGAGTCCGGGTCGGGTTATACATCGTAACCGATCCTGGCTCTAAGTCGCCTTGCCTTCTTTGGCAAGTCACCGGTGGGCGGCTTACACCTCTGGGTCACGCGCTGTCTTCTGGTCTTGGGCCTTAAATCGGCCCACCTTGTACGCCACCTCCCTGGCTTCATGTCTTGGTCTCTTGGGCCTGTCTAAGGCTTCATTGTTTAAGTCGCCAACTGCCTAACCTGACCCTTTTTGGGGGGTTACACTGTGGGGTTATATCCCCAACAAGTACGCTTGAGCGACTCCTGGTACTAAGTCAGACTAGTTTCAGCTCGGAATGCTTGGCTGACAAGTGTCGCAAAGTCGGCACAATCATGAACAATAAGTGCGATCTTTACATTAGGACGCGGCCCTTCATGGAATTTCTCCTGCTTGCGAGCGTCAGTGCAGACGTCATCCTCAGCATAGCGGGATAATTCAAGGAATTTCCTCTGATATTCATCCACAGTCATTTTGTCTTGTGTGAGTTTGTGGAACTCCTTCTTCTGGTCCATCAGACCTTGAGTGATGTGCCATGCACGGAAGGCTGACTGAAATTCCTGCCAAGTGGTTACAGTTTCAGCAGGCAGCATACCCCTCTGGTTTTCCCACCATTGAGCAGCTGGACCCTTCAAGTGAAATGCCGCAAAGGTGACGTAACTGGCAGGGGCAACATTAGCTAACTCCATCTCAAACAGTATGTCACAAAGCCAATCATTAGCATCCATAGGATTGGTGGAGTTGCGGAAAATGGACGGGTTGAGGCGTACGGATTCCTGCAGTGTTATTGGGGCAGGTTGTTGATGAGCATTTGGGTTTGGAAACTAGGCTAATACCCCAATCATAAACTGACAATTCAGCTCAAACTACTACATCATTGCAACAATATAGGATGGAGGTGGAGGATCGTCATCCATCCTGAGCGGTTTAGCAAGGGTTGAAGCAAGTGTATGGAGTTATTCATGATTAACCTAAACCATGAGCAAAGGGCGCAGTATGTACAAAGTAGTAGTCATTAAAGACATACAGATCCATACACAAGCCAATTACACGCTTCAGACAACAGAAACATTCTAGACATACTAGGTGGCATGCATGCACGCGATGGACGGATACAACAACGGGAGATAACAAAAGCTACGACAACGTTAGAGAAAACTCATGAAGTCTGGCATCTGTAGGTGACGATGCAGGGTGCCCTCGATATGAGGATCCTGCGGTCCATGACCATGCACAACCTGGCCCTCAGATCATAGCAAAGGTCCATGTCATTCAAAGGAATAACTGTAGATAATTCAGATCTCTGGATGGATGTGATAACAAGAACTTAGAGTTAGAGTTAGTAAAATCTTTAACCCGAAGAGAAGAGAGATCAGAGTCCCAGAGTGAGGAAGAGGAATAAACGATCCTAATCCCATCGATTGGCGACGTGTGCCCGTAAGCCACGCAGCCATGTTAGTAAAATAGTTTTTCAAAGACTAGACTAAACTTCGGCCCAGGAGTTGGAAATGGGCTTCCTATAGGCAGTCGGCTCTGATACCAACTTGTGACGCCCTGGCCTTAATCATGCACTAATCATACAAGCAAATGCGCACGATCAAGATTAGAGACTCATGAGAAGATATCACAACACAACTTTAGACACAAAATAAAATAATACAAGCTCTATATTACAAGCCAGGGACCTTGAGGGCTCGAATACAAGAGTCAGTGGAAGCAACAATATCTAAGTACAGACATAAGTAAACAAGCTTGCCTTAAGAAGGCTGAGCAAAACAACGACAACTAGATCAAAAAGGCGTAGGCCTCCTGCTTGGGAGCCTCCTATGTACTCCTGGTCATCGGTGATCTCCACACAGTAGTAAGCTCAATCGGGGTTGTATTAGTCATCGGCGGAATCAGCTGGCTCCTGGGCTCTGTCATCTGATCGTAGCAATCGGGTAGAGGGGAAAAGGGATAGCAAAGCAACCGTGAGTACTCATCCAAAGTACCCGCAAGACTTACGTCAGATCTAAACTAAGTGTGCATGGGTAAGGGAGTCCTGGACTAAGGGGTCCTCGGGCGTCCGCTCTATTTGATATGGGCCAGAATGATGGGCCATGAAGATAAAGGAGGGATACCACCTCCTGTGTCCGGATAGGACTCCTATATGCATGAATGACAAGTTTAGGTATTCAGATATGTTATTTCCTTTCTCTGTAAACCAGGTCTATACAACCCTAGGCCCCTCCGGTGTCTACATAATCTGGAGGGTTTAGATCGGACGCAAGTTCATAATATTCATAGGCTAGACAAGTTAGGGTTTAGCCATTACGATTTGAGGTAGATCAACTCTTGTAACCCCTATATTCATCGAATACAATCAAGTAGGACGTAGTGTTTTAACTACTTTAAGAGGGCCTGAACCTGGGTAAACATTGTGTCCCTTTGTCCATTGTTACCATTGATCCTCAGACACAGCTTGGGACCCCCTACCCGAGATCTGCCGGTTTTGACACTGACATTGGTGCTTTCATTGAGAGCTCTGTTGTGTTGTCAACAGAAGGATTGATGGAGCGCCTCTTCATCAACGATGATGCTGTGTCCAGGGAGATTTTTCTCCTTGGACAGGTCTTTGAGTTCGGCGGCTTCGTGCTACGTGCCGAATCGACCGTCCGCCTTGAGCAGGTCGACAGTTATGCCCCCGGTCACCAGATCAGGTTTGGGAACTTGAATTACATCACTGACATCCGAGGAGATCTGATCTTTGAGGGGTTCGCGACCCCGACTACCGCTCCCTACCCTCACGAAGAAGGCCCTTCGGATCCACTATCAGATCCCGTTCAGGGGTCAATGTTCACACCTGCCTCAGCCTTAGAGCCGGGGCAAATCGTGTTGTCTAACGACGAGAGGATTGACTCCGCCGGACTCTCTCCTATCATGGAATTCTCAACCGGAGACACAGATGCAATCGCGCCGTTGGCAAGCCTGGAGTCAAATGGGTCTCTCCCAGTTATTGGAGATCCGGACTCGCCTCTGGACGGTAACTCCGAACTGTCAATGTCTGCGTCCATCGGGCTCGATCAAGTGCCCGGCCCCGCAGATCCGCAGACTCCCATCTGGCTTTCACTTTTAGACAAAGCATTGGGCTAGTACAATCTCTCGCCATTACGGAAGCCTTGCCTCCAAACTACACCCAGCACAGGCTGGAGGCTGAGGTCGGGGAATTTTACACCCCACCCACCACCCACTTAATAGCCACTGTCGAGGATATAACCGACATTCTAGACTACGCCACCGAGGACATCAACAACATGGACCACGATGTCGATGCCGAACAAAGCCAAAACCCGCCTGTCACAGGGCGCTGGACGACCACTTCTACCTATGATGTACACATGGTGGGAACTCCTGAGAAGAAGGACGACGATGGCATTCAAGATCCAGGCAAGGACAAGCACGTCGATGAACCACCAAAGCACCGGCGTCAGCGGCGTCTGCTATGTCTTGAGCTTGCGTTGGTTTTCCTTGAAGAGGAAAGGGTGATGCAGCAGAGTAGCATAAGTATTTACCTCAGTTTTTAAGAACCAAGGTATCAATCCAGTAGGAGGCCCCTCAAAAGTCCCACGCACCTACACAAACAAACAAAGAACTCGCAACCAACGCAATAAAGGGGTTGTCAATCCCTTCAAGGTCACTTGTGAAAGTATGATCTGATAGTGATAGTATGATAAGATAAATATATTTTTGGTATTTTATAATATAGATGAAAAAAGTAAAGATGCAAATAAAGGTAGATTGAAAGCTTATATGATAAAAGATAGACATGGGGGCCATAGGTTTCACTAGAGGCTTCTCTCAAGATAGCATAAGTATTACGGTGGGTGAACAAATTACTGTCGAGCAATTGATAGAAAAGCGAATTATTATGAGATTATCTAGGCATGATCATGTATATAGGCATCACGTCCGTAACAACTAGACCGACTCCTGCATGCATCTACTACTATTACTCCACACATCGACCGACTCCTGCCTACATCTAGAGTATTAAGTTCATAAAGAACAGAGTAACACATTAAGCAAGATGACATGATGTAGAGGGATAAACTCAAGCAATATGATATAAACCCCATCTTTTTATCCTCGATGGCAACAATACAATACGTGCCTTGCTGCCCCTGCTGTCACTGGGAAAGTACACCGCAAGATTGAACCCAAAGCTAAGCACTTCTCCCATGGCAAGAAAGATCAATCTAGTAGGCCAAACCAAACTGATAATTCGAAGAGACTTCCAAAGATAACTCAATCATACATAAAAGAATTCAGAGAAGATTCAAATATTTCTCATAGATAAACTTGATCATAAACCCACAATTCATCGGATTTCGACAAACACACCGCAAAAAGAGTTTAGATCGAATAGATCTCCACAAGAGAGGGGGAGAACATTGTATTGAGATCCAAAAAGAGAGAAGAAGCCATCTAGCTAATAACTATGGACCCGAAGGTCTGTGGTAAACTACTCACAACTCATCGGAGGGGCTATAGTGTTGATGTAGAAGCCCTCCATGGTCGATTCCCCATCCGGTGGAGCATCGACGAAGGCTCCAAGATGGGATCTCGCGGATACAGAAGGTTACGACGGTGGAAATTGTGTTTTGTTGGCTCCCTGGATGTTTTCGGGGTACGTAGGTATATATAGGAGGAAGAAGTACGTCGGTGGCCGCCCGAGGGGCCCACAAGACAGGGGGCACGCCCAGAGGGGGTGGGCGCGCCCTCCTATCTCGTGGAAGCCTCGGCTGCTTCTTGACTTGCACTCCAAGTCCTCTGGATCACGTTCGTTCCAAAAATCATGCTCCCGAAGGTTTCATTCCGTTTGGACTCCATTTGATATTCCTTTTCTTCGAAATACTGAAATAGGCAAAAAAAACAGCAATACTCGCTGGGCCTCTGGTTAGTAGGTTAGTCCCAAAAATGATATAAATGTGTAAAATAAAGCCCATAAACATTCAAAAGGGGTAATATAACACTACAAAAAAATACACTTCCGTGATGATAAGTGTTTGTCACAGTAGGTCGCGTTTTTTGTCATGCATGTACATCCATGACGATTTTATGACAGAATCAAGATAGTCATACCTGTGCTGTCGTAGAAATGTTCCATGACATTACCAAAATTATCATCATGGAAGTGTCCACTTCCATGACGATAAATCGCGCGTCACAGAAGTGCTTTCGTCAAGGGTGACTGACACGTGGCATCCACCGTAACGGAACGCCGTTAAGCTATCGGGTCGGGTTTTGGATCCGATAACCCGTTAACAGCCCCGACCAATGGGGATTTTCCACGTGTAAAATCATCATTGGCTGGAGGAAACATGTGTCGCCTCACCGTTGGGACAGATGGCATCCGCTCATTGGACCGAAGGCGCCTATGATACGGCGACACATGGCACGACCCAACAGAGGCCCATTCCTGTGAAAAGGCCGGCCCATTTGACTTAGTCAAAAGGTGGTGGGCTGGCCCACAGAAAGCCTGTTAACGGCCTGTTCGCATATAGCCCATTTACAGCCCGCTAACCCAGGGCCCGTTACGCCCAATCCGATTTAGGCCAGTAGCGTCATCTGGGCCGTCCAATATGATTCAACCCATTTTAACTTCCGGCCCATGTGTGGCCCATGACTTCTTTCGGCCCATATGAGGACCTTTGTAACTCTTGGCCCATTAATGGCTCGTGGTGAAACTGGCCCGTAATGAACAGTGTATCACTTTATACCCATTAACGGCCCGTTATTCCATTGGGCCGTTTCCAGCCCAAGATATCTTTCGGCCTTCTTAGGGCCCATTTATTCTTGGGCTCATTTGCAGCATTCGGTTACATACGGCCTGTTACTGTATTTTTTTGCTTGTGGGCCAAATTCAGCCCGTCGTTACAGTTGGCCCGTTTGCGGACCGTTAATACATTGGGCCGTTTTCATGTCAAAAAGACCCATTGGGCTGTTTTCATAGAGTTATCAAATACGGCCCATTAACAACCCGTTATGGTCCATGAATAGTACGGCCCATGATTGGCGAAATGATGATATGCCCCGTAGAAGGCCCATGGATCCTACGGCCCGTATGAGGCCCATGGATAGTACGGCCCGTAGAAGACCCATGGATCGTACGACCCGTAGAAGGCCCATGGACCCTACGGCCCGTAGAACGCCCATGGACCCTAAGGCCCGTATAGAAGGCCGATGGATCCTACGGCCCGTATAGAAGGCCAATGGATCCTACGGCCGGACGAAGGCCCATGGATCATACGGCCTGCAGGCGGCCTGAGGGAGTCCTGGATTAGGGGGTGTCCGGATAGCCGAACTATCACCGTTGGCTGGACTCTTGGACTATGAAGATACAAGATTGAAGACTTTGTCCCGTGTCCCGATGGGACTTTCCTTGGCGTGGAAGGCAAGCTTGGCGATACAGATATGTAGATCTCCTACCGTTGTAAACCGACTCTGTGTAACCCTAACCCTATCCGGTGTCTATATAAACCGGAGGGTTTTAGTCCGTAGGACGAACAACAATCATACCATAGGCTAGGTTCTAGGGTTTAGCCTCTCTGATCTTGTGGTAGATCCACTCTTGTACTACCCATATCATCAATATTAATCAAGCAGGAGTAGGGTTTTACCTCCATCGAGAGGGCCCGAACCTGGGTAAAAACATCGTGTCCCTTGTCTCCTGTTACCATCCGCCTAGACGCACAGTTCGGGACCCCCTACCCGAGATCCGCCGGTTTTGACACCGACATTGGTGCTTTCATTGAGAGTTCCTCTGTGTCGTCATCCTTAGGCCCGATGGCTCCTTCGATCATCAACAACGACGCGGTCCAGGGTGAGACTTTTCTCCCCGGACAGATCTTCGTATTCGGTGGCTTTGCACTGCGGGCCAATTCACTTGGCCATCTGGAGCAGATCAAAAGCTACGCCCCTGGCCATCAGGTCAGATTTGGAAGTTTGAACTACACGGCCGACATCCGCGGAGACTTGATCTTCGACGGATTCGAGCCACAGCCAAGCGCGCCGCACTGTCTCGATGGGCACGATCTAGCTCTGCCGCCGAACAGTGCCCTGGAGGCCGCACCAGCGTCCGCTCCGACCCTTAGCTTGGAGCCGACTCCGCCGATCGAGGACGAGTGGTTGGACACCGCCTCGGGGGCTATGATCTCGACGGCGATTGAGCCGAACTCCATCCCTGTCCTTTGCGAAGACTGTGACTCCAAGGTGCCGGACTCCGAACCCTCCGTGCCCCTGCCAATCGAATCCAATTGGGCACCGGTTATGGAGTTCACTGCCGCGGACATCTTTCAGCACTCGCCCTTTGGCGATATCCTGAATTCACTAAAGTCTCTCTCTTTATCAGGAGAGCCCTGGCTGGACTTCAGTCAAGAAGGTTGGGATGCGGACGACAAAGAAATTCAACGCCCACCCACCGCCCACTTTGTAGCCACTTTCGAAAGCTTAAACGACGTGCTCGATTTCGACTCCGAAGACATCGACGGTATGGACGACGATGTTGGAGACAACCATGAACCAGCACCTATAGGATACTGGACATCCACCTCATCCCATGATGTATACATGGTGGATACAGCTAAAGGAAGTGACGACGAGGAACAACGGGACACTACGAAGGATAAATCCCTCAAAAAGCAGTCAAAACGGCAACGTAAACGCCGCGACAAAGACGGCAGCGACACAGACCCAGCCATAGAGTAGGGCGAACCGGTGGACGACGAACATGCTATCGAGCAACCGTCCGAACAGGACAACTTGGATAAACAACCCGTCCCCGGCGAAGATAACAGTCCGGACGATCTCATGCCAGACAAATTGTTGGAGCAGAAGAACCTCCACAAAAGGCTCGTCGCCACTGCGCGTAGCCTGAAAAAGAAGAAGCGGAAGCTCAAAACAGCGGAAGATGCACTCAGAATCAGATGGAGCAAAGTACTCAACACCGCAGAGAAATACGGCGACAGTTGCCAAACAAAGAGCTACCCGAAGCGCAAATTACTGCCTGAATTCGATGAGGAGGCCGTAGAGCCCCCGCAATCAAAGAACAAAGAGGCCGCCCGGTCGGATAGACGACCCCATGGCAAACATGGAGCGGCAAGCGGCGCCGCACACAAGCTGGCACGCGATCCGCATAAGGATTCGCATCAAAAGGATGGCCCAGTTAGGTCCATCTATGGGCCGAGAAAGCAAGATCTTCCAAGGAATGCAACACGCCAAATATCCGAACATCACGGCACACCCAAATATAGGGGTGCCGCACACCCCCTGTGTTTCACCGATGAGGTGCTGGATCACGAATTCCCAGCGGGATTCAAACCCGTAAACATAGAGGCAAACAACGGAACAACAGACCCTGGAGTCTGGATTGAGGATTACATTCTACACATACACATGGCTAGAGGAGATGATCTCCACGCCATAAAATACTTACCCCTCAAGCTCAAAGGGCCAGCCCGGTATTGGCTCAAAAGCCTCCCTGAAAATACCATTGGAAGTTGGGAAGAGCTCGAGGATGCTTTTCGGGCAAATTTTCAAGGGACTTATGTCCGTCCTCCCGATGCAGACGATTTAAGTCACAAAACTCAACAACCCGGAGAGTCAACCTGCAAATTCTGGAACAGGTTCCTCATCAAAAAGAACCAAATAGTCGACTGTCCGGATGCCGAAGCCTTAGCAGCTTTCAAACACAATGTCCGAGACGAATGGCTCGCCAGACACCTCGGCCAGGAGAAGCCGAGAACAATGGCT
>LR880967.1:785948851-785961734 GCA_904067115.1 Aegilops sharonensis | reverse complement strand
GGAGAACACTTCTTGAAATTGTTGTAAGGGATCATCTTATTTACTACCGTCGTTCTAAGCAAATAAGATGCATAAACATGATAAACATCACATGCAATCAAATAGTGACATGATATGGCCAATATCATTTTGCTCCTTTTGATCTCCATCTTCGGGGCTCCATGATCATCATCGTCACCGGCATGACACCATGATCTCCATCATCATGATCTCCGTCATCGTGTCTCCATGAAGTTGTCTCACCAACTTATTACTTCTACTACTATGGCTACCGGTTAGCAATAAAGTAAAGTAATTACATGGTGTTGTTCAATGACTCGCAGGTCATACAATAAATAAAGACAACTCCTATGGCTCCTCCCGGTTGTCATACTCATCGACATGCAAGTCGTGATTCCTATTACAAGAACATGATCAATCTCATACATCACATATCATTCATCACATTCTTCTTGGCCATATCACATCACATGGCATACCCTGCAAAAACAAGTTAGACGTCCTCTAATTGTTGTTTGCATGTTTTACGTGGTTGCTATGGGTTTCTAGCAAGAACGTTTCTTACCTACGCAAAAACCACAACGTGATATGCCAATTGCTATTTACCCTTCATAAGGACCCTTTTCATCAAATCCGTTCCGTCTAAAGTGGGAGAGACTGGCACCCGCTAGCCAGCTTATGCACCAAGTGCATGTCAGTCTGTGGAACCTGTCTCACGTAAGTGTACGTGTAAGGTCGGTCCGGGCCTCTTCATCCCACAATACCGTCGAAACAAGATTGGACTAGTAACGGTAAGCATGTTGAACAAAATCAACGCCCACAACTACTTTGTGTTCTACTCGTGCAAAGAATCTATGCAATAGACCTAGCTCATGATGCCACTGTTGGGGAACGTAGCAGAAATTCAAAATTTTCCTACGTGTCACCAAGATCTATCTATGGAGAAACCAGCAACGAGGGGAAGGAGAGTGCATCTACATACCCTTGTAAATCGCTAAGCGGAAGCGTTCAAGAGAACGGGGTTGAAGGAGTCGTACTCGTCGTGATCCAAATCACCGGAGATCCTAGTGCCGAACGGACAGCACCTCCGCGTTCAACACACGTACAGCCCGGCGATGTCTCCCACGCCTTGATCCAGCAAGGAGAGAGGGAGAGGTTGAGGAAGACTCCATCCAGCAGCAGCACAACAGCGTGGTGGTGATGGAGGAGCATGGCAATCCAGCAGGGCTTCGCCAAGCACCACGGGAGAGGAGGAGGAGGAGAGGCAGGGCTGCGCCATGGAGAGGGAGAAACTCATATGTTGGCAGCCCCAAAACCCTCAATTATATATAGGGGAGAGGGAGGGGGGTGCGCCCCCTCTAGGGTTTCCAGCCCAAGGGGTGCGGCTGCCCCCAATCCCATCTAAGGGTGGTGGCCAAGGGGGGAGAAGGGGGAAACTTGCCCCTCAAGTTAGGTGGAAGCACCCCCTCCCCAAACCCTAGGCGCCTTGGCCCCTTGTGGGGGGGGGGGGCGCACCAGCCCACCTGGGGCTGGTCCCCTCCCACACTTGGCCCATGCAGCCCTCCGGGGCCGGTGGCCCCACTTGGTGGACCCCCGGGACCCTCCCGGTGGTCCCGGTACGTTACCGATAAAACCCGAAACTTTTCCGGTGACCAAAACAGGACTTCCCGTATATAAATCTTTACCTCCGGACCATTCCGGAACTCCTCGTGACGCCCGGGATCTCATCCGGGACTCCGAACAACATTCGGTAACCACATACAAACTTCCTTTATAACCCTAGCGTCATCGAACCTTAAGTGTGTAGACCCTACGGGTTCGGGAACCATGCAGACATGACCGAGACGTTCTCCGGTCAGTAACCAACAGCGGGATCTAGATACCCATGTTGGCTCCCACATTTTCCACGATGATCTCATCGGATGAACCACGATGTCAAGGACTCAATCGATCCCGTATACAATTCCCTTTGTCTAGCGGTATTGTACTTGCCCGAGATTCGATCGTCGGTATCCCGATACCTTGTTCAATCTCGTTTCCGGCAAGTCTCTTTACTCGCTCCGTAACACATCATCCCGTGATCAACCCCTTGGTCACATTGTGCACATAATGATGATGTCCTACCGAGTGGGCCCAGAGATACCTCTCCATTTACACGGAGTGACAAATCCCAGTCTCGATTCGTGCCAACCCAACAGACACTTTCGGAGATACCTGTAGTGCACCTTTATAGTCACCCAGTTACATTGTGACGTTTGGTACACCCAAAGCATTCCTACGGTATCCGGGAGTTGCACAATCTCATGGTCTAAGGAAATGATACTTGACATTAGAAAGCTTTAGCATACGAACTACGATCTTTGTGCTAGGCTTAGGATTGGGTCTTGTCCATCACATCATTCTCCAAATGATGTGATCCCGTTATCAATGACATCCAATGTCCATGGTCAGGAAAACGTAACCATCTATTGATCAACGAGCTAGTCAACTAGAGGCTTACTAGGGACATGGTGTTGTCTATGTATCCACACATGTATTGCGGTTTCCGGTCAATACAATTATAGCATGAATAATAAACGATTATCATGAACAACGAAATATAATAATAACTAATTTATTATTGCCTCTAGGGCATATTTCCAACAGGACATACGGCTGCCTTCTGGCCCCGCCGGATTCGGAGAAGCCCTCCGCGACGACACCTCAGGGTCGTCCACCTCGCATAACGGTACAGCAGGCGGAGGCATTTCGCTCCCCATCATCTCCGGACCAAGATCCCCTGAAGACGAGCTCTGCTGTGAAGGGCTGAGATCCTAACTACAAGGTAAACTTTCGGTTACCTTCAGAAATAAAACAGGGATGTCTCTCTTTTAAAAAAACGCCCCCTTTACTTACGGCTCGCTGGAGGGCTTATCTCCTTGGGGAAATAGTGCGGCCGGGGCATCTCCTGCCGCAGGACCCTCTGGTGAAGATTTCTTCCCCCGCTTCAAGGCTTTGGTCTTCGGATCTTCAGAACCGGTCCTCTTCTCCTCTTGGAGCGAGGGATTCTCGATCCCCCCTTTCTTGATAGCCTCCTTCACGGAGGTAGTAGTTCCCTTGTTCCGCCCTTCGCCTTCTTCAAAAGGCACAACCTCTAGCATCTTGGTTAATACAGGATCCGGCGTGGTCTCAGGGAGGGGGGCCGGACACCTGATCAGTTTTGCTTTTGCTATCCACTCCTGTTTGAAGGATAGCTCTTTTAAGGGCAAGTGTATGATAAATATGCGGATAGCATGTCCGGGTACAGGACTACTTACTTGAGTATCCGGGCAATTGCAGCTCAGACATTCGTCCTCGGTTAAGTCCGGACACATTGCTTGTGATCCGAAGAACAGTTGGTACATCTCCACGGGCGTTACGCCCATAAAATGTTGGAGAGCTCGTGGTCCCTCCGGATTAAACTCCCACAGGCGGAGGGCGACGTTTGCAGGGCAAGGTGCGACGAATCAGCATGACCTGCGCTACTATGACCAGATTGATCTCTCTCTCGGAGGTCTCGAATACGGCCCTGCAACAGAGGTACGTCCTTGGACGGTCCCCAGTCGAGCCCTTTATTGACCCATGACGCCCGCCGCAGTGGAGGACCCGAGCGGAAGGCAGGTGGCGCCGCCCATTTGGTACCCCTGGGAGCGATGATATAAAACCACTCATGTTGCCATAAATTGAGCTCCTCTTGAAAAGATCCCTCGGGCCATGGAGCGTCCGCATTCTTGCTTATAACAACCCCTCCGCACAATGCCTGATGCCCCTTGATCATCTTCGGCTCCACTTTGAAGGTCTTGAGCCACAATCCGAAGTGAGGGGTAATGCGGAGGAAGGCTTCACATATGACAATGAACGACGAGATGTGGAGGATGGACTCCGGATCCAAGTCATGGAATTCCAACCCATAATAAAACATGAGCCCCCTCACAAAGGGGTCCGTCGGGAAGCCTAAACCCCGAAGGAAGTGAGACACGAATACCACGCTCTCACCAGGCTCGGGAGTGGGAATAACCTGCCCTTGGGCAGGCAGCCTATGCGAAAATTCGCCGGTTAGATACCTGGCATCTCTCAGCTTTAGCACATCTTCTTCCGTGACGGAGGAAGACATCCACCGCCCATGCAGGTCGGAGCCGGACATCGTTGAAGGTTCGAAGCGCCTAAATCTGGAGCTTTGGGTGTTGGAACTCGAGGCGAGGGGCGGATTCGATTGAGATTGAAAGAAAGGATCGAGCCTTGGTCTCGTTATAAAGAGGTTGAATACCAAGAGCCCTCCCCGTGACCATTCGGGACTCGCCTTCGATGGAGGAGGCGTGCCAACGGGCACGACTAGGTTACCCACGCCCGTATTGATGAGGATCCCAGAATAAAGGGGCCACGATCTCCGCTCTGATAAGACGTGCCGAAGAAACCGCCTCGCTAAACGCGCTGAGGTGGGACAGTAAAAACGATTCGTATAAAGGCCTGGCCGCGGCGTGATGTCACGCGGCGTAATACGTCAGCGGATCTGTGCAAAGGTTATTCTCTCTACGGTAGTATGTGGAACTTGTTTTGCAGAGCCGTACACTATCCTTGTGTTCAAAATATTCTATGAAGTATTCGGAGGAGGAACCCGCCTTGCAATGCCGAAGACAATATGCGCGCCGGACTCGTCGTCATTGAAGCCTAGTTCAGGGGCTACTGAGGGAGTCCTGGATTAGGGGGTGTCCGGATAGCCGAACTATCACCGTTGGTCGGACTCCTGGACTATGAAGATACAAGATTGAAGACTTCGTCCCGTGTCCGGATGGGACTTTCTTTGGCGTGGAAGGCAAGCTTGGCGATACGGATATGTAGATCTAGTACCATTGTAAACTGACTCTATGTAACCCTAACCCTATCCGGTGTCTATATAAACTGGAGGGTTTTAGTCCATAGGACGAACAACAATCATACCATAGGCTAGCTTCTAGGGTTTAGCCTCTCTGATCTCGTGGTAGATCCACTCTTGTACTACCCATATCATCAATATTAATCAAGCAGGAGTAGGGTTTTACCTCCATCGAGAGGGCCCGAACCTGGGTAAAAACATCGTGTCCCTTGTCTCCTGTTACCATCCGCCTAGACGCACAGTTCGGGACCCCCTACCCGAGATCCGCCGGTTTTGACACCGACAAGGCCCATGGTTACAACAATCCGTGTGTTGCCATGATAATTTTGGCCTAGTTACCAAAAATAGGCTATCGTGGCCACTAGAAAAAAAAACAGAAAAAGAACTGCAGTGAGTACAAGCAAACAACTAAAGAAGACAATAAGGAAATAAATAAGCAAGCAATTAACACTAGCCTATTACCGCTATTACACATATTACATCCACTGGGCATCAAAGTTCGCCACCAGTGCAAATATAGGGAACAAAGCAGCACATTACATACACTGGCCGTCAAAATTGGCCACCAGTGCAAATAAACGCGGCAGCAAAACCAGAGCATAACTGAAACAACTTGAGAAGAGCTAAAGAAACATTATCCTGGGTATCCACCATGCTGGCAATAAGCTTAGCAAGCTGATTAGCTTTGTCCTGTTTTGCGCTAAAATCCTCCAACGCTTGCTGTTACACAAGAAAGTATGCATCTGAATGCTCCAGGGACTTCCGCAGTCCTTCTGCTTCTTGTCGCAGCACAGCTGATCGATGTCTTTCAGCTTGTAGTTGAGACTCAAGAAACCGAACCGATTCAGACAGTGAGTTTGAATAGCTTGTGCAAGCGGTAGTGGCCAGTAACTCGAACACTAAACCAAGACAAGACTTTGGGGTTGTCTCGCTGTCTTCAAGATAGTCTTCCTTAGCTGTTTTATTAGCCTTGTTGGAGACCAACAAGGATGTGTCACTATCATGAACCTTATCTGCATTACTTCCTTTACCATTGCTTAATAAGGCAATCTTCCCCAATATTCTGTCAGCATTCTAAAAGAAGAAACAAGCAGACACATAACAATTTTAGCATGTACTAGTATATGAAACTCATTTCGGTGAACCAGTTCATTAGTAAGGTGGACAGGATTAAAGTACCAAGTCTTCTATTGCCAAGTACTAGTACATAATAAATGCATCAAACAAACATATATCTATGTCCTATGGTCACTGCATTGTCTTGCCAAATCAAAATAGAGACAAAGCAGCAGTGAAAGAATACAAAGCATGGGAAACTACACGGCACAACAAGATTTCAGATGGGTACCACGGGTCTACATGTACAACAACACTATTGGCTCTGTTGTGATGCTAGTAATGTGCATGATATGAAAGTCAACTGTATACACAATTGAAGTTGAAATCAACAGAGCTATTGATAAGAGCAAAACTGTTAAAGAAACATGCGTGAACATACCTGCTGTGCCATTGGAGTTTCGATTGGATCCTTCAATTTAAAGATAAGTTTGTATGAGAAAATACAGTGATACAAGAGCAAAGCAATCATAGTTAAAAAGGCACGCCTAAGCGAGCGCTTAAGCGCGCCTAGGCTCTAGGCGTTGGCAAAACGCATTGCGCATAACTACGCTTAATTTGTGCATAACTGCGCATAAGCATGCGCTTTAGTTAGTAAAGCGCAAGGCGGTGGCAAAACGCACAATTAACGCCTAGCGCTTTTTTGAACTATGATAGCAATGAAATCTTAAATTAGAACAGTTGTTCTTCAGGTTTAGGCACTTGTTCTACATGAACAGAGTACAGCAAGACGCAAGAATATAATACTTAAGAATAGAAAATGAGCTCATAGACCTTACCACATTCTTGGTTCGGGACCAGTACATAACAAGGCGTTCCCAGTCATCGTCCAGTAAATGTGTCTCAAGAGAACGTAAGGGAATTTGATGAGTTTCTTTGCCGGTGAAGTACGTTTTCTTCAGGTAATTCTGATACTGCCACCAAGCATTCTTGAAGATAGCAGAGGTATTAGCACAGGTTACCTCATCCCGAGTTTCCAAATCGGTCCTTCTCTATAGAGAAAAATGCGAAAATTTGTTGTATTATAACCATCATGAGGTAGGATGTATGGGACGAAGCAAAGTAATTGCCATGAATAACATTACTTACACATAACTCCTGGACAAACACCTGCAACTGGCATTCTCCTTCATCTTCAGTTTAATATTTCCAAGATGGGAAGATACACATATACGATTTAACAACATCAAATGCGATAGATGCTAAACTACGACTAGCTGGTTGTGCTTCCTCCACAAGAATAGGCGTACTAACTAGTGGAGTTGGGGTTCACCGTGATAGTACTGGCCCTTTGGGCACTGGAGCTGCCTTACTAACTTCTCTTGTTTGGGAGCTCTGTGGTGGAGATGGTGCTGTGTCAACAGGAACTGGGTTACTATCGGCTGGGGTTGGGGTTAGATTGGGTGAAGCTGGTTCTCTATCCATCGCAGTAGGGGTACAATCTGCGAGAGTTTGGGTTATGTGTGGTAGGGCTGGTTCTTGTGCATGTACAACCGGGGTGCTATCTCCACCAAGAGGTAGCACTGTTTTATTTGAAGACCGTGTTTTTAGTCTGCTAGATACTGGCATCACCCGCTCCAATTCAAATGGCTGATAAACAGGAAACATAGTTGAATGTACAAACATTGTATGAGAGACAGATGCAATAGATAGTGTGGAAAAAAGAGGGCATGAAATAGTTGACATGTATATTGTTTAACTAAAACAGATAGCATGACATAATTTCACATATATGATGTCTATCTAAACTAGATAGCATAGCATAACATAATTCAAAGATATGATGAATAACTAAACAGGATTGCATGACATAATTCACCTACATGTTATCTAAGTAATTAGGATCGCATCATTTAATTCACATATGTGATTTATATGCTAAACAGAGGGCATTCGATATGATGTATGAACTAAGAACATTGTGTTGAATATTGTGTATATGATGTCTAAACTATGCAATGCAAGACACCGTATGCATGATATGAGCAGTATAACCGTGCCAAGTTAGAGCATACACCTCAGTAGGGGAATAGGACTGGTCATATGTCTCTGAATCCATCTCTGAGGAGCTATCGGGACCCAACAAGAGATCTGCTTCGACAGGTAGCACTGTCTGCTCTGAAGGCCTTGTTTTCACTCTAGATTTTTCCATCTCCCACCCAAATGGTTGATTCACAGGAAGAGTAGTTTAATGTACAAACATTGTCAACAAATGGAAATGTAATGAAGAAAAGGATGGGCAAGATATCATTCAAATATATGATGCCTGGTTAAACAGGATGGCATTGCACATTTCACATATATTATGGCTGGCTAAAAGACATGAGACTGCATAATTCCCATATATGATATAGAAACTAAACAAGTGGCATTACAGAACATCTATAAACTAAGCAGATGACATATATGATGTCAAAAGTAGGCACTTCAAGGCAACATATGCATGATATGACTAACATCATCATGCCAAGGTAGAGCAAACACCTTGGGGGGTAAATAGGAGTGGTCAGCGGCGTCTAAATCCGCCTCAGAACAAATATCTTCCTCTGGATTACAATCTGGAGAGGGGTGGGGAGGGTTTGCCATTGAACCCACCATGGAGCGATGTCTGCATGACATTGTATTGCCGCGCAAAACTCTTCTCTTTCTCTCTACATGTTCAGCATGACTGTGTACAATATCTGACATGCATACGAAAAAAATATGGTGAGATTATGTAAGGAGAGCATGCAGAAATTTAGAGTGATGGTAACAACCAGTGGATCGACGTTTTTCTGTTGAACCAAAATAGCCCTAATGGATAGTAATAAGTGATGCAACAAGTGTACAACCTCTTTGCCGTAGCCGTGTCGACCTCAGCATCATTGGTTTGGTCGCTGAAGCAGTTGAGGCAGAGGTGGCTGTCAGAGGTGTGGAGGAAGATCTGAGGAATCTGTAGACGGCGTCCAGGGCACTGCTCTGTTGTGATGGATCATTCTGTCGTTGGAGCAGCTCCGGTGAGCCGTAAGACGTCAAGGATGAAGTAGCACAAGAGAGACTTCGTCAATCTCAAGTGGGATTCTAATAGCATCTCCAATAGATGATGTAAAATTAACATCCCCAAAAACCACCTGACTACAACAGATGAGGTAAAAACTATTGACTCTGAACTTAACTGTCGGAACTGAAATTTACTGTGGAATCTGAATGCTACTGTGGGAACTGAACGCAATGGTAGCAGAGAGGCACTTGACATGTAGTTTAGGGAGGGCCTGCAGTTCATCTTCAACCTGCACCCCCCTGAGCCGCCAGCCACCACCGGCCGAACCGCCGGCCCCAGCGCCGCCTCGCCGCCTGAAACAATTCACCACCGCCGCCCCGGCCAGCCCTCTAGGCCCCCCGCCCCCACCCTGAACCCTAAGATAGATAGTGGGGTACCTCTTGGGCGAGCCCCCGTACCCGCTGCGGGTGGTTCTTCCTTAACTCCGGCGAACCCCCCAGCCCCTGAAAATCGACTGACCCAAAAGTCGATTCAGTCGACTGAAGTGTGGCTTAATCAGAGCAGAGCAGCAGCATGAGCGAGGGGGAGAGCAGCAGCAGCTGGGCGAGCGAGCGATCGAGCGAGAGCCGGAGCAGTAGCAGCATCGCGAGCAAGCGAGCGAGAGCCAGAGCAGCAGCAGCAGATCCGGCTGGTATGGATGCCGCCGTCAAAGGGGCCTTGCACTGGCGAAGAGCCGCCATGGAGATGTCGCCTGCGGCGCCGGCTTCAAGGTAGGCGCTCCATGGGGGTGCGGGATGGAGCACCGTCGGTGCCAGGAGGTCGAGTTAAGGAGAAGGTGCAATGCGATGAGTGTACAACCTCTTTGGTGGCGCCGAGTAGGCCTCGACTTCGTCCGAGGAGTCGGTGAGGATGTTGCGGTTTCGGTGGAGCAGGTTAAGGCGGCGCTGTGGGGATGGAGCAGCCGCGATAGACGAGGCGATCGTCGGAGCAGCTCCTTGGAGGTGGAGGATGGGGCGGCTGAACCGGCGGGACGGCGAGATGGACGACGGATCCTCATCCGGGGAGGTGGACGAGGGATGTCGAGCTGTTGCGGTGGACGACATCGTCGGGGAAGAGGCTCCGGCTGGGCAGTGGTGACGTGGTGGACGGAGGAGGGTGGGGTTTCGCGGCTGGAGCGGAGAGGTTATGGCGGCCTGGGATTTCGAATGGCGAAAAGGGGGCGATGGGAGGGGGTGAAGCATGACTTTGGGTCGCGCTTGTCCAAAATGTAGGGTGTGTTACAAAAGTACCCCCCACTGGTTTGAACTAGCGGCCCTTTCGGCTCAGGGTTAGAAAGGGGATTTCGCATGTCGGGATTTGGCAGCTGGAGGGAGTTTTTGCGCGCGTTGTAATTTTGGGATAGCAAGGCGCGGGTTGTGAAGGCGCCAGTTTTGAGAGCATGATATCTGAATTTTCGGGATATAACAAGACGCGGGTTGAATTTTTGGGACAAGCCTAACGTGTAGTAATATTGTACTTGTACGTACCAAATCAATTTGCACTTCCCTCAACCAAAAAGAAAACGAAAAATATAAAACTATTCACACCACACAAAGAGAGAGTCTTGCCCCGTTTTACTATACAAATGCTATTCAAAGCTACTCCCTCCTTCCATCTATATAGGGCCTAATGCGTTTTTCGATGCTAACTTTGACCAAATATTAGAGCAATGATATATGACATGCAACTTACACAAAGCACACTGTTAAATTCGTCTGTGAAAGGTTCTTTCAATGATATAATTTTCACATTGTGCATGTCATGTAATATTAATCTTGTGAATAATCAAAGGCGGTCTTAAAAATCTCATTACACCCTATATAGATGGAAGGAGGGAGTATGAATCCATGTTATGTCCGATTAAATTTTTTCGCTTGCTGTATAATGCATGTAACCTACTCATACCAACATTTTAGTGCATTCCAAATGTCTATACTACCGCTGCAATTCAAACTAAATTTGAATTCGTTTCTCTATTTCAATAAGAATCTACAATCATGATTGTTGCCAACTTCAACCGTCATAGTTTCCTTGCTATCCGCCAGATATAAATCGGACGACCTATAATGCAGGATGGCAGGCACACCATCATCAACAACTCCGTTTTCTATAAGAGTAGAGATAAAATATATTAAATGTAGTATAACATGTTCATAACCACACCATGTGTATCACCGTTATATATATTCACACATGCGTCAGTTTAAAACACTATGATAAATTCTTCAAATATCCGAATTCGCATTTTATAATGAAGTATATATGATCTCTATTCGTCTTTTACACCCACACAACCCTCTTATCTTTGTAGCTAGCGCTAACTTTCTCTTGTGCATGCACACGCCCGCATCCCTCTCACCCTCCCTCAGCATTCTCTAGCTCCATCGTGCAAATTCGTCTTTTCACTTTAGGTCTTTCACCCACGGTGTGTGTAGCCCCCCCAGCTCCTTCTTACGGCACACATCGATCGATATGCCTCTCTAGCCAGGTGTGCCTAGCACAAACACAAGCTTCCCCTCTTCTCTTGTCGCCGTCCATGCCTCACTCCCACCACTCTTTTTATCGTTCTCGTACTCGTACACTCCTCCCCGCTCAATATAGTATGCCTCTCGTACCACCTCCTACATGCATCCCTCTCTCTCTATCCTTCTCCTCGTGCCTCATTTGCTTCTAACACACACATGCATGTATACCGATCGATCTCCCAACATATACCTAGATCGACTTTAACTACCCCCCCATCGATCGACGTACCTCACAAGTTATGTCTCTCCTTTCTCTAACAAAGGGCGATTGATCTTCCTATGTAGTTAAGTCTACTTACCACAACCACATCGTCCCCCTCATCGTTCGTGCATGCCTCCTGACCCGTCTCTCACACGCACGTGCACAGACAACAAGCAACCATCTCCTCTCTTATTGATATTGCGGGCGTGCCCTCCGTTTGTCTAGCAAGCCTATCCCACCATTTGTTAGAAGCAACTCCACTACCACCCCCTCCAACACTCTAGCTCTGTCTCTCTCCCAACCTTATTCCTCTCCTGCACATATGCATGGATGCCGATCGATCTCCCTTAATACATGAGGCAGATCGATCTCCTTAATACATGAGGTAGGCCTCTCTCCTCCTCCACACATATACCAGCCATTGTACCTCTATAGTTAATTGGGCCTCCCTCTTCCCCCACCACACATCGATAGTCGAGCGCTGCAGGTAGGTATCCATGCCACAGAGACAAACTGCACATGTCCCCTCTCACATTCCAGTAGGCCAGCCACTCTATATCTTTGACGTGGGCACACACAAATTCGATGGCACTCTTTATCGATCACGCGTGCACACACACACACACACATCATCCCTCTCTTCGATTCTATGGACACCTCAAGCCCATGATACCCCCACTCTCTTCTTGTGGATCGCCCCCTCTATATATATGTTATATCCAGGACTCTATTTCACACACATTGCATATGTTACATTTTTTGATTGACCCCCCCCCAAACCTCTCAAGAACCCACACACTATATCTCTCTAGGTTTTTATCTCTCTCACACAACCCCACGTAGGTGGTGTACGTATACAAGAAGAGAATAGGTGCACCGTGCATGTACTCACACTTCGTGCCCATCCACACCCGCGGGGGTACACGGTGGAGCTCATTTCTTTATGAAATGGCATCCCACGTGCTAATTTGAATGCCTGTAGCGGTTGTTTGCCTAGGGAGGTCGTGTACCACGCCTGCACGAAACAAAGTTCGACTTGACGCGTTGCCGCGTTATTTTTATATAAAGTTATAGCGCTCAATGGCACGTACACAGAATATAAAATGATTTTTATGGAGAAAAAGGTAGTC
>LR880967.1:785902419-785920228 GCA_904067115.1 Aegilops sharonensis | reverse complement strand
GTTGAAGCATTTGTTCGCATAGTGACCTTTCTGCTGACATTTGTTGCAAGTCACCTCAGAGAGCGGACGGTGGTAAGGAGCACTTGACCTTGGAGCTTGAGAATTAGACTTGTTCTGATAGCTTGGGTTGGGTGGGTGGGAAGATCCACGGCCACCTGAGTTCTTCTGCTGATAAGGCTGACGGAATGGAGGAGGAGGAAGGTAAAGCTTCTGCTGCTTAGCTGCCACTTGAGAGGAAGAAGAAGACTGAACTGCATCCCTGATTCTCTTCTTAGAAGCCTCACATTTGAGCTGGGCAGCTTCTTGCTTCAGTGCCATGTTGTAGAATTCATCATACTTTTCTGGCTCAAAAAGCACAAGAGCTAATTGCAGATCTTCTCTCAGACCACCTCTGAATTGATAGATCATACTCTTTTCATCAGGTACGTCTTGCTTAGCAAAACGAGCGAGTTTCTGGAACTAGATATTGTATTGATAGACAGACATGTTGCCTTGCTTGAGATTGCGGAACTCCACACGCTTGCTCTCAACAACACTTTTCGGAATGTGGTGAGCTCTGAAATCTCGGCGGAACTCATCCCAGGTAATGACACGACCTCCTCTGGAATCTTTGTATTGCTGGTACCACTCAGCAGCTTGATCCTTGAGTTGAAACGATGCAAACTTGACAAAGTCCTCAGGTCTGACATTGCTACAATCAAAATGCTTGCGGATGTCCACAAGCCAATCGTCAGCGTCTGTGGCCTCGACACAGAAACTGAAAGACTTCGGCTGATTAGCGAGGAACTGACTCAGAGTAGCAAAGTGCGGCTGGTTGTTGCCTTGACCTTGATTTCCTTGATTGCCTTGCCCCTGAGTACGTTCTTGCAAGAGCTGCAAAATCATCTGAGCATTGGCATTGGTGGCTGCCATGATAGCTTGCCAGGCCTCCGGAGGCGGAGGTGGAGGTGGAGGGTTCAACTGATTCCCTTCATTCCGTTCCGGATTCTGACGCGTTGGCGGAGCCATCCTGAAGAGGGTGACATCCGTTAGCACTTGATAGACAAATGGTCAAGTTGAATTAACGGATAGAAATTGCAACATATAGTCTTCACAATAAACATTCGAACAAGAATGAACGAATGAATTCCAGAAGTTAATCATCACACGTCCATTAAGGTGAGAAGCCACTTAGATAAAGATATGGAAACAACATCTGTCTTAGAAACAAATCGAATATCACAACTGAAAACAAAAGATTGGCTTCTAGAATGAGCCGGAACAAACACATGATAGAGATTTCGCCCAAAGTGTTCGTGGTGGGGCCCACACGGACACGACGTATAGCGGACGTCACGATTGACAAACAAGACGTCCCCGAATCAGCATAGCCAAGGATTCTTTAAGACGTCTCGCGACCACTGTGAATCGACCGTGAATGGGCGGACCACTAGACGTTGAACCCCAATCTCAAATCATACATCTGTCGGAAAGATATCCTGTAAGCTACTAGAATTCCCACCTATAAACTCCCGAAACTTTCTGGTTATGCAATCTGGTGTTGGGGATACAGGGGACACAAAATATATCACCCAAACTAACAATACCTACATCCAGCTGTATCCATCCGTCAACACATAACCAAGAAATCCTCGGAAATCGTGTACCTCGACCTTCGAAAAGCATCCGTTATACAAGTCATGGAAATACCCCCGAGCTCGCCCCAGTACTGGGTTATCGGGGTTATCTCACCAACAACTGCACAAAAGAGATTTCGATGTCGGTAAAACTCAGGTATTCCAGAACTGCAACGATAAAATTGTGACGACAACACCTCGGAGCTCAACTCCCCGGGACACTGCCACAACCCCTAAATGTCAGGAGGCACCAAGAACAATGTTCTCGTCACAGAACCATCGGAACGATCCCAAGATACCCGTGTGATCCTCAATTTTTTTTTAGTGAAATTTGAGAAGAGGAGAGTCAAAACTCTACGTCAGGAGACCTCACAGAGCGACGAAGGGACTGGGAAGTAAAAAGAATCCTACTCTCTGATATATATAATCCTAAGACTCAAAACATTTTCCATTCTAGACTCAACAACGCCAGCAAACAATCAAGTAGGGGGGCTCCTAAGTCGGGGAAGGCTCTGATTACCAACTTGCAACGCCCTCGATGCAGCTATATCTCCCACGTGTCGAGGCACGACTTAGAGGCATAACCGCATTGAAAGCAATGTCGCAAGTGAGGTAATCTTCACACAACCCATGTAATAAATAAGGGAAATATATACATAGTTGGCTTACAGTCGCCACTTCACACAATACATAAATAAACATCCATCATTCAGAGTACACTCAAGGTCCGACTACGGAACCAAAATAAAAGAAGATAGCCCAAATGCTACACAGATCCCCGAATCGTCCCAACTGGGCACCACTACTGATCATCAGGAAAAGACACATAGTAACGACCACGTTCCTCGTCGAACTCCCACGTGAGCTCGGTTGCGTCACCTGCACTGGCATCATCGGCACCTGCAACTGTTTTGGTAGAATCTGTGAGTCACGGGGACTCAGCAATCTCACGCCCGCGAGATCAAGACTATTTAAGCTTATAGGAAGGACAGGGTTGTAAAGTGGAGCTGCAGCAAGCGACTAGCATATATGGTGGCTACATCGCAAAAGAGAGCGAGAAGAGGAGCAAAGCACGGTCGTGAAGCTAGTAGCGATCAAGAAGTGATCCTGAACTACTTACGTCAGACATAACTCCAACACCGTGTTCACTTCCCGGACTCCGCCGAGAAGAGACCATCACGGTTACACACGCGGTTGATGTGTATTTTATTTGAGGTCAACTTCGGGTTTTCTACAACGGGACATTAACAAATTCCCATCTGCCTCATAACCGCGGGCACGGCTTTCGAAAGATATTACCCTGCAGGGGTGTCCCAACTTAGCCCATTATAAGCTCTCACGGTCAACGAAGGATATTCCTTCTACCGGGAAGACCCGATCAATCTCGGAATCCCGGACTACAAGACATTTCGACAGCAATAAAACAAGACCAGCAAAGCCACCCGATTGTGCCGACAAATCCCGATAGGAGCTGCACATATCTCGTTCTCAGGGCACACCGGATAAGCTAAGCGTACAGGAACCGACGTAATCCAAGTTGCCAAGGAATGGTCCCGCACGGTGCTCTAGTTTGGACCAACGCTCGAAGGAGCACTGGCCCGGGGGTTTAAATAAAGATGACCCTCGAGCTCGCGAAAACCCGGGGGAAAAAGGCTTAGGTGGCAAATGGTAAAATCAATGTTGGGCCTTGCCGGACGAGTCTTATTCAAAGCAAACTGTCAAGGGGGTCCCATAAATCACCCAACCGTGTAAGGAACGCGAAATCAAGGAACATAACACCGGTATGACGGAAACTAGGGTGGCAAGAGTGGAACAAAACACCAGGCATATGGCCGAGCCTTCCACCCTTTACCAAGTATATAGATGCATTAGTTATAGCAGATGTATATTGTGATATCCCCAATAAGTAAACATGTTCCAATAAGGAACAACATCTCCATGTTCCAACAAGGAACAAACTTCAACTTCACCTGCAACTAGCAAGGCTATAAGAGGGGCTGAGCAAAGCGGTAACATAGCCAATCAACGGTTTGCTAGGAAAGGATGGTTAGAGGCTGACATGGCAATATGGGTGGCATGATATAGCAAGTGATAGGCATCGCAGCATGGGCATAGCAAAAGAGCGAGCAACTAGCATAGCAAAGATAGAAGTGATTTCGAGGGTATGGTCGTCTTGCCTGCAATGTTCTCAGAGTTGTCGAAAGCTTGATCCTCGTAAGCATTCTCAACAGGTTCCTCGTTCACGTGCTCGTCTCCCGGCTCTACCCAAAGCAACAACATAAACAAAGGAACCACAATAAATCACAGTGCAATGCACAAGCAACATGATGCAAAACATGACATGATATGCGGAATGTGATATGCAATGCGTATGCGCGCTCCGGAAGGTAAATGATGAACGGGGCATCAAATTGGCAAACCAAGTATGCCACTGGAAATATGAGATGATTTCGGTTGAAATCGATATAAAGATCACCGGAATCGGATGCACGGTTTGCAAATGACAAGCAAAACAAGAATGGCACAAATCTGCCATTAACAGCATGATGCCACTTAGCAAGCAACAATAAATTAAGCTACTGCACCCAAACGTACCAACAAAGTATATGGAAGTGATCTACACAAGATGCTTGACAAAAGATGATCACTGAGCTACGGCTAGTTCACATCATAACAGGTTCAAACAAGCATGGCAAAAGTGCACAAAATATCAGGCTGGACATGGCAAAAACAGCATCAGGTAGCAATGTTCAGAGCACGAAACCAACCTGCTACAGGAACTTATAATAGCAAAACAAGGCATGGCATGAATCTAATCAAAGCATAGAACAAAAGTCCCTTACTGACCATAAGTCAAAAAGGATCAGAAAATATAGTAACACCCATGTCAATATCGCAAGTTTCGTTAACAGATTCAGCAACATGGCATGTCAAAAACTGATAACAAATAGGCATGTTTACAAGCTCGATGCACTCACTACAGAGCCTTATATGATAAAATAAGCATACATACGTCAAGAAGACATGGCATAGAAGATATACATGGCAAGAACAACATCATAGTATATACGGATCAACCACAACAACCTTGGCAAAATTGAATAACCTGTAAACAATCTGCCAGGAAACATTTGATAGCAAAAGTAGAGCTCGATTGACTCAAGCTATGGCACTCCATAATTGCAAACAAAGGTATGGATGGATAGAGCAAGACATGTAGAACAAAACATCCTTACTGAAGTATCTCAAAATATGCATGGATCTCTCGGTAGCATCAAGTTAACATGGCATCAAAATATCAGCAAAACAGAGCTGAAAACAGCAACATCAGGACACCTACTTTGCATGCTTGTGCTAGTCACCACATAGATCAAAAAAATACAAGGCATACACCCCTGGAAAGATGGCATGGCATATTACAAAACACATGTAGGACTCCAATTCATAGGGTGCACACATCAATCATAGCAAAATAACAAAAGTGCAAGTTGTGTTAAGAAACAGAAACTAACATCACATAGCCCTCTTCCAACAGCATTTAGGGCATCAAGATGAGCTCAAATGAAAATGATGCAATGAGATAAAATGATCTACTCTTCGAGGCGAACATTTTGATATATTAAACGCGCAAAATGGATCTACAGATGCAAAGTTACGCTACGTTGAAAATGCCACGAAATAACATAGGATTCAAAAAAACTTAGAAGAATTGAGGAGGGGGGCAAGAAGTCAACGGGCTAGGTCAGGATCCGGATCGGGCCGATCCGATCGGGAAGCGGTGCGGCGGCGCCGGAGTTTGGCCAGGAAGGAGAGGGGAGGCCGGGGACGGAGGAGGTCGCCGGCGGTGGGCGGTGGCGACCGGTCGGCGAGAGGCGGCGACGGGGTCCGGTGAGCGCGGCCGGTGGCGGCGGCGTCCGGTGTGGCGGCGGGGTCGGCGACGGCGGGGAGCCGGTGGCCGGCGACGGAGGCGATGACCGGCGACGGCGGCCGGCCGGGGCGGCGGAGGGCGGCGGCGGCCGGGTCGCGGCGGCGCGGCCCGAGCGGGCGGGGGAGGCGCGGGCGCGCGGCGGCGGCACGCGGGCCGGGCGGGCCCTGCCTGGGCCCGGCGGGCCGGCGGCGCGGGGGCGGCGGCGCGGGACAGGTGGCGTCTGGCGATTGGGCGAGGGGCGGCGGCGATTACGTCCGGCGGCGGCGGACGTGTCCGTACGGGCGCGGGATGAAATTTAGGGTTTCGGGGGAAGAAGACCCGGATTTGGACGGGGGGTTTGCTTAAATAGACATAGAGGGAGCTAGGAGAGTCCAAATGAGGTGTAGTTTTCGCCCACACGATCGTGATCGAACGACGGAGAGCATGGAAGTGACTTAGATGGGTTATTGGACCATTTTGGAGGGGTGTTGGGATGCAACTTAAAAG
The DNA here is from genome assembly GCA_904067115.1 of Aegilops sharonensis. Taxonomy (NCBI): domain Eukaryota; kingdom Viridiplantae; phylum Streptophyta; class Magnoliopsida; order Poales; family Poaceae; genus Aegilops; species Aegilops sharonensis. The sequence goes on along the minus strand of LR880967.1, from coordinate 785,914,198 downwards.
ATGCCTTTGCGAGAGTGCGGTTACCCGTTGGAGTACCAAACGAGCTCCAAATGACCCGAAACTTGACCGGTGGTCTACGGGTGGTATAACAAGGTCACTTGACAAACCTCGGTCCATTCCGAGAAGGTTTAGTACCCGCACACGGAAAAACGTAGAAGGGGCCGCCGGGGAAGATAGGAGTGCCGGATTGCAAAACGGACAACGGGAAAAATGCTCGGAATCAAGAGACGAACACGTATGCAAATGCGATGCACATGATGACATGATAAAAATGCATGACATGGACAAAATGCAAAATGAAGAAAAACCCAACCACGGAGGGAATATCATATCACAATGCCGAAAATGGCAAGAGTTGGAGTTACAAATATGGAAAGTTACGTCCGGGGTGTTACAGCCCGCCACTACCGCGCCTCGGCGTACGGGCGGATCCGTTGCGGCCACGTGGGCGGTTGGGTTCCCCTCCAAAAGCTACCCTAAACGCAAGCTGCTCCCCCGATTAGAGGAGGAGGCTTATGAGCCCGCATCACCAGGAGAAAATACGGCTGACCGACCACCCCGTGGTCGCGACAGAGAGGCCTCTACGCCCTCCACTAGAACCGTACCCCGGCATCGCTCAAAAAGCACACGGCCAAAGGGGAACGCTCCGGACCTGCAAGATATATTGGAGGACAAGGCAAGACAATCAAGATCGATCTATGGATCGCGTGGGCGCCGCACGGTACGTGACGACAACTGTCGCGCCGGACACAGTAAGTCCGGCCGGGCCGAACAAAACAAACAAAGCTCTTTTGAGCTCCGTCGTGATATCGCCCAGTACAGAGGCGCCGCACACCCACTATGCTTCACAGACGAAGTAATGGATCATCAAATCCCCGAAGGGTTTAAACCGTCAATATTGAATCCTATGATGGCACAACAGACCCCGCGGTTTGGATCGAAGACTATCTCCTTCACATCCGCATGGCCCGCGGTGACGATCTTCACGCCAACAAATACCTCCCCCTCAAGCTTAAAGGACCAGCCCGACATTGGCTCAACAGCTTGCCAGCAGAGTCAATTGGGAGCTGGGAGGACCTGGAAGCCGCATTCCTTGATAACTTCCAGGGCACTTATGTGCGACCACCAGACGCTGATGACCTAAGCCACATAATTCAGCAGCCAGACGAATCGGCCAGACAATTCTGGACACGGTTCTTAACCAAGAAAAACCAAATCATTGACTGTCCGGATGCGGATGCCCTCGCGGCCTTCAAGCATAACATCCGTGACGAGTGGCTTGCCCGGCACCTAGGACAGGAAAAGCCGAAATCCATGGCAGCCCTCACATCACTCATGACCCGCTTTTGCGCGGGTGAGGACAGCTGTCTAGCACGCAGCAACAACCTCAACAAAAATTCTGGCAGTCCGGACTTCAAGGACTGAAATGGCAGGCCGCGTCGTAACAAAAACAAACGCCGCATTAACGGCGACAATATTGAGGATGCGGCAGTCAATGCCGGATTCAGAGGCTCTAAACCCGGTCAGCGTAAAAAGCCATTCAAAAGAACTACTCCGGGTCCGTCCAATTTGGACCGAATACTCGACCGCTTGTGCCAGATACACGGCACCCCCGAAAAGCCAGCTAACCACACCAACAGGGATCGTTGGGTATTCAAGCAGGCAGGCAAGTTAATTGCTGAAATCAATGACAAGGGGCTGCATAGCGATGATGAGGACGAGACCCAACCGCCGAACAATAGAGGACAGAAGGGTTTCCCCCCACATGTGCGGACGATGAACATGATATACGCAACGCACATACCCAAAAGGGAGCGGAAGCGTGCACTCAAGGACGTCTACGCGATGGAGCCAGTTGCCCCGAAGTTCAACCCATGGTCCTCCTGCCCGATCACTTTTGACCGAAGGGACCACCCCACCAGCATCCGCCACGGCGGATTCGCCGCACTGGTCTTAGACCCAATCGTCGATGGATTTCATCTAACCAGAGTCCTGATGGACGGCGGCAGCAGCCTGAACCTGCTTTACTAGGATACAGTGCGCAAAATGGGCATAGACCCCTCAAGGATTAAACCTACCAAAACGACCTTTAAAGGCGTCATACCAGGTGTAGAAGCCAATTGTACAGGCTCAATTACACTGGAAGTGGTCTTCGGATCCCCGGATATCTTCCGAAGCGAGGAGTTAATCTTCGACATAGTCCCGTTCCGCGGCGGCTATTATGCCTTGCTCGGACGTACCGCGTTTGCAAAGTTCAACGCGGTGCCGCACTACGCATACCTCAAGCTCAAGATGCCAGGCCCTCGAGGAGTCATCACGGTCAACGGAAACACTGAACGTTCTCTCCTCACGGAGGAACATATAGCGGCTCTCGCGGCAGAAGTGCAATGCAGCCTCTTAAGGCAATTCTCGAGTCCGGCCGTTAAGCGGCCGGACACAGCCAAGCGCGCCCGGAGTAACTTACAACAAGACCACCTGGCACGTTCTGAGCACGCGTAGCAGGGTGGCCCCAACCCCAACTCCTACGAAACGTCAAAGCAGGTCCTTCGCGTACACCATTACGCTCTGAAGATACCATGGGCATGGGGAGAGGGGCACGACCACGATAAACCCAGATTGCGGCTCAACCACACCAGGGGCTCTCAAGTGTGTCGTTCCTTTTTCTTTTCTTTTTACCTTTTACTTTTTACCCACAGGACTCCGTTTGTCAGAAGCCCTGTCCGGCAGCAGACCTGCCGAACTCACGATGCAACAGCCAGGGAAGGATAAAGGCTACAACAAATATACAAGTGGTCTCCATTACGAGCATTTTCATACACCAATCTGCAGCCTACTCCTGGAGGGGGACATTTTTAACAGTCTCATACCTTGCTTATCGCACTATTTGTATCGTTCTGCATTCATAGCAGCACTCATTGAATAAAACAATGCAGCACCTTTTTGTTTATAATTTCATTTCTTTTTCATACATATGTTCATTCACGACATGTTGCATCCGTACACTTTGGTACGGCTAATATACACCAGGGGCTTATGTTTCCCGCTGTCACGACCGGTTTTCCAATAAAAATATTTATTGAACAACCGACCTATGAAGTCCAATATGAGGAAAATCCTTCATACCGGTTCACAAAACTTTGATACCATAAGCCAGTAGCATTACCATATTACAGGGGTCGGACTAAAGATGCCCAACCAATTATTACAACACGCCATTATTATACATAGAGGCGGATATGACTCAAAGGTGAGGGGTGGAAATACTACTGACTCGAGCTATGAGTGGTTGGTGGATTAACACAGCGGGGTGGTTAATAAGTCTACTGCACTGGCGGCTCATCGAGCGTCGAGGTGAGGCTCGATGAATTTATTTGGGTAGCGGAAGCGGATATATCACAATGACTAATCCAGGGGTCGCACGAGACTGACTGGGATTCCTCTAGGCGTCGGACTCGCTATCGAACTCTTCATCCATGAGATCGCCATCGTCAGCATCTGGCCAAATAAACAAGCCAGGTGAGTACTATGAAAGTACTCGCAAGACAGTTCGGACAAAAGATATAACAAATGAATGCATGAATGCGACATGGTTAATCTTAACATTGCTCAATTAAAACAGTATAGCAAAATAATTAAGAAGGGAGTTGGCGGTAGTCCTCTCAAAAACCCAAAGAAGATGAACTCAAAACCGATCGGGTGTCTGAAGCGACGCCTCGAAGGGTGAATAAATAAGCAAAACATGCCACAGTCGGGCGTCTGAGCGACACCTCATAAAGGGCTTATGTGAAAATAAATAACAACAATGCCACAGTCGGACGTCTGAGCGACATCACAGAAAGGGCTTATAATGAAAATAAATAACAACAATGCCGCAGTCGGACGTCTGAGCGACATCACAGAAAGGGCTTACAATGAAATTAAATAACAACAATGCCGCAGTCGGACGTCTGAGCGACATCACAGAAAGGGCTTATAATGAAAATAAATAACAACAATGCCGCAGTCGGACGTCTGAGCGACCTCACAGAAAGGGCTTATAATGAAAATAATTAACAACAATGCCGCAGTCGGACGTCTGAGCGACCTCACAGAAAGGGCTTATAATGAAAATAATTAACAACAATGCCGCAGTCGGACGTCTGAGCGACCTCACAGAAAGGGCTTATAATGAAAATAATTAACAACAATGCCGCAGTCGGACGTCTGAGCGACCTCACAGAAAGGGCTTATAATGAAAATAATTAACAACAATGCCGCAGTCGGACGTCTGAGCGACCTCACAGAAAGGGCTTATAATGAAAATAATTAACAACAATGCCGCAGTCGGACGTCTGAGCGACCTCACAGAAAGGGCTTATAATGAAAATAATTAACAACAATGCCGCAGTCGGACGTCTGAGCGACATCACAGAAAGGGCTTACAATGAAATTAAATAACAACAATGCCGCAGTCGGACGTCTGAGCGACATCACAGAAAGGGCTTATAATGAAAATAAATAACAACAATGCCACAGTCGGGCGTCTGAGCGACATCACAGGAAGGGCTTATAATGAAAATAAATAACAACCATGCCGCAGTCGGACCTCTGAGCGACATCACAGAAAGGGCTTATAACAAAAATATAGCACTCAAGTTAAATATTCTACACATGAATATAAACGGGTTAGTCCATCCACCGGAATAAACATTCAACCAGACTTAGTACTCAAGTGATTCACCGGAGTATCTGTCACCAAAACTGACACATGTTAGGATAAGATATAGTGAACTTGGACATGGATAAGATGAGTCGAGGATTTATGACTCTGCAGAGTTTGTACTAAAATTACCCACAGCCAACGGATTTCCGTAGTCCTGAAGGACTAGTTCCGTTTATGGTATTTCGGAAGAAACACAGCTAACCAGTACACACCCATCCTACCTCACGAATGCCAGGAATCACCCTAGACATCGTCCAAGAAAAACTTTTGAGACGGGGAGATCACAATATCGAATAGCATGGGATCAAATTTATATTCGCGCGCTCTAAGGGGTGCCCCCCTCTCGGTCCCAACCGGAAACACCCATGCCCCCTGACTGGATGACTGGCTTTAATCCAGGGCCATGGAACCATCATCACGGCCTCTCCATTTGGTGTGTACCAGGAAAGCGGTTTGCAACTTACTAAGCCATATCCCTTGCGGAAAACATGTGGTAGTACGGGAAGGGAAATGGATGGGAACCGAACTGATAGGGGTTGACACTGAAGTCAAATAGTATGGCATAAGACTGGCATGCTACAACACTGCCATCTTACCCATCCTCATGCCAACACATGGCCATGCACATTCACATCCAACACGTATGGATTATCGAACTCACTTGCCTCAACTTTGCATGAAAATAACATTCATCGGTATGCTCACAAACATGCCAAGAAACTACTTAATGCAAACCTGCCAAAACACTCATCATATCAAAAGTTCAAACATGCTTGCCTCATTCAGAGTAGTCAGGGTCTAGCTCGGTGAAGTTCGCGGTTCCGTCACCTCCTTCGGTATCTACGGTAAACAAAAAAAATACACGCACTAAAGTAAATACCGTGGAGTACAGAAAGTTGGTCCAAATTTTTTTCAAATAAATATGCTAAAAAACTAGACAAAAATCTGAAGAGGACAGAAAAAGAATCACTCAAAAATTCCTTTCTGTTAAAAAGTTATAAAGGTTTCTGTCCAGGGACTCATCTGAAATGAAACAGAAAAGTTCCAGGGGTTTAACTGAGAAAACAGAAAACGGTTCGAATAGAAACGCGCAAGCCCACAAGGAAAACGTACTCTGCCCGAAGGCGCCAACAGAAAACGATTCGCGGGAATAGAAAGAGAGGCTGACATGGGGGGTCCCCATGTCAAGTTTGAAAAACCTCGTCGGCGCCCGAAGGCTGCGGTGGTCGCCGGCGTCGAACCACGGCGAGTCAGGGAGATCGGAGTGTACCAAGAGTATCAGCGTGTCATTCCGCGTCGGTGGGTGGTGGACTTGGGCGTCGGGGAGCACCACGTCGACGGCGACACTTTCTCCGGCGGACGGCGACACTTTCTCCGGCGGACGGCGGCTCGGGCGATGGTGGATCTCGCCGAGGAGGGCTGCAAAGATCGAATTGAGGTGGGGGGTTAGAGCACTAGGTGTAAGAGAAGGCTGCGGACGAGGTTTGGGCACCGGAGATGGCGTCACCGCAGTGAATCAAGCTGGTGGCCGAGGCGGATCGAGGCGGCCGGAGTTGGGGGAGGAGACCTCCTCGGGGTCCTTCCAGTGGCTAGGCAGGGTCTTGGTGAAGTGCAGAGGTGGTGTTGTGCACGAGAGCGAGCTCGGGGCTCCTATTTATAGGTGATCTGAGGCGGTGGCCGTGAACGGACTTCTCCGGCAATGGTTACGGAGGCGCAGAGCTTGGTCGGGGAGGTTTAGGGAGTGGGGCGTCAGCGTGGAGTTTCATTGGTTCCGTTCTGACGCTAACCAAGCTTGGATTAGGAGTCCTGGGTGGATTCGACGGAACGGGGCGGCGCGGGCCCGTCGGCGGCAGAGAGCACGCTCTGTGCGTGCCGCGCCACGGCGACGGTGCTGCATGCGTGCGCTGGCGAGGAAGTGGCCACGCGGAGCCACCAGGGGGTTTGGGCGGCGCCGAACGGCGTTACGCCGCTGTTCTGTCCCCGGTCGGCCGCTACGGTGGTTCGGCCACCGCAAGACACGCCGACGCAGGCGGGCCAGGGCGCCACCGACGCCAGGAACGCGCCAAGCACGCGTGTGAGGCTCCGGACAGGCAAGCTAGGCCGCGAGCAACGTGCCAAAGGCACTGTGAACATGTGACTGAATTTACTGACGAAGATCGACACTGAAACTCTGAACTTTCTGAATTTAACTGAAGATGCACAGAAACAGTGCATGCAAGGTGTTCGACATAATGATTTTGGCATGTAGGGATTTTTCCTTGAGCTGGTTTTTGGTGGAGTGGTCTCTCATTGCAACTAGAGGTTGCCTGAAGTTTTGTAGAATTTTTGGGGAAGAGGAGATATGAATTTCACCAAATTTGGCAAATCTGGTCCAAACTTGCAGAGACTATAATTTGAAATATTTGAAAAGAAGAAGAGTGGATCAAGATGGTTCTGGGTTGTGGGTACCAAGGACTATCCAGAGGAGTTGGTTTGAGGTCAAAAATCAAGATCATTAGGGTACTTGCTTTGCAAATCACTTAGGCTCAAAAGAAAAGAAAGAATTATTTTGGGAGAAGAAATAATTGGAATAAAGTCCAAAAATGGATTTTACTAGTTTGGACAGAATGTTTGAGTTGAACCAAAGTGGAAGGAGGGGTTTTGGGAGAAATCTACCACAAGAGGCATGATAAAACCAAGGATGGATCAAAACCAAAGAATAGCCCAAAACCAAAAAGGTTTCTTTTTAGAAGAAAATAAATCCAAGAAATGCTTTTGAGAAGAAAACTCAGAAGAGAGGTTTTTAAGAAGGGTTTAAATGACCTTCTTCAAACCAAGCAAGGCTTTTGCTGAAAACAAAAACAACAAAAAAAGATTGGAGTGTCACAGCACCTAGCCCCTTAGGAAAAATCTCGTCCCCGAGATTCCAGTTGGTTTTCAAATAATTGTGGGTGCTCTGTTCGAAGGAAATCCTCTCTTTCCCAAGTGGCTTCACTTTCGGTGTGGTTGCTCCACTGAACTTTGAAGAACTTGGTGGTTTTCTGTCGGGTTCTCCTTTCTGACTCTTCCAAGATTTTTATCGGATGCTCCCGATATGTAAGATTTGGTTGCACGTCAATGTTTTTATGGGGTACTTGTTTCTCTGGGTTTCTTACGCACTTCCTCAATTGGGAGACATGGAATACGTCGTGGATGTCAGATAATTCTTCGGGTAAGTCTAGCTGATAGGCCACCGTGCCTCTTCGTGCTACTATGCAGAAAGGTCCGATGAATCTCGGTGCTAGTTTTCCTTTAATCTTGAATCGGTGCAGGCCTCTCATGGGTGATACTCGTAGGTACACAAATTCACCGGGTTCAAAATGGACTCCATGATGCTTCTGATCGTAATAACTCTTTTGTCGACTTTGGGCTGTCTTGAGCCGGTCTTTAATTACCTTGACCTTATCCTCAGCCTCCTTGAGCAGGTCTGGGCCGAAGATGTGACTGTCTCTGGTTTTCGACCAATTTAGTGGGGTACGACACCTTCTTCCGTACAGAGCTTCAAATGGTGCCATTTGCAGGCTGGACTGATAGCTGTTGTTATATGCGAATTCTGCGTATGGTAAGCTCTCCTCCCAACTGGTCCCATAGGTGAGGACACATGCTCTCAGCATATCTTCTAGAATTTGATTTACTCGCTCAGTCTGCCCACCTGTCTGGGGATGGTATGCGGTACTGAATGCCAGCTGAGTTCCCAGAGCTTGTTGTAAGTGATCCCAAAACCGGGAGACGAATTGAGTGCCTCTGTCCGAGATTATTTTCTTTGGGATTCCATGTAGGCAAACGATACGGGAGAGGTAGAGCCTAGCAAGCTTCTGAGTGGTGTGTGTTGTCTTCACGGGGATGAAGTGAGCAACTTTAGTCAGTCTATCTGTGGTTACCCATATGGCATCATGTCTGTGTCGTGACCGAGGTAGTCCAACAATAAAATCCATTCCAATCTCGTCCCATTTCCACTCGGGTATCTTATTCGGTTGCAATAGTCCGGCCGGTTTCTGGTGCTCGGCTTTGATGCGTTGACAAGAGTCACAACATGCAATAAACGTGGCTATGTCTCTTTTTATACCATGCCACCAAAATGTTTCCTGAAGATCTTTGTACATTTTTGTTCCTCTAGGATGGATTGAATATGGAGCGGTGTGGCTTTCAGCCAGGATTTGCTGTTTAAGGTCATGGATATTTGGTACGCAGAGCCTATTCCCGTACCACAATATTCCTTGCTCATCAATACTGAATTCTGAGGCCTTGCCCAATTTCATCTTACGCTTTATGCCTTCAATGCTGGGGTGTCCACGTTGAGCCTCTTTAACCTTCTCTATCAGGGTAGGCTGTACTTCTAAGTTTGACACATTGCCTTCGGTGACCACCATCAGGTTGAGCCTTGCGAACTCCTGCTGGAATTCAGGTCTTAAGTCTGGCTTACTGTCGTTGTCTGGACTGGGGTTCCGACTCAGAGCGTCTGCTACAACATTTGCTTTGCCCGGGTGGTAGTGGATCCCAACATCATAATACTTTACTAACTCCAACCAGCGTCGCTGCCGTAGATTTAGTTCTGGTTGTGTGAAAATATACTTGAGGCTTTTGTGGTCCGTGTATATTTCACAGCGATTACCAAGTAGAAAGTGTCTCCATTCCTTGAGTGCATGTATCACTGCTGCTAATTCCAGGTCATGGGTAGGGTAATTTTCCTCATGCTTGCGAAGCTGTCTGGAAACATATGCGACAACCTTGCCTTCTTGCATTAATACGCACCCGAGGCCCTTTCGAGATGCGTCACAAAATACTTAAAAATTCTTGTGTATATCTGCCACAATTAGTACTGGTGTTGTCGTCAGTTTCCTCTTTAGTTCTTGGAAACTTTTCTCGCAGGCTTCCGTCCATTCAAACTTCCTGTCTTTCTTGAGTAGTTGCGTCATTGGCTTTGCTATGGTGGAGAATCCTTCAATAAATCTTCAGTAGTATCCTGCCATTCCCAAGAAACTTCGTACATCCGTCACACTGGCTGGTGGCTTCCAGCCAAGCATGGCCTTGACTTTTTCCGGGTCTACGGCGATACCTTCTTGAGTTAGCACGTGGCCCAGAAAACCTAATTGTTTTAGCCAAAATTCACACTTGCTGAATTTGGCGTACAACTGATGTTTCCTGAGTTCTCCTAGTACAATCCGGAGATGTTCAGCGTGTTCTTCTGGTGTTTTGGAGTATACCGGAATATCATCGATGAATACCACAACAAACTTATCCATAAACTTCATGAATACTTTGTTCATGAGGTGAACAAAATATGCGGGGGCGTTTGTTAGTCCGAATGGCATCACGGTGAACTCGTACAATCCGTATCAGGAGGTGAAGGCGGTCTTGGGAATATCCTCGGTTCGTACTTTCAGTTGATGATATCCCGATCTCAAGTCAATCTTTGAGAACACCTTGGCCTTAGCGAGTTGATCGAATAAATCATTTATTCGCGGCATTGGATATTTGTTCTTGATTGTGACCATGTTTAGCGCTCGATAGTCTATGCACAATCTCAGTGTTCCATCCTTCTTTTTGGCAAACAAAATTGGTGAACCCCAAGGTGAGGAACTGGCTCGTATGTACCCTTTTTCCAACAGTTCCTTTATTTGCTTCTTCAGTTCCACTAATTCGGAAGGTGCCATTCCGTATGGTTTCTTGTATATGGGAGCGGTTCCGGGTGCTAGCTCAATGCTGAATTCTATCTCTCGATCTGGTGGCATGCCTGGTCGTTCTTCGGGGAATACATCTGGAAATTCACACACTACTGGAACTCTGCTCAATTCAGAAATATCCACCTTGTTCAATCTCGATTGCCTGGATATTTTTATTTCCTTGGCTGAAACCTTTATGGTCTTCCCGTGGTGATGGGTGAGAATTACGGTCCTGTTGAAGCATTCAATAAAACCTTTGTTGGTGGTTAACCAATCCATCCCTAAGATGACATCCAGTCCTTTATTTTCCAATACGATAAGATTTGCGTGAAACTTCAATCCTTCAAACTCAATAACCACACCTTGGCAATAATTCTGGGTAACTTGCTTAATTCCAGGGGACTTGACGATCATAGATTTTTCCAAGGGAAGCATTGAAAATTTATTTTGCAAAGCAAAACTTTTCGAAACGAACGAGTGAGAAGCTCCAGAATCAAACAAAACCATGGCAGGTATTGTGTTGATAGGAAACGTACCGAGTACGATATCTGGGGCATTCTGTGCTTCCTCTTTGGTCACGTGGTTCACATGACCCTTCCTGTGGTTGTTATTTGGGTTGAAATTGTTGCGCTTTGGTGCCAAATTATTGCTTCCGTTGTTCAGCTTTGGGGTCGAGTTCCTTGGCTTGGGGCACTGCTTGGCATAGTGCCCTTCTTCTCCACAAGCGTAACAGGTAACGCCTGGGCAGTAGGTGACCTCCTTGTCCCTTGCGTGGAAATTCTTGATTGGGCGTGAGACGCTTGTCATGGGTTTGGGTGTCCAGTTCTTCTGAACGTCTGTCTTGCTGTGGTGGTTGCGGTTGTGTTTAATTTGGTCCCTCTTCCGCTTGCGGATATCTTCTAAGTTGCGTCTATCATTTTCCAAGGTAATGGCCTTATCCACCAGCGTCTTAAAATCTGGGAATGTGTGTACGACCAATTGACATTTAAGCGCGAGTGTCAGACCGTCTAGGAATTTCTCCATCTTTTTGTTTTCTGACATACGCTCCTCGTTGGCGTAGCGAGACAGCAGGGTAAACTGACTGTTGTATTCTGACACTGTCATTGTCCTTTGCTTGAGGTCATCAAATTCTCTCTTTTTGATCTTCATAAGACTCTTAGGAATATGTGCCCCACGAAAACCTTCTTTAAATTCCTCCGATGATATATTATTTTCGTTGGGGTGCATGTGCAGGAATTTTTCCCACCACGATGCGGCTGCTCTAGTGAGATAGTGCGGAGCATAAAGTACTTTCTCAAGGTCTGAACACTGGGCGATAATTAATTTTCTCTCCATGTCTCGAAGCCAGTCCTCGGCTTCCAGAGGTTTGTCAGTGTGAGAAAATGTTTGGGGACGC
>LR880967.1:785870812-785890737 GCA_904067115.1 Aegilops sharonensis | reverse complement strand
AAACTCGCTTATCTCCCAAGCGCCACAATCAATGGCGCGGTTGGGTTACCCACGTCCGTATTGATGGGTATCCCGGAATAAGGGGAACACGATCTCTGCCTCGACAAGACGTGCCAAGGAAACCGCTTCGCTAAACGCGCTGAGGTGGAACAGTAAAAACAATTTGAATAAAGGCTTGGTAGTGGTGCGACGTCATGCCATAAAATACGTCAGCAGATTGATCTTGTGTAATATTATTCTCTCTACGGTGATATGTGGAATTTATTTTTGCAGAGCCAGACACTATCTTGGTGTTCACAATCTTCTACGAATTATTCGGAGGAAGAACCCGCCTTGCAATGCCGAAGACAACATGCGCGCCGGACTCGTCGTCATTGAAGCCTGGTTCAGGGGCTACTGAGGGAGTTCCGGACTAGGGGGCGTCCGGATAGCCGAACTATCATCATCGGCCGGACTCCAAGACTATGAAGATACAAGATTGAAGACTTCGTCCCGTGTCTGGATGGGACTTTCCTTGGCGTGGAAGGCAAGCTTGGCGATACGGATATGTAGATCTCCTACCTTTGTAACCGACTCTGTGTAACCCTAACCCTATCCAGTGTCTATATAAACCGGAGGGTTTTAGTCCGTAGGACGAACAACAATCATACCATAGGCTAGCTTCTAGGGTTTAGCCTCTTTGATCTCGTGGTAGATCCACTCTTGTAACACACATCATCAATATTAATCAAGCAGGACGTAGGGTTTTACCTCCATCAAGAGGGCCCGAACCTGGGTAAAACATCGTGTCCCTTGTCTCCTGTTACCATCCGCCTAGACGCACAGTTCGGGTCCCCCTACCCGAGATCCGCCGGTTTTGACACCGACACCAACTGATAGGTTTCTCGGACCAGTGCTTGAACTCTGGAGTATCTGATGCTACTGCATTCACTTCTTGCTGCTGCTTCCGCCTGCTGCGTCAGTCATCGGCCACACTAGTGAACACCACATAAGCTCCATGCTCTTATGGGTACTCGTCTTGCACTGCGCCTACTGGCCTGATAGCCGGCTGCTGGGGCGGCGGTGGAGGCGGCGGCCCAGCAGGCGAGGGAGGCAGGAGGCCGTCTCCCTTGGCGATCCTGGTGAGGCAGTGACACTTCCGGGTGGTGTGGTTTGACGGCTCCGCGCTGCCATGGAACTTGCAGGGACCATCTAGAGTCTGCTCGTAAGAGAAGGCCGGCAACCAGTTGGACTTGCCGCCTTTCGGTCGCTTGGCCGGAGGCTGCCCCTCTGGCTGCTGGTCTTCGACTGTCGCCACCTGCCGGCTGCTGGAAGCCAGCTGTGGGGCCTTGCGCTTGTGATCGTTCTGTTGCTGTCGCCGACTGGTGTCTCCAGCCGGAGTTCTGGGAGCCTGAGAAGCCACCTTGCCAGTCGCACTGACTCCAATCTTCGTCTTCATGGAGGAGTCGGCCGTGGTGTACTTGTCTGCTATGATCAGCAGCTCGTCGAGGGTCTCCGGCTCGTCGCAAAGGAGCTTCTGCTTGAGGAGGGTGCCTTCTCTGCACCCGGCGGTGAAGTACTCGATAGCCTGCACCTCGTGGACGCCCTCGCAGGAGTTCCGGAGCTCGGCCCAGCACGTGAGGTAGTCGCGAGTTGACTCGTTGGGGCCTTGCACGCACAAGGAAAGCTGGCGAGGCTTGGGAGGTCGCTTGTACGTGCTCGTGAAGTTGCGGACGAAGGCCTCGGTGAAGTCGACCCAGCTGTTGATGCTGCGGGGCTTCAGGCTATTCAACCATGTCTGGGCCGTGCCCTGGAGCATGAGGGGAACGTACTTCATGGCAACACGCTTGTTCCCGTTCGCTATGTTGACAGCCGTGGAGTAGTCAACTAGCCAGTCTTCCGGCTTTACGGAGCCGGTGTACTTGGGCGTGTCTCGGGGGAGTGTGAACCCTCTGGGGAAGGGCTCGTCTCGGATGCGAGGTCCAAAACAGGGCGGACCCAACTCGTCTTCTTCTTCCAGCGCCAGGGATCGGTGGAGTCGGTCGATCCGGTGGCGGGCGTCGTTTTCTCCGACTCCCTCTCGGCGGCCAAGGCGGTCGCCGAGAGTCGGATTCTCGACGGGTGGCGGGGAGACTCGCCTTTATCTGCGGGGAGGAGGAGGCAGATAGTCGTCCCGCCGCTCCACTGCTCTTGGGCGGCCGTCTTAGTCGCGCTCGACGGAGATGTGAGTCCGACTATGGCTGACAGCCGGATCCTTGTTTTTTCTTCCGCGGACACTGCCAGTCGGCGTCCGAGACGTCGCGCCTTGTTCTCGGCGGGGAGGCAAGTCGCCGTTTTGTCGTCGCGGCGCCTCCGTGTGGCAGCCGGCTTTGTCCTGCGCGGCAGCCGCGTCGAGGAGCTGCTGGACTCGCTCCGTCATTAGGCGGCGCTCCTCACCCTCGAAGTTGTCCAGCTCGTCCGCCGCCGCCTGGGCGGCGCGGATGTTCTCCGTAGGTGTGGCGTACACAGGGCGATTGGCCCCGAACAGGTTGGCGATGGCTACGCCACGCTGCTGGACCGCACTTAGGCAGCTAGGCCCAATCGGGGCCGGCGAGCCGCCCACAGCGCGATCCATCTCACGCTGGTAGGCTTCTGACAAGTGTCTCATGCTTGCCAGCTTCCTCGCGCCTTCAAGGAGCTGAAGGCGGCGCCCCTCCAGCATCTCGGCGTCAGCGTCTTCCGGAATAGGCGCGGTCAGGTCTCGCAGATCCGCGTCGAGAGGGTCATGAGATCCTTCGCCGGAATGCTCGCTGACCGATGACGAGCACCTCTGTGACGGTGCTTCTGCCGCTCCCCTCGTGAGGGAGCGGCTCGTCGTAGGCCACCATGTTGGTGGGGAACGCGTCGAGCGACGCGGTGTCGGAGTCGACCATCATCGGGACGGTGGAGCCTACGGACTCCAGGTCCGCGGCAGGCTCGCCGGCGACGTGGAGTTGCTCGAGGAGGCCCGCGTCGGGGCCGCCCGTGCCTGCGTCGGATGCAGGATCGTCGGAGAGGCGAACCTCGCCGACAAGTTCGGCGAGGCAGCTGGCCGCGCAGGCGATCTCAGTGCCGTGCAGCGCGTCGGCGCAGACTCCGTCTGGCGTGCCGGGCTGGCTGCGCTCGCCAGGGAGGAAAAGGGTTCCCGTCCAGAGCAGGTCTCCGGACGACGGTGCACCTAGCCCCATGGTGGGCGCCAAATGTCGAGGGTTGGGTGCGACATATGCCAAAGGATGGCTTATCATGGTGGGGGAGAGTAGAACGTCGCCAGTGCCTGGAAACGGGATGAGGTGAAGGCATGCACGCCGGCGGATCTTACCCAGCTTCAGGGCTCTCCGTGGAGATAACACCCCTACTGCTGCTCTGCGGGGTCTCCGCATGATCACTATGGCAAAGTGGGTACAAGGTTGCTCCTTGTGCTGTTCGGGGTGAGGAAGGAGAAGGGCAAGGCTAGCTCTTCTCTTCCCTCTATATGTGTCTAAAACTATTAGGGTCCAACCTCTTGCATGGGTGCCTCGGGGGGTTTATATAGGACTACCCCCCAGGGGTACAATGGTAATCCGGCTGGGCGCGGGTCCCAGCCGTCTATCTCTCTGGTCGCCGTCTTCTCCGCCGACTGCTGGGGCCTGCCGACTAGTGGGCCTTGCCGCCGGTCCAGCATGGGGCCGACAAGCCTTGTCCGCCGCGGGCGGGTCTTGCCGGCTGCGGATTACTGTAGCCGCGCTTCCAATGACGCGGGCTTGGTCATGGGGTCATGGCAACAGTGCCGCCGCCTGACGGGCGATCACTGTTGACATTCCCTGTCTTGTCTGGTTAATGGCGTGCGGAGCCCATGGGAGGGGCCGGCTGACTCTCGGGGGCCGACTCCCAGCGGGTCCGTCTTGGGGCGCTCTCGCCGTCTTCTGCACTCCCGCCGACAGGCGGGTCCCGCCATCTCTGGGTTGTACAGACAGGCTGTCGTGGGTACAGGGATCTGCCAACGGGCTGATGTCAGGGCCGACGTGGCAACAGTGCCGCGCCGGACGGAGATCTTCGTCAGTACGGCGCACTGTGGCCATGCCTGACCTTCGTGAACGGGGCAGGGATGGGCCACGCGGCGGCCACATCCCCTCCAGTCCGTAGACGCATAGGCAGGAGGTGATTGGAGTCGCGGGCCGACTCCACATAGCCGGCTTCTCCGGAAGCCGCCAGTTGGGAGTCGGCTCATCTCGAGGCCGTCTCTGGGACTCGGCTGGGAGGGGCAGTCGGCGGCTCTGCCGCCGACTCTCAGAAGGCGGCTCTTCGTCTTGGTGTCTTGAGGGGCGCAGTCTGCCCCGATGTTTTGAAAGGTCCAGGGGCTCGGGTTTGCCTACCCATGGCCCATTACTCCGACAGTAATCAACATATTCATGCGGTGAAGATTTCCGCCAACACTTTTAAGAGGCTCAAGAGACTTTTGTAAATTTTTTGTTACTTCGGAAATCTTTCCAAACACTTGTGTTTCTTCTTGGGTAGGATGTGATCCTCCCTTTTGAGGAAGCGTTCCCACTATTCCCTCTATAATTTCATGAGCAATACTAGGATCAATTTCAATAAAATTTCCCTTGGCAATGCAATCCAGGAGTTGTCTATGCGTCATATTTAACCCAACATAAAGATTTCTAAGAAGAATTCTAAAGTTCACTTCTAGGGTGCATTTGCGATAAGATTCCATCATCCTATACCAAGCATCTTTTAAGTTTTCTCCTTGACTTTGCTTGAAGTGAAGAACTTCAAACTTGGGGGACATAGGAGCGGATAAGGAACTAGACATAACGACGAGCAAATAAAAAGAAAAGCAAAAAAGAGACAGGAGATTGGGAAAGATAGGGCAAATAAAACGACAAGGGTGAAGTGGGGGAGAGGAAAACGAGAGGCAAATGGCAAATAATGTAAATGCGAGGGATATGAGTTTGTGATGGGTACTTGGTATGTCTTGACGTGAGAGAAGACCTCTCCGGCAACGGCGCCAGAAATCATTCTTGCTACATCTTGAACTTGCGTTGGTTTTCCTTGAAGAGGAAAGGGTGATGCAGCAGAGTAGCGTAAGTATTTCCCTCAGTTTTTGAGAACCAAGGCATCAATCCAGTAGGAGGCTCCTCAAAAGTCCCACACACCTACACAAACAAACAAAGAACTCACAACCAACACAATAAAGGGGTTGTCAATCCCTTCACGGCCACTAGCGAAAGTTAGATCTGATGGAGATAGTATGATAAGATAAATATATTTTTTGTATTTTATAATATAGATGCAAAAAAGTAAAGATGCAAATAAAAGTAGATTGAAAGCTTATATGATAAAATATAGACCCGGGGGCCATAGGTTTCACTAGAGGCTTCTCTCAAGATAGCATAAGTATTATGGTGGGTGAACAAATTACTGTCGAGCAATTGATAGAAAAGCGAATTATTATGAGATTATCTAGGCATGATCATGTATATAGGCATCACGCCTGCAACAAGTAGACCGACTCCTGCCTGCATCTACTACTATTACTCCACACATCGGCCGACTCCTGCCTGCATCTAGAGTATTAAGTTCATAAAGAACAGAGTAACGCATTAAGCAAGATGACATGATGTAGAGGGATAAACTCAAGCAATATGATATAAACCCCATCTTTTTATCCTCGATGGCAACAATACAATACGTGCCTTGCTGCCCCTGCTGACGCTGGGAAAGGACATCGCAAGATTGAACCCAAAGCTAAGCACTTCTCCCATGGCAAGAAAGATCAATCTAGTAGGCCAAACCAAACTGATAATTCGAAGAGACTTGCAAAGATAACTCAATCATACATAAAATAATTCAGATAAGATTCAAATATTTGTCATAGATAAACTTGATCATAAACCCACAATTCATCGGATATCGACAAACACACTGCAAAAAGAGTTTACATCGAATAGATCTCCACAAGAGAGGGGGAGAACATTGTGTTGAGATCCAAAAAGAGAGAAGAAGCCATTTAGCTAATAACTATGGACCCGAAGGTCTGTGGTAAACTACTCACAACTCATCGGAGGGCCTATGGTGTTGATGTAGAAGCCCTCCATGGTCGATTCCCCCTCCGACGGAGTGCCGGCGAAGGCTCGAAGATGGGATCTCACGGATACAGAAGGTTATGGCGATGGAAATTGTGTTTCGTTGGCTCCCTGGATGTTTTCGAGGTGTAGGTATATATAGGAGGAAGAAGTACGTCGATGGCGCGCCCTCCTATCTCGTGGCTGCCTCGGCTGCTTCTTGACTTGCACTCCAAGTCCTCTGGATCACGTTCGTTCCAAAAATCACGCTCCCGAAGGTTTCATTCCGTTTGGACTCTGTTTGATATTCCTTTTCTTTGAAATACTGAAATAGGCAAAAAAACAGCAATACGGGCTGGGCCTCCGATTAGTAGGTTAGTCCCAAAAATGATATAAATGTGTAAAATAAAGCCCATAAACATCCAAAAGGGGTAATATAATAGCATGGAACAATCAAAAATTATCGATACGTTGGAGACGTATCAGCATCGCTCATGATCGCGTATGGCAAAGGATAGTAATACTGGCACCAGAGATAATGAAACCCTGGATAAATCCAAAGACCTCGACCACCCCATCGAGCCCACGTCCGAACAGGACGAGAGAGAGGACGGTCAGTACAGCCCCGAACACGCTGATCACGAGGACTCGGAAGACAGCAGCTACTTACCTGCCTCCGAAGAGAATGTGAGCCACGGTGATGAAGATTTCATCGTCCCAGAGGAACCCCTAGAACAAGAATGCTTCAAGCAAAAACTCATCGCCACTACACGAGCTGGAAAAAGAAACAACACCCTCTACAAGTTGAATAGGACACGTTCAACTGGACTAAGGTCCTAGCCGCCAAAGAGTACGGTGTTGAGCGACCAGTAAAGAGTTATCCCAAGCGCAGGCTGCTGCCACAAATTTGACGACGAAGCCCTCAAGCCAATTCCGTCGAAACACAATTATGCTGATCAACCGGACCGACCACTACGTGGACGGGACAAAACGACCTATCACACCAAACTACACTTATGACTTACGTCGGGACCTGGCCAATAAAGCCAGCTAGACTAGATCAATCTGCGGATCCAGAGGACGTGCTCCAGCACGGGATGACGGCCACCAAACCTGGCGCGATGAACATCATCAAGTTTGAGGTCAGCACTGAACACAGATGTCATTCAAACTCCACCACGACGTAGCTAGGTATAGAGGTGCCACACACCCTATGTGCTTTACTGATGAAGTAATGCAGCACTAGTTTCTGGAAGGATTTAAACCCGTGAACATCGAGCAGTACGATGGAATGACAGACCCCGCCGTCTGGATTGAGGATTTTCTTCTCCACATTCACACGGCTCGCGAAGATGACCTCCATGCTATTAAATACCTTCCCCTGAAGTTGAAGGGACCAGCACGACACTGGTTGAATAGCCTCCCAGAGAACTCCATTGGGAGCTGGGAAGACTTAGAAGATGCTTTCTGGGCCAACTTTCAGGGCACCTATGTCCGGCCACTGGACGCCGATGGCCTAAGTCACATAGTCCAACAACCCGGAGAGTCAGCTCACAAACTTTGGAATCGGTTCCTCATTAAAAAGAACCAAATCATGGACTATCGAGACGTCGAGGCCTTAGCGGCCTTCAATACAGTGTCCCTGATGAATGGCTCGCCCGACTCCTCGGGCAGGAAAAGCCGAAAACTATGGCAGCCCTTACAACACTTATGACTCGCTTCTGCGCAGGCGAAGATAGCTGGCTAGCTCGTAGAAGCAATTATTCCAGCGACCCTGGCACCTCTGAGGCCAGGGATGGCAATGGCAGGCCATGTTGCAATAAAAACAAGCGCCGGAACAACAATGAAGACATAGAAAGACACGACAGTCAACACCGGATTTGGTGGTTCTAAATCCGGTATGTGGAAGAAACCTTTCAAAGGCAACAGGGACGGTCCATCCAATTTGAACAAAATCCTCAAGAGGCCCTGTCAGATTCATGGCACCCCCGACAAGCCTGCCAACCACACCAATAGAAATTGCTCGGTTTTTAAACAGTCCGGTAAGTTAAATACCGAACACAAGGGGAAGGGACCTCCAGGAGAGGACGATGACAAGCCCCGTCAGCTGAATACCAGGGGTCAGAAGCAGTTCCCCCCTAAGTAAAAACAGTGAACATGATCTATGTCACACACATACCCAAAAGGGAGCGCAAGCACGCACTAAGGGACGTCTACGTCGTAGAGCCTGTCGCCCCAAAATTCAACTCCTAGTCAGCCTGTCCGATCACCTTCGATCATAGAGATCATCCAACCAGTATCTTTCACGGGGGTTCGGCTGCCCTGGTACTTGATCCTATCATCGACTGATACCATCTCACTAGAGTCCTTATGGATGGCGGCAACAGTCTTAACTTGATCTATCAAGACACTGTCCATAAAATGGGCATTGACCCGTCAAGAATCAAGCCTAGTAACACTACCTTTAAAGGAGTGATACCCAGTGTGGAGGCCCGTTGTACGGGCTCATTAACACTGGAAGTGTTATTTGGCTCTCCAGACAACTTCCTTAGCGAAGAACTGATCTTTGATATCATCCCTTTCCGCAGTGGCTATGACGCCCTGCTCAGACGAACCGCTTTCACCCATTTTAATGCAGTCCCGCACTATGCTTATTTGAAGCTTAAAATGCCCGGACCACGGGGTGTCATCACAGTTAATGGAAATATGGAGCACGCCCTCCGTACTGAAGAGCACACCGCGGCCTTAGCTGCCGAGGTGCATGGCGGTCCTATCAAGCCGAACAGTTCATCGGCCATCAAGACCAATGACATTGCCAAAAGAGTCTGGTCCGCACCTCATGGAGATAGCCCGGTGGACCCGGACCTCGACTAGCAGTTCTGCCTCCGCCGATTGCCCCATAAGGCCGTGGCATATGTACCACGCGTACATAACTACGCACTTAAAATACCTTGGGCAACGCCGGAGGCACAATGCGGAAAAGGTCCATAGTATGGTTTGACCCTATTCGTACCCCACACACCCTTTGTCTTTCTTTCACTGTAGGTTCATTCGAAAACCTAAAAACTGTATGGTTGCATGAGGTCTCCCTCTTTGGCCCCTCTTTCTCTTCTTTACATACAACCATCTAATCCTCCTCTCAAAGGATTCACTGCGAAGGAGAAATGGTGAAGACGTGCGGTAGGCCACCATTGGGATCTTCAAACCATTACTTTAAGGCCATGTGTAAACCTTTCCCTTATGTAATTTTTTTGGCATGTAACATGACCTAAATATTCACGGCATTATCTATCTAAACACGTCTCGATGTATTAATAAGGATATAAAGGAAGCAAATGATCACCACCTTTTCTTCAGTACTTATGCTATGTTATCATTTGTATTCCCTCCTTGCTTCTGATTGATGTACGTGCTTTAGCCCGGCCTTCACTCCGGGGGTTGTATTCGGCCTTGAACATTCTAAAGTCCAAACACCTATAGGGAACTCTTCCGCGTCCCGGATGTTGCATTGTATGCATCGGTGGCTGTGGTCTATAGTTGGGTTGCCCAGCTCCTGTGCTTACCACCTTACGTTCCGCCAGTTTGGCTAAGGTAGTAAAGGGAGAACTACTGCGATTGTATTCCTGATTCATCCGGTTAAGTACCTAAGTAGAGAAAGCCGAAAACTGACCGTCATGATAAGCGATAGCTAGTCAGCGATCCGCTGACTTAGTGTTATACTACAAATCATTAGCGATTCTTGCCGTGTCACACGAGGGGTTGGGATTCGACCAGCCGTGTTGCAAAGGCACCGTAATCCGGATTGCCGCACAATGCAACAGGGGTTAGTACTTAGCCCCACCAATGGACTCTTATGGCTAAGTGAAGGTAATAAAGTCGCTTAGTCTGATTGCCTAGTTCACCTCACGGACGCCTCCTCTACGTACCAAGACGTTGGATAAAGTGCGGCCATGCGTTCACGAACACCCCTGTAATATTTACATGGGGGCAGAAGCCGACGACTAGCAACCTTCAGAAAATATAAACAATAAACGGCAGCATAGGAGGATAAATTATCACAAAAGGCGCAATCATAGCGCGGATTCATAAAATAGTTTCTTCCACCCGAGTACATCTAATCGAACATAACGTCCTTTGAACACTAGCCCTCTACTATTCAGGCCCCTTCTAGGACATCCTCAAAGTACCTCTCCGGCTTCCGATGATCTTTGCCCTCGGGAGGACCTGCGGTCGCCACTTCAGTGGCCTTCATCTTCGCCCACTACATCTTGACACAGGCGAATGCCATATGGGCACCTTCTATGCAGGCCGACCGCTTTATGGCTTCGATCCGAGGACGCGCATTGACAAGCCGCTTCAACAGGCCGAAGTAGCTGCTGGGCATGGGCTCGGCTGGCCAAAGTTAGACTATTAGATCCTTCATGGCCAAGCCGGCCACCCTATGCAGCTCGGTCAGCTTCTTCAGTTGGTCGCTCAGAGGCGTCGGAAGCTCCAGCGCGAGATACTGCGACCAGAACAACTTCTCGGTTGAGCTCCCCTCCTGGGCTAGGAAGAACCGCGCGGCGTCTGCGACACTCCTTGGAAGATCCGCAAACGCTCTTGGAGAACTCCAAACTCGGGTCAGCAAGATATACCTCTTACTTCCAAATTTATTCTGCAGAAGAAAGGCCTTACCAGCCGCTATCGGCCTCACCTGCTGGATCTCCTCGCGAGCGCTCTGGGACTCAACCTGGGCCTCTTTGACATCCTGGAGAGCCCTGGCAAGTTCGGATGCTTGGTCTGAAGTCTTCTGCTCCAAGGACTCGCACTTGGTGATGGCGTCTTTGAGCTCTTTCTCGACTTCGGCCACCCGAGCCTCATGTTGGCAACGGGCAGTTTGCTCCGCCTCTAGCTCCTTAGCCGCCTTGTTAGTGGCTGCCCTGTTTGACTCCACCTCCTTCTTGGCTTGGGCAAGCACACCCTTGAGGGATTCACTATACCTCGGCCGCGCCAACTGTGATCATAGCCAGAAAATCCAATGAGTTAGAAGACTCACTATACATATCACTTCTGATATATACATTATGCATACCTTGCGTCTCCTCAAACCGCTTGTTGATGCGGTCGAGCTCCTCATCGGCCACTCATAGTTTCTGATTAAGCTCGGAAACCTCAGCGGCCTGGGAAGTAGCCGCCAACATGGATGCCTGTTACACACATTAGCACAATATATTAACGTCCGATCTGTCATGGGATTCCCTGTCCAGATTATTCTAATCCGGACAGACTCTCAGGGGCTACTGTCTATTTACGGGTTCATCCTATCATATGAAAAATCTTTTAGAGCATTACGTCGCGTACCTCAAAGCCCGTTAGCAGGTGATACGTCTCCAACGTATCTAGAATTTTTTATTGTTCCATGCTATTATATTATCTGTGTTGGATGTTTAATAGGCATTTATATGCTATTATATATTATTTTTGGGACTAACCTATTAACCGAGGGCCCAGTGCCACTTTCTGTTTTTTGCCTATTTTAGAGTTTCGCAGAAAAGGAATACCAAACGTAATGAAACCTTCGCGATAAACTTTCTTGGACCGAAAGCAAACCAGGAGACTTGGAGATGAAGTCAGAGACCCAACGAGGCGGCCACGAGGTAGGAGGGCGCGCCCCTACCTCGTGGGCCCCTCATAGCTCCCCTGACCTAGTTCCTTCGCCTAAATATACTCTTATACCCTGAAAACATCCAGGGGAGCCACGAAACCACTTTTCCACTGCCGCAACCTTCTCTACCCGTGAGATCCCATCTAGGGACCTTTTCCGGCGTCCTGCCGGAGGGGGATTCGATCATGGGGGGCTTCTACATCAACACCATTACCTCTTCGATGAAGGGTGAGTAGTTTACCACAGACCTTTGGGTCCATAGTTATTAGGTAGATGGCTTCTTCTCGCTCTTTGATTCTCAATACCATGTTCTCCTCGATGTTCTTGGAGATCTATTCGATTTTATATTCTTTTGCGGTGTGTTTGCCGAGATCCGATGAGTGGAATTACGATCAGATTATCTATGAATATTATTTGGTTCTTCTCTGAATTCTTATATGCATGATTTGATATCTTTGCAAGTCTCTTTGAATTGTCGGTTTAATTTGGCCTATGAGATTGATGTTTCTTGCAATGGGAGAAGTGCTTAGCTTTGGGTTCAATCTTGCGGTGTAATTTCCCAGTGACAGTAGGGGCAGCAAGGCACATATTGTATTGTTGCCACTGAGGATTAAAAGATGGGGTTTTAATCATATTGCTTGAGTTNATCTAGGGACCTTTTCCGGCGTCCTGCCGGAGGGGGATTCGATCATGGGGGGCTTCTACATCAACACCATTACCTCTTCGATGAAGGGTGAGTAGTTTACCACAGACCTTTGGGTCCATAGTTATTAGGTAGATGGCTTCTTCTCGCTCTTTGATTCTCAATACCATGTTCTCCTCGATGTTCTTGGAGATCTATTCGATTTTATATTCTTTTGCGGTGTGTTTGCCGAGATCCGATGAGTGGAATTACGATCAGATTATCTATGAATATTATTTGGTTCTTCTCTGAATTCTTATATGCATGATTTGATATCTTTGCAAGTCTCTTTGAATTGTCGGTTTAATTTGGCCTATGAGATTGATGTTTCTTGCAATGGGAGAAGTGCTTAGCTTTGGGTTCAATCTTGCGGTGTAATTTCCCAGTGACAGTAGGGGCAGCAAGGCACATATTGTATTGTTGCCACTGAGGATTAAAAGATGGGGTTTTAATCATATTGCTTGAGTTAATTCCTCTACATCATGTCATCTTACTTAATGCATTACTCCGTTCTTTATGAACTTAATACTCTAGATGCATGTTGGATAGCGGTCGATGTGTGGATTAATAGTAGTAGATGCAGAATCGTTTCGGTCTACTTGACACGGACGTGATGCCTATGTTCATGATCATTGCCTTAGATATCATCATAACTATGCACTCTTCTATCAGTTGCTCAACACTAATGCGTTCACCCACCGTAATATTTGCTCTCTTGAGACAAGCCACTAGTGAACCCTATGGCCTCCGGGTCTCTTTTCCATATATTGAATCTCTTTTACATCTTATTAGTTTCTGATCTACTATTTTGCAATCTTTTACTTTCCGATCTATAAACCAAAAATACCAAAAATATTTACTTTACCATTTATCCATCTCTATCAGATCTCACTTTTGCAAGTGACCGTGAAGGGATTGACAACCCCTTTATCGCGTTGGGTGCAAGTTGTTGATTGTTTGTGCAGGTATTCATTGACTTGTGCATTGTCTTCTACTAGATTGATACCTTGGTTCTCAAAACTAAGGGAAATACTTACGCTACTTTGGTGCATCACCCTTTCCTCTTCAAGGGAAAACCAACACAAGCTCAAGAGGTAGCAAGAAGGATTTTTGGCGCCGTTGCCAGGGAGATCTACGTCAAGTCAAGCCATACCAAGTACCCATCGTAAACTCTTCTCCCATGCATTACATTATTCTCCATTCGCCTCACGTTTTCCTCTCCCCCACCTCTAAAACGACTTTCAAATAGATTTGCGTTTTCTTTGCCTTTCTTCCGTTCGATCTTTTTTCCACTTGTGTTACCATGTGCCTTCTTTTTGCTTGCATCTTCGCTTGGTAAAAGTTTATGGATCCTCATCCACTTGCTAATCCTTTTAAGAGATCCAATTATGATGAACCAATTTCTAGTGATTCGAGTGCACTAGATTATCTTTATGAGGTTTTACTTGAAATCCGTGAATCTGAAAATTGTGATGAAGTGCTTTATGAAGTGATTCACGATATATCTTTGAATGGAAAGCATGATTGCAATGATGTTATTATAAATTTTATTGATGTCAATTATGCTAAAAATATGCAAAACCCTAAGCTTGGGGATGCTAGTTTTGCTACGTCTACTACTTGTTGCAATGATCATTTTTGGGGTGATTCTTCTTATGATCTTGAAAATTTATTTAAGCCCCATGATGAATATGAGATTGATAATAGTGTTTGCAATAATATTTAAAGTGGGTTTGTAAGAGTGTCAACTTTATACCCCACATATTTGGAGAATGTTCAATCTTATGAAAACTTTGATAAAAGTGGGTTTGGAAAGGTCATGACTTTAGTCAATGTTAATCCCACTATTTTGGAAGAGTGTCAACTTTGTATGCATCTGGATCATGTTGAAAATATGTTATGTGATAGATATATTGTTGAATTTTCTTATGATCCTACGTGTAATTATTATGAGAGGGGAAAATATGGTTGTAGAAATTTTCATGTTACTAAATTACCTCTCTTCATGTTGAGATTGCTATGGTTTCTTTCTTCTTCCTTGCATATGCTAGTTTTTGCTTGTCTTGCTAATTTGTTTACCTATAAGATGCCTATTCATAGGAAGTATGTTAGACTCAGATGTGTTTTTCACACGCTACATGATGCTCTCTTCGTGTTTCAATTGCCATCTTTCATATGAGCATCATTAAAATTAGCGATGCCTAGCTAAGGGCGTTAAACGATAGCGCTTGTTGGGAGGCAACCCAATTTTATTTTTTTTCTTTGATTTTTGCTCCTATTTAGTAATAAATTATTCATCTAGACTCTGGTTAGATATGGTTTTATGTTTTAATTAGTGTTTGTGCCAGGTAGAACCTTTAGGATAGCTTACGGTGATAGTTGTGTTGATCTGCCTGCTGAAAATCAGAAACTTTGCGCTTAGTAAATTAGTTTTGAAAATTCACAGAAACGTGATTTTGATCTGATTCTTTTTGATCTAGATTGTTACAGAAGTATTCGGGAGTTACAGATTACTACAGACTGTTCTGTTTTTGACAGATTCTGTTTTTTGCGTGTTGTTTGCTTATTTTGATGAATCTATGGGTAGTATCGGGGGGTATGAACCATGGATAAGTTGGAATACAGTAGATATTACACCAATATAAATAAATAATGAGTTTGCAACAGTACCTTAAAGTGGTGATTTATTTTCTTATACTAACGGGGCTCATGAGATTTTCTGTCGAGTTTTGTGTTGTGAAGTTTTCAAGTTTTGGGTAAGGATTTGATGGACTATGGAATAAGAAGTGGCAAGAGCATAAGCTTGGGGATTCCCAAGGCACCCGAAGGTAATATTCAAGGACAACCAAAATCCTAAGCTTGGGGATGCCTCGGAAGGCATCCCCTCTTTCGTCTTTGTCTGTCGGTAACTTTACTTGAGGCTATATTTTTATTCACCACATGATATGTGTTTTTCTTGGAGCGTCTTGTATGATTTGAGTCTTTGCTTTTTAATTTACCACAATAATCCTTGATGTACACACCTTTTGGGAGAGACACGCATGAATCGTGATTTATTATAATACTCTATGTGCTTCACTTATATTTTTTGAGCTAGGCAATATTGCTCTAGTGCTTCACTTATATCTTTTTAGAGCACGGCGGTGGCTTTATTTTATAGAAATTGTTGAACTCTCATGCTTCACTTATATTATTTTGAGAGTCTTTTAGAACAACATGGTAATTTTCTTGGGTGATAAAACTAGTCCCAATATGATGGGCATCCAAGATGGATATAATAAATACTTTCATATAAAGTGCGTTGCATACTATGAGAAGTATGATTCTTTATGATTGTTTTGAGACATGAAGATGGTGATATTAGAGTTATGCTAGTGGAGTAATTGTAAATTTGAGAGATACTTGTGTTAAAGTTTGTGATTCCCGTAGCATACACGTATGGTGAACCGTTATGTGATGAAGTTGGATCATGATTTATTTATCGATTGTCGTCCTTATGAGTGTAGGTCGGGATCGCTAAGTATGTGAGTTCTTTATGACTAATGTTGAGTCATAGATTATACACACTCTCACCCTTCCACCATTGCTAGCCTCTCTTGTGCCGCGCAACTTTCACTGGTACCATAACACCCACCATTACCTTCCTCAAAACAGCCACCATACCTACCTATTATGGCATTTCCATATCCATTCCAAGATATATTTCCATGCAACTTTCCACCGTTTTGTTTATTATGACACACTCCATCATTGTCATATTGCTTTGCATGATCATGTAGTTTACATCGTACTTGTGGCAAAGTCGCCATTCATAATTTTTTCATAAATGTCACTCTTGAATCATTGCACATCCTGGTACACCGCCGGAGGCATTCACATAGGATGAGCGGGAATTAAGCTTGGGGATACTTGATATGTCTCCAACGTATCTATAATTTTTTATTTTTCCATGCTATTATAATATCTGTTTTGGATGTTTAATAGGTATTTATATGCTATTTTATATTATTTTTGGGACCAACCTATTAACCGAGGGCCTAGTGCCAGTTTCTGTTTATTTGCCTATTTTAGAGTTTCATATAAAAGGAATACAAAAGGGAGTCCACACGGAATGAAACCTTCGCTATGGTCTTTCTTGGACCGAAAGCAACCCAGGAAACTTGTAGATGAAGTCGGAGATGCAACAAGGCAGCCACGAGGCAGGAGGACGCGCCCCCTACCTCATGGGCCCCTCGTAGCTCCCCTAACCTAGTTCCTTCATCTATATATACTCTTATACCCTGAAAACTCCTGGGAGCCACGAAACTACTTTTCCACTGCCGCAACCTTCTGTACCCGTGAGATCCCATCTAGGGACCTTTTCTGGCGTCCTGCCGAAGGGGGATTCGATCATGGAGGGCTTCTACATCAACACCATTACCTCTCCGATGAAGCATGAGTAGTTTACCATAGACCTTCGGGTCCATAGTTATTAGCTAGATGGATTCTTCTCTCTCTTTGGATCTCAATACCATGTTCTCCTTGATGTTCTTGGAGATCTATTCAATGTAATATTCTTTTGCGGTGTGTTTGCCGAGATCCGATGAACTGTGGATTTATGATCAGATTATCTATGAATATTATTTAGTTCTTCTCTGAATTCTTATATGCATGATTTGATATCTTTGCAAGTCTCTTCGAATTATCGGTTTAGTTTGGCATACTAGATTGATCTTTCTTGCAATGGGAGAAGTTCTTAGCTTTGGGTTCAATCTTGCGGTGTCCTTTCCCAGTGACAGTAGGGGCAGCAAGGCACGTATTGTATTGTTGCCATCGAGGATAAAAAGATGGGGTTTTCATCATATTGCTTGATTTAAGTCCTCTACATCACGTCATCTTACTTAATGCGTTACTCCATTCTTTATGAACTTAATAGTCTAGATGCATGCTGGATAGCAGTCGATGTGTGGAGTAATAGTAGTAGGTGCAGAATCGTTTTGGTCTACTTGAGACGGACGTGATGCATATTCTCATGATCATTTCCTTAGATATCATCATAAATATGCGCTCTTCTATCAATTGCTCGGCACTAATTCGTTCACCCACCGTAATATTTGCTATCTTGAGAGAAGCCACTAGTGAAACCTATCGCCCCCGGGTCACTTTTCCATTATATTGAATCTCTTTTACATCTTATTAGTTTCCGATCTACTATTTGGCAATCTTTTACTTTCCTATCTATAAACCAAAAATACCAAAAATATTTACTTCACCGTTTATCTATCTCTATTAGATCTCACTTTTGCAAGTGACCGTGAAGGGATTGACAACCCCTTTATCGCGTTGGGTGCAAGTTGTTGATTGTTTGTGCAGGTATTCGGTGACTTGTGCGTTGGCTCCTATTGGATTGATACCTTGGTTCTCAAAACCGAGGGAAATAATTATGCTGCTTTGCTGCATCACCCTTTCCTCTTCAAGGGAAAACCAACACAAGCTCAAGAGGTAGCAGCAGGCTGTTGAAGGCTTCGTCCAATCCACTTTTTGCAGACTGAACCTTCCCCATAACTGCACCCATCAGGGTGCGGTGCTGCTCCACGAGGGAAGCAGGTTGCAGAGCTTCCTCTAGAGCACGAGCAGCCTCCGGATTAATGGAGGCCACCGATGGAGCTGCTGCTCCTCCGCCCTCTCTTGAAGGGGGTTGTGCATCCCTTCCCGGAGCCGTGTGGGCCTCTGGAATGGTGTGCATCCTGGGCCCAGACTGATGGGGCTCCCCATTGTTCGTGGTCATGGAGTCGCCTCCCCCAGGTCTTCGGCGACCGAGGTGTCAACCTCAGTCGCCTTCTTGACGACTTCGTCCGCCCCTCCTCGGCCAGAGAGGTCCTTCGGGACAGCACCTCGGTGTCCTCCATGGCAGTAGGTGAGGGGGCTCGCGATGGCGCGTCGCTCTCCTCCTGCTCAGGCGGCTGGGAATTCCCCTCCGATGAGGGGGTGTTTGGAATATCACGGGGAGGGCTAAAAAGCAAACAATAATATAAATTACATGACAGAGGCAGGTAAGCGAAAACTGAACAAGTAAGATTTCAGAAACTTACGATTCGGCCAGGGGCTTCACCCTAGGGGCTCTCTTGGCGATGTGTTTGGACTCTGAGTCCAAACTGACTGAAAGGGTTATCTTCCCCCTCTTCGGCGCCAGCCCCTATGGGTCTTTGGAGTCCGTCCTCTTCTTCTTCCTCCCCTTGCGGGGGGAATCGCTTTCCATCTCCTCCACCTCCTCTTCTTCCTCATCTCCCTCATGGGAGGAGACGATCTCGGTCTCTCCGGACGCAGCGTCCGAAGGGCCTCTGCGGCGGGGGCCATCCTTGGCCTCCTTGCCCTTCTTTTCCGGCGCCTGGTAGGGTGCCGGGACGAGCATGTCCGTCAGCTGGGGAGTGATTGGGTCTTCTCGCAACAGAGCTGAGCTGTCAACCCGCTCCACTTTTGTTGTCCATCCCTATAGGGAAGTGAGCTGATAAGACTTCTATTGATGAAAGCATTGACCGATTACTCTTCGAGAGAGTTAATAATTACCTCTAAGGCCGGATTCTCAATATCGAGCCCGATGTCCTCGGTCTTCATGGGCCATCTCTTCTGGGCCTTGAAGAGCAGCTCCCATATCTCTTCATGCATAGTGCCGAAGAAGCACTTCAGGGTCCTCGGCTCCTCCAGATTGAACTCCCACATGTGGGAGGCCCGGTGTTGGCAGGGGAGGACGCGGCGGAAGAGCATGATCTGCACCACATTGGGGAGGCCGATGTTTTTGCCCAACACGTTGGTGATGTGCTTCTGCATCATTTGCACCTCCATCGGGGACCCCCAATCGAGGCCCTTAGCAGTCCATGAAGTGAGCCTCGTGGGGGGGGGGGGGTCCGGATCTAAACTCCAGAATTGCCACCCAGTTGGCGCGGCGGGGTTCGGTGATGTAGAACCACTCCTGCTGCTAGACCTTGACGGTCTCGATGAAAGCCCCTTTGGGCCATGTGGCATTGGGCAACTTTCTTACCATGGCCCCGCCGCAGTCCGCATGTTGTCCGTCGACCACCTTTGGCTTCACATTGAAGACTTTGAGCCATAGGCCGAAGTGTGGGGGGATGCGGAGCAGAGCCTTGCACACAACGATGAACGCTGATATGTGGAGGAAAGAATTCGGGGCTAGATCATGGAAATATAGCTCGTAGAAGAACATAAGGCTACGGACGAAGGGGTGGAGGGGAAACCCCAGCCCTCTGAGAAAATGGAGGGAGGAAGACAACCCTTTCACTGGGCGCCGGAGTGGGGATGACTTGGTCCTTGTCGGGGAGCCTGTGCGCAATATTTGTGGCCAGGTACCCCGCGCTCTGGAGTTCCTTCACATCCTTCTCCATGATGGAGGAGGCCTCCCACTTTCCCTTGGAGCCTAACCCGGCCATGGCTAGAGAAGGTGGTGGCGGTGAGGAAGATGGGAGCTTTTTCGGGCGCTGGAGCTTGGAAGATTGGAAGGCAGAGGCTGGAAGAAGGCGTGGGAAAGAAAGGAGGAATCTTTTGCCCTCTTATAGGCGGTGAA
>LR880967.1:785789429-785803638 GCA_904067115.1 Aegilops sharonensis | reverse complement strand
TGATGAGTTTGAGAATTGCACACAATTTGTACAAAAACTACTTAGATGCCCTTTGATCCCATATCCAACGACCTCGAAGCTCGTATCACCGTAGCATCTAAGATGAAGGAGGACATCATATTCTCCTGTATGTAAGAATATCATGTGCCACCACACCTTAGATGCTTTGGTGGTACAAGCTCTTCGGAGGCGTTGGATTTGTGACCCAACACCTCATCGGTGGTTCAAATGGTTTTTTGTAGAAAAGCCCCAAAAGAGTTCGGCCACTGCTTACAAGCACAAAGACTACTCAGATGCCATTGGATCTCAGATCAAACGACCTCCAAGCTCGTATCACCGTAGCATCCAAGCTGCGATAGCACCTTATGTTTTCTCGCACGGGAGAGTATGAGGTGCTCCCGCACCATAGATTCTATGGTGATACAAGTTCACTGAGATCTAACGGCCCACAGTAGGAGGTTTGAATGTTTTTGCAATATACGGCTGGTAGAGTTTGGGAAATGTGCAGAAAGTACAAGTACTATGCATGTGCCATCTGATCACTAATCATACGACCTAGATGCTCATATCACCGTAGCGGTAATTAAGCTACGGGGAGCACCTAATATTAGCACGGGGGAGCCGTTGGATCGAAGATGCAGCAGCACACACGAGGCATGAATGTTTTATTTGCAAAAAAAAACTTTGGAGAGTTTGGAAATTGCGCATAATTACAAAGACTACTTCCAAGCCATTGGATGTCACTTCCAACGGTGTAAAAACTCGTATCACCATAGTATCTAAGCTGCGGGGTGGATGTGATATTCTATGCCGCTGTCATTTTTGTTCGTAAACTTGCAAAATACGTGTAACTCATGCCGTTACTTGTCTAACCGTGCAAAGTGTTTGTTCAAAAAAAAACATCCTACACTCAAATATCGGAACAACACACGGGGGTCCCACTTGTCATTAATCAAATTTGGACCTAAATCTAACAAATCTAAAAGACGAGATTCGAACTGGCAACCTGGACTACAAAGCGTAAGTCGATGGCCTGAAAAAACGAACGGTTGTTGGCTTTGTCCCATAACTTGATTTTATACAGTACTTGCGTTGAGTAGAGTAGAGGGAGTGCCTCGTCAACACGTGCATGACCGTTGTCTCACTTACGGGTGGTCCCAGGTCTGCGATCCCAATCTCTCTTCTCTCCATTGTCTAACCTTTGTACGGGCACACACGAAGAGCGGCTAGCTTGCCGTGGTGTTATTACAACTAAAAAAAGCTTGGAAAATAGAAGAATCGCCTAGAACAAGAGACGTTGCGGCTGGTCGAGACGGAGCTAACCGTGCCACGTTTGCATGATGAAGCTGTGTGGCTAGTGGGGTGTTTTCGACCGACTGGTTGGGTCCCGAGGTCGAACCATAGGTACTACGTCTGATAAAGTATATTTTTACACGCACATTTTTCCTCCGTGCTGAGACGTGGCACACCCTACCGCGCGGTTTTGGGGTCCTCCCGGGTGGTGCACGCATATATTCTTCCTGACGTGGGACGCCCTACCGCGCGTTTTCTGGGTCCTCCTCAGTCGTAGCGCCGAAGCAAGTAAATGAGTCGTCAAATCACGAAAGACCACCTTTCCCGCCGAGTACATCAGTGAAGCACGGTGGCTAGCTAGTTGGGCTAGTTCGACCGATTAGCTAGGCCGCCGCCACATTTGTTTTTTCACCCCTTTTTTATCTACTTGCCGGCAGGTAAATTTAAATATCCACCGCGGCGTTGCTCTGGTGTTTGGGTGCGGCAGGATTTTAAATTTTTTTGATTGACGGGAGCAGGCGCGGCAGGATTTTTAATTTTTTGATTGACGGGAGCAGGCGTGGTAGCAATTAGTCACGATGACTCCGCCTGTAAAAACCCACTGCTCCCTGATGTGAGAAGTCGTCGACTGGTGTTTTACCGTGGTGAAAACCAAAAGATTCCCTGCTCCTCGGCTGGCTCCCTCCGCCTTCCCGTAGATTGCATTGCCTTTCAGCAGTTTCACCCCCTTTGCTTCCTCTCCCCATTGCTTCTACCTGGTGCCATGGCGGCGCAGCAGATCACGGAGTCCGAGGTGAGGCGCCTGACACAGGAGCTCCATGCCAAGGATGCGGAGCTCAGGGCCAAGGACGTGGAGCTCCGTGAGCTCAAGGAGGAGAGGAGTGCCATGCTCCTCCGTTATGTGCGGGAGTTCGCGGAGCTTCAAAAGCGGCAGGCGTCCACCACAAAGATGCTCGAGGCGTCGGTGGCGTTGCTGCAGAAAGCGGGAGATACGATAGGCCGTCAGGGGAGCCGGCTGGAGCGCGAGCGAGCCGATCATGACGAGGTCCAGGATCGCCTCAGCCACTTGGTGAACCAAGTTGCCACACACGTGTTGCGGCTGCGCGATGCCTACCGTCGTGCCAGCGCGACGATGCCGGCCGTCGGGCTAAACCCATTCGACCACACGGTCGACTTCAACGAGCTGCGGCTTCCTGACCTGGTCTCCTTCTTCACATATATCTCCGAGGAGCTGAGCCGTCTCCGCGCGATGGTGGGGGCTGAGCTGGACAAGGAGGGGTTGCACGCTGCCGTCGCCGTTGCCGGGCGAACCCTTTCAGGGCTCCGTCACCGGAATCCATTCGTGTCATTGGACGCCGTCTTTGACGAGCTGGCTCCCGTCGACCGGGAGCGGGCTCTGCAGGCGATTGCACCCTGCATCACCAACGTCGTGCGCCTCGAGAAGCAGAGGGACTTCGGTGGTGTTTAGGCGCCCTCTGCATGGGCATGTCCATGTCTCGGCGCAACATGACCGTTGGATCAAACTCAGATGGTGCAGATCTGTCACTATAGCACAAAGCGTGTGGGTGTGTTTGGTTGCATTCTCATCTCAATATAGTTGTTTCCTCTTCGTGTATTTTTGTCAACCTACTAGTGTGGACTCATACACCCTTCATGCACTCTGCCAAACACCCAAAAGTGGGTCGAGAAGGGAACTTTTGATCCCATCCCGTGCACCCTTCATACACCCTGTCTAACACTATAGGATGTGCTTCATATGGTTCATGTTTCGTGGAGTACTGTAGCACCGTACTCTCCGTGCGTTGTGGACCTAGTTCTGTTAACATTGATCTCACCGTTCATTCTTGACCGGACAGTCGAAAAAGCAGTACTATGTTACATATAGGAGTAGTTGACATGCGCACAACACAACAACAAGATTGTGTAGTACTGATGTATGAACCACTGCACATGCCTAGTAGTAGGAGCAATGTGTATGTTCAAGTGGCTACCGTGTTTCGCACTCCTCCGTCGTAAGAGTGGAAACGCTTGTTGTAATCATTTTTTTCTTCAGAATGAAAAACGGTGGACACGCTCTACCGTGCGGATCCTCCTCCAGCCATGCACTAAATTACTCACTTTCGCCGATGTGTGGGACAGCCAGCACCTGGGTCCACCAGCCATGCACTAAATTACTCCGTAGTAGAGTGACGGTAGACTACCCCGATCGAACCGCCGCAGTAATGCCCAATGAGCCGTCAAATCACAAAGCCCCCTCCTTTCCAGCAGTAAGTTGGACAGACGAAGCAACCATCATTTCACTCTTCTCTCTCAGCTTCCTCTCTTGAAGAAAACCCCCACTCGCTTCGCTTCTCCCTCATCTCGTTCCTCCTTTCGCTCTTCTCTCTCAGCTTCCTCTCTTGGATGGACGCCGGAGCACCGGCCGACGTGATGTCTATGGCTCTGGCCAAAACCGTCGAGGCTCATGGTACGAAGAAGCGCAAGCACCCCGCCGAGACTACCGCAGACAAGCTCAAAGCCATCGCCCTGTCCAAGCTCCCCTCTCCGGGATCCCTCATTAAGCAAGTCCAGGTAATGTCTCTTGTTGACGATCTTTTTCTTGATCTTGATCGTGTTTTTTTCATCTAACACGCAGTACTAGTACTGGTAGTACAACTTTCTGGGTGATCTTGCATGTGATTTTAATGTGCCAAATGACGGTTCTAAATTCCTCTTTTGACCAAAACATGCGAGAGGTTGACACTGATTTATTATAGATTACTTTCAACTACTCCCTCTGTCCCAAATTTCTTTTCTTAGATTTGTCTAGATACGGATGTATCTAATACTAAAATGTGACTTGATACATCCGTATCTAGACAAATCTAAGACAAGAATTTTGGGACGGAGGGAGTACTTTATGAATATCAATGCTACCTTTTAAGAGGGTATATTTTCCTCAGTAACTTGTGTTATGGATATTTCATGTAATCCCTCTGCTCTCATGCCTTTGAAGACATGTTCTAGTGTCTTTGTTCACTCATTTCTGTGCGTATATGTAGTCATATATGGAGTATAATATCGAAAATCATCTTATATTTCTGAACGGAGGTAGTAATGAAATATGGTTTCTGTTTGAATTAGAACCAGGTCCACGGTGGAGATGAAGTTCTCAAAGTCATGCCATGTGAGCTGGAAGACCTGATGATGAGTTCTACTGCTGAACTATCTAGCTATTGTGTCCTTGTCGCCACGTGTCCTGAACTAGTGTTTTCCTGTAGCATTGTTGTCAGGCGTGTTCTCGAGGCTGTACTTGACCACAACAATTTACTGGCTATGCCATCGATTACGAAGGGTGTGGTTCTTGTAAAGCTTCCCAACAAATCTGATGCGGCCTGTCTTCATCATCATGTTTATGAGTGGAAAGACCACTCTGTTAGGTTCTCCAAGGTTGACAAGATGGTGATGGTGCATGTAGACATCTCACACGAAGTCCATGGCCTAGTCAGTTATGCGGGGTTCATCCCATAGGTCGGTGGCAAGAAATAGTCTGCAGAGTTTAGTTAGTGCAACTTTGCTTGTCTGTAGTAAGTACTATTGTTCAGTACTTTATTTGTGTTTGTGAACCCTGTATTGTTTATTAGTACTGCCGCTTTTGGTGTGTGGTCAGTCCTGAGAACGGTCTATGTTAATGTCTGTCCACTCAATTCAGTCTATACATTTTGATGTATCCAGATCATATTTTTTGTGAGGACGGTTTATCAATTATGGTTACACTCCAATATCTGTATGCATTGCAGGGTTTATCGCACCCACCAGGATTTCCAATCCCATGGATGTTCGGTCCATACGATTTGTCACGACCTTTGGACTGTGCTGCTTGTGGGAGTAGGCAGGGCCCCTGCATGCCACGCGTACTTGGACGATCAATCTTCTGTTTAGTACTTCAACATAGTGATTTCCTGGTAAGGATTCACTTGTGTCACATCAAGTAAATCTTATTGATTTACTGTCCAAATCTTATTGATTTAATGTCATGTTTCCTTTCTTTTCCTGCAATTTTACGATGCAGGTTTTGCCATGTGACATTCATCACAGAATAAACCGTCTGGTTTGCTCTACGATGGCTATTTTTGCAGGTTTCACTTCTTATGTCGTGTCAGTAACGAAGGCACTGTCCATCACTTATATTACTGGAAAAAATTGGATCAGTATGTTGTCTGAGTACAAGTTGAATCCCTATGATGAACTGCAGTTTGGTTTAACAAAAACGCCACAATTAGTCCTTCTCGCGTTTAAAAGAAATGAAGAAAAAAACTGGATCACGGTCACGGATCCTAGTCAAGTTAGAAAGCTGATCATAGCAGACCAGACATGATCGCCGCTGTCTCGCACAGATCGAGCACCGACAGTTGCTCTAGCACTATCAGCGGCAGCAGCTCAGTCTGATCCAGCTGAGGATTGGGCACCGACCGCGTCAGCGGATCAGTCTGATCTATCGGAGGATCGGGCATCGACACCGGCACTAGCTCTACAAGGAGCACCATCTCCGGCAGCAACGGCGGCTTCGGCACCTGCACCAACACTTGCACTTGCATTTGGTCCGGCCCGTGCAGTTGCACCGGCAACAGAATGGGCTGCAGTTCGCACTTCATATACCAAAGTCCTTACAAAAACCGACATGTGCACCTTCTTATTAAGCATTGGCCGCCCAAGTGCTTCGTTCTTTTTTATTTCCATGTTGTTTCACATGATTCACTGTGTTGATCTAACTGTTTGGGTATGTATTCTTGTTTTCAAACAGAGAATTCCTAGAGCAACGAGGGAGTCATTCAACAATCCGGGCGACCGCGGCCAAGTTTCTCTTACCATGCGCAGCCTTGGTGTGAATGAACCTGCTCAATATACCGTAAGTACAAAAGATGGTTGCATGATGATTGATGCTAAAGGATGGTCAATGTTCAAATCTAAATCATATCTTGTGGTAGGGGATGATGTCAAAATCAAACTTTCTCGGCAAGGAGAGCTGGTCCAAATCAACTTTGAAATTCTTCAGTAGCAGCACACAACTGCCGAACTGATCTATCCTCCGAGAGATTTTGATGTAATAATCTGGCATGGTGAAACAAGTGTCCTGTGTGTATAAGTAGTATGACAGTATTATTTATCACATGGTATATCGTTGATAGAATTGCAACTCT
The DNA here is from genome assembly GCA_904067115.1 of Aegilops sharonensis. Taxonomy (NCBI): domain Eukaryota; kingdom Viridiplantae; phylum Streptophyta; class Magnoliopsida; order Poales; family Poaceae; genus Aegilops; species Aegilops sharonensis. The sequence goes on along the minus strand of LR880967.1, from coordinate 785,797,165 downwards.
GATTGCTGGTTAGGAACTGTCGTTCGATTTCATTCCAATAGATGTCGTGCTTTATTCAATTTTGTGTATTTGCCTTGCGACAGCATCTAAAACCAGCGCAGTACCGATCGCTTGCAATATGAAAAGCGCTGAGGTAGAACACATGGGCCCCCAAACATGCAGGGTCGGCCTGCGGCCCAAAGTCCAGAACCGTGAGCCTATCTGAGTATTATATTCTCAGCTGTACCCCCATAAAAAAAGCTGAACCCCCATAATGCCCGTGCTTTGCAGAGGGAGTATATTTCTCGGCAAGGTGAGCTTGTGATATAAAAGATTTGTATATTCCTTTACAGAGGGAGTATCTCTCTATCAAAAAATATATTTATGTGTAACTAGTTCCTCCTATCTTTCTACTTCCTTTCGCTGATATGTGGGGCAACCGGCAACGGGGTCCACGTGCCATATGCACAAATTAGAGTGCACAACTTCACGGTAGACACACCCCGGTCGTAGCGCTGCAGTAATGCCCAATGAGCCGTCAAATCACAACCCCCCTTTCCAGCTTTAGCAGTAAGCTGGACGGACGAAGCGGCAATATTTCACTAGGCATGAATCCCCTTATCCCTCGTCTGCTTGTTCAAAGAAAACCCCCGCTCGGCGATTGCATAGGGTTTTCTCATGGAGAACCAGGTACGAATTCTTCATCCATCCCCCATAAATCCAAGTCCCTTGGTCGCAGGTAATCCTACAATGGCAGCCGTTGCCGTTGATGCATTTTTCTTTGTACTGAATCTAGTGTGTTTCAGTTGCAGTGCCCAAAGTGCGAGTGCTGATACGTCTCCGTCGTATCTATAAATTTTGATTGTTCCATGCCAATATTATTCACTTTCATATACTTTTTGGCAACTTTTTATATTATTTTTGGGACTAACATATTGATCCAGTGCCCAGTGCCAGTTCCTGTCTGTTGCATGTTTTATATTTCGCAGAATATCCATCAAACGGAATCCAAACGGGATAAAAACGGATGGAGCTTATTTTTGGAAAATATGGAAAATTCCAGAAGAAAAATCCACGCGAGACGGTGCCCGAGGTGGTCACGAGGCAGGGGGCGCGCCCCTCCCCCCGGGCGCGCCGCCTACCCTCGTGAGCCCACCGTAAGGCGGTTGATGCTCTTCTTTTGCCGCAAGAAAGATAATATTTGGAAAAAAATATCGGCGAAGGTTTCAGGCCAATCGGAGTTACAGATCTCCATATATACGCAAAACGGTGAAACAGAGCCAGAACAGAACGCAGAAACAGAGAGATAGATCCAATCTCGGCGGGGATCTCGCCCCTCCCAAGCCATGGGAGCCAAGGACCAGAGGGGAAACCCTTCTCCCATCTAGGGAGGAGGTCAAGGAAGAAGAAGAAGAAGGGGGCCTCTCTCTCCCTTGCTTCTGGTGGCGCCGGAGCACTCCCGGGGGCCATCATCATCACCGTGATCTTCACCAAAACCACCGTCATCTTCACCAACATCTCCATCACCTCCCCCCTCTATCTACAGCGGTCCACTCTCCCGCAACCCGCTGTACCCTCTACTTGAACATGGTGCTTTATGCTTCATATTATTATCCAATGATGTGTTGCCATCCTATGATGTCTGAGTAGATTTCCATTGTCCTATCGGTGATTGATGAATTGCTATGATTGGCTTGAGTTGCATGTTTTATTATTGGTGCTGTCCTATTGTGCCCTCCGTGTCGTGCAAGCGTGAGGGATTCCCGATGTAGGGTTTGCAATATGTTTATGATTTGCTTATGGTGGGTGGCGTGAGTGACAGAAGCACAGACCCGAGTAAGTAGGTTGTTTGCGTATGGGATAAAGGGGACTTGATACTTTAATGCTATGGTTGGGTTTTACCTTAATGAATCTTTAGTAGTTGCGGATACTTTCTAGAGTTCCAATCATAAGTGCATATGATCCAAGTAGAGAAAGTATGTTAGCTTATGCCTCTCCCTCAAATAAAATTGCAATAGTGATTACCGGTCTAGTAACATAGTCAGTTGCCTAGGGACAATTTCGCCACACCTACCACCACTTTTCCACACTCGCTATATTTACTTTAGTTGTGTCTTTACCTTAGCAGCCCCTAGTTTTATTTTCGTTTTCTTTACTTTCTTGCAAGCTTACCTGAAAACTCCTACAAAGTACTTCTAGTTTCATACTTGTTCTAGGTAAAGCGAACGTCAAGCGTGCGTAGAGTTGTATCGGTGGTTGATAGAACTTGAGGGAATATTTGTTCTACCTTTAGCTCCTCGTTGGGTTCGACACTCTTACTTATCGAAAACTGTTGCGATCCCATATACTTGTGGGTTATCAAGACCTTTTTCTGGCGCTGTTGCCGGGGAGCAATAGCGTGGGGTGAATATTCTCATGTGTGCTTGTTTGCTTTATCACTAAGTAATTCTTATTTGATGTTCTTAGTTGTTTTCTATCTTTAGTTATGGGTAGGAAACGCAAAATACCAAAAAAATTAGTTGTACCTACTGCTCCGATGGTTGAAGAACCACTCAAAATCTATCATACTGCTGAAGCTTATTACTTGGATCATCTTCGATCCCTTTGTGCTCGTGCTGAAACCCCAACTAGCTTAGTTGAGGGCAAATCTTTAGATGAGCATGCTTGTTATGTGCGACACCGTATATCTGAAAAAGGGAAACTATTATGGGGTCAAATTCAACGTTTGCAATGTTATGCTTGGAATTTATGCGATTATTATGATTTTACTTGTTGTTCTGAAGACCCTAAGAAACACCTACCCTATCAATGCTTGTTTAGTGATAATGGAATCGTATCTTCATATGTTAAGGGTGTTTATAATTACTATGATGTTCAAAAAATTGAAGAATTTGTTGCTTTTAAGGGTGCTTACGAAATTGCTTCTTTGATTGAAAAGTATGATGCTACTCTTTACGAATCTGAAAATTTTGCCATACTTAAATATTGCTATGATAATTATGCTTCTAATCCTTATGTTAAACCATATATTGAGAACTACTCCGCTATCCAAGAAGAGACTAATATTTTGCAGGAAGCTATGGAAGAAGAAAGTGATGAAACTATGAGCTCATTGGATGAAAAAGATGATGATGAGAGCGAAGAACAAAAGGAGGAAGAGCGGATTAGCTACCCGTGGCCACCTTCTAATGAGAGAGGAACTCATACATTGTTTAATTTCCCTTCGTGCTTACCGAAGGATGATTGCTATGATGATTGTTATGATCCCATTGATTCTTTTGAAATATCCCTTTTTGATGATGCTTGCTATGCTTGTGGCCAAGATGCCAATATGAATTATGCTTATGGAGATGAACTTGCTATAGTTCCTTATGTTAAACATGGAATTGTTGCTATTGCACCCACGCATGATAGTCCTATTATCTTTTTGAATTCTCCCGACTACACTATATCGGAGAAGTTTGCACTTATTAAGGATTATATTGATGGGTTGCCTTTTACCATTGCACATGATGATTTTGATAAATATAATATGCATGTGCTTGCTGCTCCTACTTGCAATTATTATGAGAGAGGAACTATATCTCCACCTCTCTATGTTTCCAATACAATAAAATTGCAAGAAACTGTTTATACTATGCATTGGCCTTTACTATGTGTGCATGAATTGTTCTTTCATGACATGCTGATGCATAGGAAGAGAGTTAGAATTCGTCATTACATGATATATGTTACTTTGTGCTCACTACTAAATTACAAATCATTGCTAATTAAAATTGGCTTTGATATACCTTGGGATCCAGGTGGATTCACTACTTGAGCACTATATGTCTAGCTTAATGGCTTTAAAGAAAGCGCTGCCAGGGAGACAACCCGGAAGTTTTAGAGAGTCATTTATTTCTGTTGAGTGCTTTCATATAGTTTAAAAACAACAAAAATAAAGAGGGGAACCCAAAACTTTTCAAAAAGGAAAGTGAAAGTGAGAAAGACAAGCATTGTTGAAGTGGAAGAGCTCCTTGAACTTTGTTCATGCTCACGGAAACTTTGTGAATCTTGATTACAGAAACTTTTCAACAAAAATAATTATCCCCTTGTACAATTCCATTGTATTATAAAAATAATGTGCCAAGGTTTGCCTTTAGGATGTTTACAATGCTTGTTGGTTTGTGCGGTGCAGGACAGAAACTTTGTCCGTAGTGCGTGAATTTTAACTTTTTACTAGAACGTCAAATGGTTCTGATTCTTTTTGCACTGTCTTTCTGTACAATTTGTTTATTTTTCCTAATTGTTTCAGAATTTTTAAAGTATCAGAAGTATGGTGAATGTTCAGATTTCTACAGACTATTCTGTTTTTGACAGATTCTGTTTTTGATGCATAGTTTGCTTGTTTTGATGAAACTATCAATTCATATCAATGAATTAAGCCATGAAAAAATTATACTACAGTAGGCACAATGAAAAAACAAAATATGAATTGGTTTGCAACAGTAATTAGAGTGGTGATTTGCTTTATTATACTAACGGATCTTACCGAGTTTTCTGTTGAAGTTTTGTGTGGATGTAGTGTCTAATCGAGGATGTCTCGATATGAGGAGAAGGAAGAGAGGCAAGAGCTCAAGCTTGGGGATTCCCGAGGCACCCCAAGTAAATATTCAAGGAGACTCAAGCGTCTAAGCTTGGGGATGCTGGGGAGGCATCCCCTCTTTCTTCAACAAGTATCAGTATGTTTTCGGATTCGTTTCGTTCATGCATTATGTGCAAGTCTTGGAGCGTCTTATGCAATTAGGTTTTTATTTTTCTTTTATGAACCATGGTGGTATGAGATAGTCCTTGGTTGATTTATAGAATGCTCTATGCATTTCACTTATATCTTTTGAGTATGGCTTTATAGAATGCTTCATGTGCTTCACTTATATCATTTGAAGTTTCGATTGCCTGTTTCCCTTTACATAGACAACCACCATTTGTAGAATGCTCTTTTGCTTCACTTATATTTGTTAGAGCACGGCATATCTTTTGTAGAAAGAATTAAACTATCTTGCTTCACTTATATCTATTTAGAGAGATGACAGGAACTGGTCATTCACATGGTTAGTCATAAAATCCTACATAAACTTGTAGATCGCTGAATATGATATGTTTGATTCCTTGCAATAGTTTTGCGTATAAAGATGGTGATATTAGAGTTATGCTAGTGGGTGGTTATGGATTGTAGAGACACTTGTGTTGAGGTTTGCAAGTCCCGTAGCATGCACGTATGGTAACCGTTGTGTGACAAATTTGAAGCATGGGGTGTTTCTTTGATTGTCTTCCTTATGAGTGGCGGTCGGGGACGAGCGATGGTCTTTTCCTACCAACCTATCCCCTTAGGGGCATGCGTAGTAGTACTTTGCTTCGAGGGCTAATAAACTTTTGTAATAAGTATATGAGTTCTTTATGACTAATGTGAGTCCATGGATTATACGCACTTTTACCTTTCCATCATTGCTAGCCTCTTCGGTACCGTGCATTGCCCTTTCTCACCTCGAGAGTTGGTGCAAACTTCGCCGGTGCATCCAAAACTCGTGATACGATACGCTCTGTCACACATAAGCCTCATTATATCTTCCTCAAAACAGCCACCATACCTACCTATTATGGCATTTCCATAGCCATTTCGAGATATATTGCCATGCAACTTCCATCATCATCATCATACACATGACTTGAGCATTCATTGTCATATTGCTTTGCATGATCGTAGGATAGCTAGCATGATGTTTTCATGGCTTGTCCCTTTTTTGATGTCATTGCTACGCTAGATCATTGCACATCCTGGTACACCGCCGGAGGCATTCATATAGAGTCGTATCCTTGTTCTAGATATTGAGTTGTAAGTAAATAAAAGTGTGATGATCATCATTATTAGAGCATTGCCCCAGTGAGGAAAGGATGATGGAGACTATGATTCCCCCACAAGTCGGGATGAGACTCCGGACGAAAAATAAAAAAATAAAAAAATAAAAAAAGAGAAAGGCCAAAAAAAGAGAAGGCCCAAAAAAATAAACCAAAAAAAATGAGAGAAAAAGAGAGATGGGGCAATGTTACTATCCTTTTACCACACTTGTGCTTCAAAGTAGCACCATGTTCTTCATGTAGTGAGTCTCATATCTTGTGCTTCAAAGTAGCACCATGTTCTTCATATGGATTGTCTCCTATGTTGTCACTTTCATATACTAGTGGGAATTTTTGTCAGGACCCCGATCCTAAGTCACACCGATCTAGCATGTAACACATCATATCACTTTGCGGACTCACGCACGGTATTCCCACGGGTGTCGCCTTACCATGGCCCGGGACCGTTTGCGCCTTTTGGCTCACGTATATGATAGTGTCGCTAGCATCCATATGACAAAGAACCCGGGCCGACATGGCTAGTCGTGAACCCAAAGCGGCGCTAACCTATGGGGACAGCCATACATGAATCACATCGAGCATGTCGGTCATCAACGTATATATTCGGGCTGTAGCACTGGGCTAACAGGACTCCGGTATCCCGGGCTGTAGCAGGCTAGGCAGGACTCCGAATATCACCGCGTGACATTTCCCCGAAGGAACAGACATAGGAACGAAGTGAAACACATGCCGGCCAGTCAAGTGTCCAAGCAGTAGTGCTGGGCTAGCAAGACTCCGGTGAACCGGGCTGTAGCGGACTACTATCGCTCAGAAGTACGAGACTACATTTCCCCATATGAGAGGCTCCCGAGGATAAACAACTAGTTTGTCGGATCCCACACATACCAAGCATTTCAAACATACACGCAATATGCTCAATATGTGTAAATACGACGTGGCATTAGGCTCCGAGGAGCGAGATATTACAAACATGGGTCTCAAGACCCAACACTCAGAGCATACAAGTCAAAGCACAAGCGGAAGCTAAACATGTCTGAGTACAGACAACTATAAATGAAAAGGGCTGAGAAGCCTGACTATCTACCAGATCCTGCCGAGGGCACAAGATCGTAGCTGAGGTAACAAGCTAAACGTCGAAGTCCAAGCGGAACTACTAGCGAGACTGACATCTCTCTGCAAAACATAGAATAAGCAAACGTGAGTACAATCGTACTCAGCAAGACTTACATCAGATCTAACTACATATGCATCATTATCAAAGGGGGGGGGGGTGGAGTTTGACTGCAGCAAGCCAGCTTTGACTCGGTGGCTATCCTGAACTACGACTGCAAGTAACTCTTTTGAGGTGGCGCACACGAGTCCACATAGTCACCATGTCAATACACCACTATGGACCCGCTCCCGTCTCCCTACGAGAACGCCATCCATAGCACTCACGCTTATCTTGCGCATTTTAGAGTATCCACTTTCACTTGTCTATGAACTGATATAGGCAACCCAGAAGTCCTTCTCTGTGGACACGGCTATTCGAATAGATCATATTAAACCCTGCAGGGGTGTACTTCTTCACACACGCTCTCACCACTTACCGCCGTTTACACGACATGTACTCGGCAACCTTCAAGCGGAAGCCCAACGTGGGTGTCGGCCACGGCCTACCTAAACACTCAAGTCCCTAGTCCAGGTTTATCGCCTATTCGGGTTCCATCCGTAGGGAGTCCGGCCGAGGTTTCCCATACAGCCCCGAACGATGTGTGCAGGGTTCCCGAGATACCAAACGGGCACTCGGTACACCGGGCCACGGTGCCTACCGCAACACAACCCACCCCTAAGGTCAGCGTTGCGTGCGGCCCCCAGCATGC
>LR880967.1:785761503-785775966 GCA_904067115.1 Aegilops sharonensis | reverse complement strand
CTCGGGTTCAGTAACGCGTAGCCTGCAGTGCAATCGCTCGGGTTCAGTTAGAGCCCAACGCCTCGCTCAGCTTCAGTTAGAGCCAACGCCTCGCACACACGCGCGTACGTACGAGAGAAACGCGCATCGCTCGGCCCCGACCTCCCACCGTAACCGCAACTCCCCGAAATTTTCCTCCCCCTTGCTTCTACCACGGTTTTTTCCGTCATGGATGGCCCAAAGAATGTCATGCAGCTGCGTCTCCGGCCCGCCCAGGACGAAAAGCCCATTTTCTGTCATGATTTTTTGTCATAGAAGTAGGAGCCCACCACATCTATGATGATACTGGGTTTTGTCACAATTATCGTCATAGAAGTGTCATATGTATGACAGAAAAAAAAATTGTTCGGCCCAAAATGTCACGGATGTCGTTTTTTTGTAGTGCACTTTGGTGGCTTTTGGGTGGAAAATATCCAAGCTTTTTTTGGTATTTTCAAGTTCCCTCTACCCTTTCTTACCACTATAAATAGAGGTGGAGAGAGCTCTCCATTTGACTCAATCCCTCTCAAACACATGCCATGCAATGATGTGGCTTTCTATCTCCCTCTCCGCAAAATAGTTTCGTGTGCCGAAAGGTTGTCTAGTCTTTGTTAGGGCCTAGTTCTCGACAGCGAAGTCCTGCTGGATAGTTGACACCGTATGTGTGCAACCCGGTAGAGAGGTCATAGTTTCGATCTTAGTTTGAGAGATAGCCTGAGGTTCTGTCCAAGGTTCTGTCCGAGGATCTGACCATGTGGCTCCCGAAGGGCTGTCCGAGGGATTGATCGAGTTTCCGTCCGAGGGCCACCCGAAGGGCTGTTCGGGGGACCGCCTAAGGAGTTGTCTGTGGGAGTACATCCTCGCAGTTGGGAGGTTGTAAAATCCTAGATGCATGGATCTACACCAACGATCTCCAACGACTCTCCTTCCCTTGCCCTGCTAGTCGGTAACGATCAGATCAAACCTTGTATGCATCTTCACAGTGGTCCTGGGATGGTGCGTAGGTCGGAAATTTTTTGTTTTCTGTTGTGTTACCCTACATCATTAGGAGTGTGTTACAAGGTATCACCCTCGACACTCGATAGTAGCTCTGCAGAGTCGTACAACTAAGGGGGTGTGCAGCGATGTGTCGGTCTCAGCACCTCGATCACGCTGATTGAGATATCCAGTAATAAAGTGGGGCAAAAGGGACAAGGTGAGGGGTCTCTGATGGATCACTAACCAGCCTATACTAAGCATATAGGACAATAGGTAAAGTATCAACAACAGGTTACAAAAGCAGGCTATGCATCAGATAAGGAGCAATCAAATATAGTAGCAAAATCTAATGCAAGCATGGGAGGGAAAGAATGGACGATATAGGAATGTCAGGGGGGTTTTGCTTGCCCGGAAGCTCTACAGACAGATATGGAGCCTCGATGGTGAACTACTCGATCACCGGATCAACAATGGTCTCGGGGTCTACCGGAGAAGAAGTAATGTAGGGGGAACACCATAAATAATAGAGCAATCAAAAGCATCACAAAGCAGGACATGGCAATACGTTGTGCTAGGGGTGACCTAACGCAGTGCTATAAGTTACAAACGAAGCGGAAAATATCCGAGAATATTTTCCCGCCTTTAGGCAATTATCGGACAGACGATCCGGAGGGGAAGGTTCCATGTTTGTAGTGTTGGAGGCATGTGACAGGATGTGGATGGCGTATTCGAATTCATCTTATTTTTTTGATCATTTTTCATATATAATTTATTTTCGTCGGAGTTACGGGTTATTTTATACTCCCTCCGTTCCATAATGTAGTGCCTATAGATTTTTATAAAAGTCAAACATTATAAACTTTGACCATATTTGTAGAGAAAAGTAGGTACATCTAGAATACCAAATGCACGTCATTGGATATATCGTGAGCTATATTTTCAGAATGTACATGTTTGATATTGTAGATGTAGATAATTTTTTCTATACACTTGGTCAAAGTTGGCAAAGTTTGACTTTTACAAAAAAATATAGGCACTACATTGTGGAATGGAGGGAGTATGATTTTTTAAAGATTTAATCAATTCTAAAATTTATTATTTATTTGAAAATAAAAGGTTAAATTGCTACGGGTACACATAAGTGTACCCAACAAAGTGCACAGAGGCTGACAGGTGGGACCAGTTAACTGCCCAGTCAGCAGTTGACTGGTCAACGTTGACTGGTCAAGCTAGACAGGCGGTCCCACCTGTCGTTGTCACTAGCTCTGATAGATTAAACATTTTTGTTTAATTTAATAGCGGGGCCCTTCTATCATTGTCATAGTTAGCATTAGGATTTTTTTAAGTAGTCACTTTAAGCGAAGGGGCCCACACATCAGTGCCTATTAGGGCAGGGGTTAGTTGCTAATTAGGTTAGTGCTAATTAGGGGGGTTCGGGCCCCTGTGGGCAGTGGCCCTGGCCGGCCACACAAGGGGTCGGGCGTGTGCGCGTGTACGGACCGGTGCCGGCGGCCGAGAGTGGGGGCTTGTGATACGTCTCCAACGTATCTATAATTTTTTATTGTTCCATGATGTTATATTATCATTCTTGGATGTTTTACAATCATTTATAGCAACTTTATATCATTTTATGGGACTAACCTATTGACATAGTGCCTAGTGCCATTTGTTGTTTTTTGCTTGTTTTTTACTTCGCAGAAAATCAGTACCAAATGGAGACCAAACGCAGCGAAACTTTTTGGTGATATTTTCTGGACCAGAAGACACCTGTTAGGCCAAAGAAGTACCAGAGGGGCCTCCGAGGGGAGCACAACCCACGTGGGCGTGCCTGGGGGCCCAGGCGTGCCCTGGTGGGTTGTGCCCACCTCGGCCGCCTCCCACACTGCCTCTTTGCTCTATAAATACCCCAACATTCTAGAAACCCTAGGGAGGCGACGAAAAACAATTCCAGGTGCCGCAAGTTCCAGAAACCATAGATCCAATCTAGACACCATTACGGAGGGGTTCATCATCCTCACTGGTGCATCTCCGATGGTGCATGAGTAGTTCATATTAGACCTACGGGTCCGTGGTTAGTAGCTAGATGGCTTCCTCTCTCTCTCTCTTTTGATTCTCAGTACAATGGTCTCTTGGAGATCTATTTGATGTAACTCTTTTTGTGGTGTGTTTGTTGGGATCCGATGAACTTTGACTTTATGATCAGATCTATGTTTTTATCCATGAAAGTTATTTGAGTCTTTGATCTCTTATATGCATGATTACTTATAGCATCATATTCCTTCTACGAATCTTTGGTTTAGTTAGGCCTACTAGATCAATTTTTCTTGCCATGAGAAGAGGTGCTTTATGATGGGTTTGATTTTACGGTGCTCAATTCCAGTGACAGAAGGGGAACTGACACGTATGTATCATTTCTATTAAGGATAACAAGATGGAGTCTATTCCTACATGAATAGATCTTGTCTACATCATGTAATCGTTCTTATTGCATTACTCTATTTTTCCATGAACTTAATACACTAGATGCATGCTGGATAGCGGTCGATGTGTGGAGTAATAGTAGTAGATGCAGGCAGGAGTCGGTCTACTAATCTTGGATGTGATGCCTATATAACTATCATTGCCTGGATATCATCATAATTATTTGAATTTTTATCAGTTGCCCAACAGTAATTTGTTTACCCCACCGTATGCTATTTTTCTCGAGAGAAGCCACTAGTGAAATCTACGGCCCCCGGGTCTATTTTCTCATCATATACTTTCAGATCTATATTGCTATTTGCCTTTTTATTTATTTGGATCTTTTATGTTCAGATCTATATTATCAAAAACCCAAAAACACATCGCTGAAATTTATTTGCTTTTATTTACATCTATCAATCTACTACAATTTTATCTCGTGTACTTGACAATTTCTGGCACCGTTACCCAAAAAGGATTGACAACCCCTTTAACATGTCGGGCTGCAAGTATTTGTTCTTTGTGTGCAGGTACTGTTTACGTAGTGTTGCGTGGTTCTCCTGCTGGTTTGATAACATTGGTCTCATCACTGAGGTAAATACCTACCGTTGATGTGCTGCATCATCCCTTCCTCTTTGGGGAAATACCGACGTAGTTCAAGCCGCATCAAAAGGAATTTCTGGCGCCATTGCCGGGGAGACATCTGTCACGCCCAAGATGCGACCCTATCCTAAAGGAACTCGAAGGTCCCACCAAGGATAGAAGCGCATCTTGAAGACGCTTTTGCAAGGTGGATATCATTACATCAACATTACATAATAGTGGAGATACATCCAAGACATACAATGTCACATGAATACAACAATACAACATACATAAGATCAACATCCGACTACGGATGAAACATAAACAGAAACTCAAACAATATCCACCCTGCTAGCCCAGGCTGCCGACCTGGAACCTATCCCCTGATCGAAGAAGAAGCAGAGGGAGAACTCCAAAACAAGCAAACATCGCTCTCGCGTCATGATCATCGCATAACCTGTACCTGCAACTGTTGTTGTAGTAATCTGTGAGCCACGAGGACTCAGCAATCCCATTACCATGGGTATCAAGACTAGCAAAGCTTAATGGGTAAGGAAGGGGTAAAGTGGTGAGGTTGCAGCAGCGACTAAGCATGTATGGCGGCTAACATACGCAAAAATAAGAGCGAGAAGAGAAGCAAAGCAAGCGGTCTTCAACTAGTAATGATCAAGAAGTGATCCTGAACTCCTACTTACGTCAAACATAACCCAAAAATGTGTTCTCCTCTCGATCAACCCCGAAAAGAGACAATCACGATTACGCACGCAGTTGGTGTATTTTAGAAGAGTTTACTTCAAGTTTACTACAACCGGATATTAACAAATTTCCATCTGCCACATAACCGCGGGCACGGCTTTCGAAAGTTCAAACCCTGCAGGGGTGTCCCAACTTAGCCCATGATAAGCTCTCGCGATCAACGAAGGATATTCCTTCTCCCGGGAAGACCCGATCAGTCTCGGAATCCCGTTTACAAGACATTTCGACAATGGTAAAACAAGACCAGCAAAGCCGCCCGAATGTGCCGACAAATCCCGATAGGAGCTGCACATATCTCGTTCTCGGGGCACAGCGGATGAGCAAGACGACGGGTTGGCATAGACCCTGGTTGCCCAGGGGGTGCCGGACATCGCTCGGTTTGGACCAGCACTCAGAGGAGAACTGGCCCGGGGGGCTAAAATAAAGATGACCCTCGGGCTCCGGAAACCCAAGGGAAAAAAAGGGCATAGGTGAGGCAAATGGTAAAACCAATGTTGGGCCTTGCTGGAAAAGTTTTATTCAAAGCGAACTGTCAAGGGTGTCCCATAAATCACCCAACCGCGTTAGGGACGCAAAATCCGGGAACATAATACCGATATGACGGAAACTAGGGCGGCAAGAGTGGAACAAAACACCAAGCATAAGGCCGAGCCTTCCACCCTTTACCATGTATATAGATGCATTAATAATATAAGAGATATTGTGATATCCCAACATAAACATTATCCAACATGGAGCAACCTTCATCTTCACCTGCAACTAGCAACGTTATAAGAGGGTCTGAGCAAAAGCGGTAACATAGCCAAACAACGGTTTGCTAGGAAGGGTGACAAAGGTTAGAGGTTCATGGCAATTTGGGAGGCTTGATAAGCAAGTGTTAGGTAACGCAGCATAACGATAAAACGAAGCAACTAGCATAGCAATGATAGTAGTGAGATCCAAGGTGACGGTCATCTTGCCTGAAATCCCGCTAGGAAGAACGAGTCCATGAAGAAGACAACCGGACGTAGTCGAACGAATCCTCACAACTCCGAAATGAAACTGAAGCTAACGAGAGAAGCAAACCGGAAAGAAGCAAACAACATGGTAAATGCACAAGCATAAACATGGCATGATGCACAATCAAGTATGATGCATGTCCGGTTTAATGAGGCATGTCATGGCCAAGTGCAACAAACAATACTACAAGTTAAGTGGAGCTCAATATGCAACGAAACACCACATCAATTATTTAGTTCTCTCTCAGTTATGCTACCAAACAATGTTAAATGTTGTTAAACATGGCAAGAGGTGAAGCATAATTAAACTACCTATCTAGGCAAAACGGAACAACAAACTACAGTTCCGGAAAATCCTCATATGCGTATTTTAGATTTGGTACTGTTCTGTCCTAAAGCATATTTTAATGTTTTTAAACAGCAAAATAAAGTGCACCATGTTAAACTAGGCATTTTTCCACCCCATTTACATATAAAGTTTATTTAAAACCGAGCTACGGTTATTTAGTTATGAAATAAATCATTTTAACATGGAATTTGAGCAAATTTAAACAAACAGCATTTTAAACACTTTAAACATGGTTGAAAGTGGCATATTATTAATCTACACAAAATTCTAAGCATTTTACATGTATAAATTATTTACATAAGATGCATGGTTGAGGAGTTATTATATGCATGAACAACAGGGGGTTTTCTGCAAATCTATAAATCCCGGGATAATTAGAAAATTTGTCCACGGAAAAAAACCATGACATGGGCCGATATTGGCTATCCCAACAGTGCACAGGAGGGGTTGTGGGCGCTCACCCATGGGCTTTAGCCCAGTCGGTGGATGCGGCTGAGGCGCGCTGGGCCTGGCGCAGATCTGGCCCAAGCGGGCGACGTGGTCTCGTCCACGCTGGCAGGATTGAACGAGGAGGAGAGGCGCGTGGCGACGGCAGGACGCGAAGGAAGGCGCGAGGCTGGACCGGCCGGAGCTCGATGTGGTTGCTGAGGGGAACCGGATCCGAAGGCTGGAGCCTTGATCTGAAGAAGAGGACGGCCATGGCGTCCCTGCTCGACGAACTGAGAGAGCAGAGAGAGATGTCAGCGAGAGAACAAAAGAGGAAAACAGGAGCGAGAGGGTGAAGGGGAGCGACGGGACCTGGGGGTTTCGGGCGATGAAGAAAGGCGCCCACGTCCTGGATGAAGTAGAGGACTTGGCGCGGTTACGACGACGAGGAATCAAACGAGAAGGTCGGGGAGCTCCTGCTTCTGTACAGAGAGAAAAGATGTAGAGCAGGGGAGGTCAGAGCGGCCAAAGAGAGAGAGAGAGAATCGAGGCGCGCAGCGGCGAGGTCTCACCGGCGAGGGGTGCCGGACGACCACTTGAAGAGAAGCATGGGGAGGAAGGGAGACAGGGGAGGAGATGAGCGGGATGAGGCCGGTGGCATGACCTGCTGCTGCTGTTGTCGCCGGCGGCGTGGACGTGCAAGGCGGCGGGGAGGCGACGAGGCAAGGAAGTTTCGGGGCTGATCTCCTCTCAAACAGAGCGAGGCTCCTGCGATTGATTTGGGATGGATCGGGAGGAGGCTCGCTGGTTGGGTGGATCGATGGATTGGACAGCGCTGAAAACGTGGGAGATGGTCGGGTCGGCTGGATCGGGAGGGATCCCGAGGAAAACGAAGTGGTGGCGGCGATAGGATAGGGGAGGAATGGATGGGACAGGGCTAGGGTTAGACTATATATAGGGAAATAAAACTAGGTTAGGACCTTTCGATTTAAATCGGATGGTCGAGATAATTAGGTTGGAGGAGTCCAAATACGAAAACGGGGATATTTTATAGATGTTTGGGGATGATCCGGATCCAATGGCCACTACTGAGCGGTTCGGCTTCGGGGAAGTTTCGGACACGCACACGAGGGGTCTGAGAGAGGTCAACGAGGATAAGGGCCTGACAAAGTGCCAACGGAGGCAAAGAGAGAACCGGAAACTACGAGCGGCTACGAGTTTTATGAAAATATGCAAATGCAATGCGCATGATGCTATGGGATGAGATGCATGACATGAACACAACGCCAAACAACAGACAAAACCCAACCACGGAGGAAATAACATATCACGTCGCCAGAAATGGCAAGAGTTGGCTTTACGATTATGGAAAGTTACATCCGGGGCGTTACAACATCTCAGCATCTACTAGGTTCCTAATCAAAAATCTCATCTCCTTGCAATTTACATTATTTGCTATTTGCCACCCGTTTTCCTCTCCCCTACTTCATAAAAATTTGTTGTTTTATTCGCCCTCTTTTTTGTTTGCTGTTTTTTGTCAGATCTCTTATTTGCTTGAACTTGTCACCATGAGTGACTTTGGCATCGCAGAAACAGATGATGGCCTAACTCCTAAAATTCGACTATCTGGCAATCTGGATGCTAAAACTTTTGTTTTTGGGCAAGGGAATATTATGGGAAAGGAACATATCCAAGAATTTTTCAATTGTGTCGGAAATTTAACTCTTGATGATGCTCATATACTTAAAAGAACAAAATCTTATGCAGATGCTATTTCAGCACTAGTTCTGAAACTAGAAAATAAATTCATCCATACCCATCCTACCTTGCAAAGATTGTTTTATGAGTTACCTGTTATAAAGAATCCCAAAGCTAAAAAGTTGGCTACCTTCTTATGAATGAATTTGACTACATAATACGGGAAGCTAGGGAAATGTTTGATTTTTATGGTATGAACCGTGAAAAACTGGTAATAGATGAGATCCTTTGTAATAGTGATTATATGTTAATACACTTGCTTGGAAATAATCAATTTTTTTATGAGAATGTTAATAAAGAAGTCACTATTTTAGACATAATCCAACAAGTTCTCAATGATGTTAATCAACACTATTCTTGGATTGTTGCCAGAAATCAAAGGGGATACGATGACAAGCAACTTTATAGAGCTAAAGTCTCTATGGATGAGGTGTTGTCTTTGCAAAACCACCTAACAAAAACACCTCCAAGGTAAATGAAAATAAAGATGACAATACTTAGATCTTTGTTTTATGCCTAGCAAGGGCGTAAAACGATAGCGCTTTTTAGGAGGCAACCCAATGAATAAAATTTATTTTTGCCTTTTTCTGTCTGTTCTTGAGTGTTTTTATAATTATGCTACTGTTAAGATTGTGTTTTTATGGTTTAATTAGTGTTTGTGCCAAGCAAAACCTTTGGGATCATGTTGGGTGATAGTTGATTTGATCTTGTTGGAAAACAAAAACTTTTGCGCCCAGTAAAACTATTTTCATAAATCACCGAAGCGTGATTTTGCTCTGATTATTTTCACACAATACTGATATACAAATTGCCCACATTTTCTTAGTTTTTCAGAATTTTTGGAGTTACAAAAGTATACAAAGTTCCCTTATTACTACAGACTGTTCTGCTTTTGACATATTCTGTTTTCTTTGCATTGTGTGCTTATTTAGATGAATCTATGGTTTGTATTGGAGGGTATAAGCTATAGCAAAGTTGGAATACAGTAGATATAATGCAAAAATAAAATATGAATGAGTTTGTAACAATACTTAGAGTAGTGATTTGCTTTGTTATACTAACGGATCTCATGAAGGTTTTGTTGAGTTTTTTGTGATTGAAGTTTTCAAGTTTTGGTTGAGATCATGATGGATGAAGGAATAAGGAGTAAGAAGAGCCTAAGCTTGGGGATGCCCCATGGCATCCCAAGCTATTATCTAAAAGAGAAGCAAGCAACTAAGCTTGGGGATGCCCGACTGGCATCCCCTCTTTCTTCTAACAACCATCGGTATTTTACTTGGAGCTATATTTTTATCCGTCACATATCATGAGTTTTGCTTGGAGTGTCTTGTATTATATGATTCTTTGCTTGTTTTGCTTTTTAATTTTTGTCACCTATCCTTGCTGGGCACACCTATTTGAGAGAGCCAAAATTATGCTATGACTTGTTAGAATTGCTCTCTATGCTTCACTTAAATCTTTATGAGCTATGGAATTGCTCTAGTGCTTCATTTATATATTTTTGAGCACGGTGTGCTTTAATATTTTTGAAGAAATTCTCTCATGCTTCACTTAGATTTATTTGAGAGTTAGTAATTTTTTAAAGAAATTCTCTGTTGCTTCACTTAAATTATTTAGGGAGAAGAAATTTTTTATGCTCATGTTCTTCACTTAGATTTGTTTGAGCTATCAATAGCAACATATAAAATTAGTTCCAAAGTGATAGATATCCAATGGGGATATAATAAAAACTTGCATGAATATCATTGGACAAAATAAACTTGATTCTTTGTAATAGTTTTGCGATATGATGATAGTGATATGTGAGTCATGTTAATGAGTGATTATGTTTTAGTAAGAATATTGGTGTTAAGGTTTGTGATTCCCTATGCAAGCACAAAATTCAATAGTTATGCAATGATGTTACATCCTACTTGTGGTGCATTATTCGGTGTTAGTTATGCTTAATGCTCGCTTATGAGATTTTTTGTTTCTTGGTTGGATTGTTCTCAATCTTTTGCTAGCCTTCACTTTCACTAAGTATGTTCACTACTTGTGCATCCAAAATCCTTAAACCCAATTTTTCCGTATGAGTCCACTATAGCTACCTATATGCGGTTCCCATATAGCATGATATATCTAGCATGGAAAGTATTGGGAACTACTTGATCGTTTTCATTGACAGGAAAAGCATGCCACCAAAATTTTTTATCTCTACATTTTTTCCTTTGAGCTCTGGCACCTCTACAAATCCCTACTTCCCTCTGCGAAGGGCCTTTCTATTTATATGCAATTTTATTTTTATTTGAGTCTCCATCTTCTATTATAAAGCACCAACTAAGGGGCACTATGATCGTACTTGAGCATTGGGTGTAGCTAATATGCGCTTGTGTTTCATGAATGGATCAATGATTGAGCATAATGGGCTAGGGATAACTTGCTTTAGTATTGATATTTTGAAAGACATGGTTGCTTGTTGATATGCTTGAGTATTGAAATCTTCATGTCAAAACTAGACTACTCCTTTGAATCATATAAAAGTCCAAATGTCCATGCTACAAAATAAAATAATATGTGATGAATATGTTAGGCAGCATTCCTCATCAAAAATTCTGTTTTTATCATTTACCTAATCAGGGACGAGCATGAATTAAGCTTGGGGATGTTGATACGTCTCCAACGTACCTACAATTTTTTATTGTTCCATGTTGTTATATTATCATTCTTGTATGTTTTACAATCATTTGATAGAAACTTTATATCATTTTTTGGGACTAACCTATTGACATAGTGCCCAGTGCCAGTTGCTGTTTTTTGCTTGTTTTTTACTTCGTACAAAATCAATACCAAACAGAGTCCAAACACAGCGAAACTTTTTGGTGATTTTTTTGGACCAGAAGATACCTATTGGGCCAAAGAAGTACCAGAGGGGGGCTCTGAGGGGAGCACAACCCACCTGGGTGTGCCTGGGGGCCCAGGCGCGCCCTACTGGGTTGTGCCCACCTCGACCGCCTCCCGCACCGCCTCTTTGCTCTATAAATACCCCAATATTCCAAAATCCCTATGGGAGGTGAAGAAAAACAATTCCAGTTGCCGGAAGTTCCAGAAACCATAGATCCAATCGAGACACCATCATAGAGGGGTTCATCATCTTCATTGGTACCTCTCTGATGATGCGTGAGTAGTTCATTGTAGACCTACGGGCCCGTAGTTAGTAGCTAGATGGCTTCCTCTTTCTGTTTTGATTCTCGATACAATGGTCTCTTGGAGATCTATTTGATGTAACTGTTTTTGCGGTGTGTTTGTTGGGGTCCGATGAACTTTGAGTTTATGATCAGATATATGTTTTTATCCATGAAAGTTATTTGAGTCTTTTGATCTCTTATATGCATGATTACTTATAGCCTCGTATTTCTTCTTCAAATCTTTGGTTTAGTTAGGCCGACTAGATCGATTTTTCTTGTCATGGGACGAGGTGCTTTGTGATGGGCTCGATCTTATGGTGCTTAATTCCAGTGACAGAAGGGGAAATGACATGTATGTATCGTTGCTATTAAGGATAACAAGATGGGGTCTATTCCTACATGAATAGATCTTGTCTACATCATGTCTTCATTCTTATTGCATTACCCCGTTTTTCCATGAACTTAATACACTAGATGCATGCTGGATAGCGGTCAATGTGTGGAGTAATACTGTAATAGTAGTAGAAGTAGGCAGGAGTCGGTCTACTAATCTTGGATGTGATGCGTATATAATGATCATTGCCTGGATATCGTCATAATTATTTGAAGTTCTATCAATTGCCCAACAGTAATTTGTTTACCCACCGTATGCTATTTTTCTCAAGAGAAGCCACTAGTGAAATCTACGGCCGCCGGTCTATTTTCTAATAATATACTTTTAGATCTATATTGTTGTTTTCCTTGTTATTTATTTGCATCTTTTATTTTCAGATCTATATTATCAAAAACCCTGAAATACTTCGCTGAATTTTATTTGCTTTTAAATATATCAATCTACTACAATTTTATCTCGTCTACTTGACAAATTCTGGCACTAATATCTAAAAAGAATTGACAGGCCCTTTAACACGTCGAGTTGCAAGTATTTGTTCTTTGTGTGCAGGTACCGTTTATGTAGTGTTGCGTGGTTCTCCTACTGGTTCGATAACCTTGGTCTCATTACTGAGAGAAATACCTACCGTTGTTGTGCTACATCATCCCTTCCTCTTTGGGGAAATACCGACGTAGTTCAAGCCGCATCAAACATATCTTTAATTTATGAAGTATTAATGCAATGTTTACAACAATTTTATATGATTTTGGTATGATTTGATTAGAACTAACCCGGACTGACGCTCTTTTTAGCAGAACTACCGTGGTGTCGTTTTTTGTGCAGAAATAAAAGTTCTCGAAATGGGCTGAAAATTTACGGTGATTTTTTATGGACCAAAAGAGACCCCCGAAGCATCGGAGTTGGGCTAGAAGAGTCCCGAGACAACCACAAGGGTGGGGGCGCGCCCTACCCCCTTAAAGGGTGCTCCTGTCTTTGTCGCTGCCTCGTGGACCACCTTGATGTGAGACCGACGCCAAAAATTCCTATAAATACCAAAACCCGCAAAAATAAACCAAGATCAGGAGTTCCGCCGCCGCAAGCCTCTGTAGCCATGAAATATCAATCTTGGCCCTCACTGGCACCCTGCCGGAGGGAGCCATCATCACCGGAGGCCATGGAGGAGGAAGCCGGAGGGGGCCATCATCACCATGGAGGCCAAGGACCAGATGGAGAACCTCTCCCCATCTAGGGGGGAGGCCATGGAGGAGGAAGAACAAGGGGGAGACTCTCTCCCCCTCTCTCTTGGTGGCGCCGGAGTGCCACTGGGGGAATCATCACCGCGGTGATCGTCTTCATCAACATCGCCGTCTTCATGACCTACCTCATCTCTTTTAAGTTGTCCACTCTCTCGCACCCCGCTGTAATCCCCTAATTGAACATGGTGCTTTATGCCACATATTATGATCCAATGATGTGTTGCCATCCTATGATGTTTTGAGTAGATTTATATTTTCTTTTGGGTTGATTGATGATCTAGATTGGTTTGAGTTGTATGTTTTATTTTGGTGTTGTCTGATTGCTCCATGCTACTTTATCTACTGTTTTGGACTATATTGGGCTTTATTTTCCACTTTTATATTATTTTTGGGACTAACCTATTAACCGGAGGCCCAGCCCAGAATTGTTGTTTTTTGCCTATTTTAGTGTTTCGAATAAATGGAATATCAAACGCAGTCCAAACGGAATGAAACCTTCGGGAACGTGATTTTCTCAACAAACGTGATCCAGGAGACTTGGACCCTACTCCAAGAAGTAACAGAGGCGGTCACGAGGGCCCCTGCCTCATGGGCCCCCTGTTGCTCCAACGACGTACTCCTTCCTCCTATATATACCTACTTACCCCCAAACGATCAGAATAGGAGCCAAAAACATAATTCCACCGCCGCAACCATCTGTATCCACGAGATCCCATCTTGGGGCCTGTTCCGGAGCTCCGCCGGAGGGGGCATCCACCATGGAGGGCTTCTACATCATCACCATAGCCCCTCCAATGAAGTGTGAGTAGTTTACTTCAGACCTTCGGGTCCATAGCTAGTATCTAGATGGCTTCTTCTCTCTTTTTGGATCTCAATACAATGTTCTCCCCCTCTCTCGTGGAGATCTATTCGATGTAATCTTCTTTTTGCGGTGTGTTTGTTGAGACGATGAATTGTTGGTTTATGATCAAGATTATCTATGAACAATATTTGAATCTCCTCTGAATTCTTTTATGTATGATTGGTTATCTTTGCAAGTCTCTTCGAATTATCCATTTGGTTTGGCCAACTAGATTGGTAGTTCTTGCAATGGGAGAAGTGCTTAGCTTTGGGTTCAATCTTGCTGTGTCCTTTCCCAGTGACAGAAGGGGCAGCAAGGCACGTATTGTATTGTTGTCATCGAGGATAACAAGATGGTTTTTTTTATCATATTGCATGAATTTATCCCTCTACATCATGTCATCTTGCTTAAGGCGTTACTCTGTTTTTAACTTAATACTCTAGATGCATGCTGGATAGCGGTCGATAAGTGGAGTAATAGTAGTAGATGCAGGCAGGAATC
>LR880967.1:785713971-785744221 GCA_904067115.1 Aegilops sharonensis | reverse complement strand
AAGTTGTTGAGCCAATGCCGGGCTGGTCCTTTAAGCTTGAGGGGGAGGTATTTGATGGCGTGAAGATCGTCACCGCGGGCCATGTGGATGTGAAGGAGATAGTCTTCGATCCAAACCGCGGGGTCTGTTGTGCCATCATAGGATTCAATATTGACGGGTTTAAACCCTTCGGGGATTTGATGATCCATTACTTCGTCTGTGAAGCATAGTGGGTGTGCGGCGCCTCTGTACTGGGCGATATCACGGCGGAGCTCAAAAGAGCTTTGTCTGTTTTGTTCGGCCCGGCCGGACTTACTGTGTCCAGCGCGACGGTTGTCGTCACATACCGTGGGGCGCCCACGCGATCCATAGATCGATCTTGGTTGTCTTGCCTTGTCCTCCAATATATCTCGCAGGTCCGGAGCGTTCCCCTGTGGCCGTGTGCTTTTTGAGCGATGCCGGGGTACGGTTCTAGTGAAGGGCCTAGAGGCCTCTCTGTCGCGACCACGGGGTGGTCGGTCAGCCGTATTGTCTCCTGGTGATGCGGGTTCGTAAGGCTCCTCCTCTAATCGGGGGAGCAGCTTGCGTTTAGGGTAGCTTTTGGAGGGGCGTTCGAGCTCATGCTCTTCGGCCGCGAGGATTTCAGTCCATCTGTCGGCTAGCAGATCCTGATCAGCTCTAAGCTGTTGCTGCTTTTTCTTGAGGTTGTTCGTTGTGGCCATAAGCCTGCGTCTAAAACGCTCTTGTTCGACGGGATCCTCAGGCACGACGAATTCATCGTCGTCGAGGCTTGCTTCGTCTCCGGAGGGAGGCATATAATCCTCTACCTCTTCTTCTGCCGCTCTCTCGTGAGGGCTGGCGTCTCCATCCTCCTGCGCTGGATCTTGCTGGAGTGGATTGTCTTCGGCACTCTCCGGTGTTTTGTTATCTCCGGTGCCGGAATCTTCATTCTTGCTGTGGCGGGATTTTGAGCGGCGCCGCTGACGCCGGCGCTTGGGCTGTTTCTTGGAGGGGTCATCCTCCTCTGTTCCTTCGCCATTCCCATCCTTTGGGATATCCACCATGTATATGTCATATGATGAGGTGGCTTTCCAGTGCCAGGTAGGCGCTGGTTCTTGTTCGTCTCCGGCAACGTCGTCCATACCGTCGATGTCTTCGGAGTCGTAGTCTAGCATGTCGGTTAGATCGTCGACAGCGGCTACCAAGTGGGTGGTGGGTGGGCTTTGAATTTCTTTGTCGTCCGCATCCCAACCGTCCTGACCACAGTCCGGCCAGGGCTCTCCTGATAACGAGAGGTACTTTAGCGAACTCAAGATGTCGCCAAAAGGTGAGTGTTGAAAGATGTCCGCTGCGGTGAACTCCATGACCGGCGCCCAATCAGATTCGATCGGAGGGGGCGCGGGAGGTTCGAAGTCCGGCAAGGAGTCCGGCACCTCGGAGTCGCGAGCTTTATGAGGGACAAGATCAGTGTTCGGCTCTATCGCCATAGAGGTTGCAGCCCCCGAGGCGGTGTCTAGCCATCCATCCCCGATCTGCGTAGCCGGCTCCGAATTGAAGATCGGAGCGGGTTCGAGTGCGGCCTCCAGGGTACTGTCCGGCTGCAGAGCTAAATCATGCTCGCCGTGACAGTGCGGCACGCTCGGCTGTGGCTCGACTCCATCGAGGATCAAGTCCCCGTGGATGTCAGCCATGAAGTTCAAACTTCCAAATCTGACCTGACGGCCACGGGCGTAGCTTTCGATCTGCTCCAGATGGCCAAGCGAATCGGCCCGCAGCGCGAAGCCGCTGAATACGAAGATCTGTCCGGGGAGAAAAGTCTCACCCTGGACTGCGTCGTTGATGATGGTCGAAGAAGCCATCGAGCCTATCGGTGACGACACAGAGGAACTCTCAATGAAATCACCAATGTCGGTGTCAAAACCGGCGGATCTCGGGTAGGGGGTCCCGAACTGTGCGTCTAGGCGGATGGTAATAGGAGACAAGGGACACGATGTTTTACCCAGGTTCGGGCCCTCTTGATGGAGGTAAAACCCTACGTCCTGCTTGATTAATATTGATGATGTGTGTTACAAGAGTGGATCTACCACGAGATCAAAGAGGCTAAACCCTAGAAGCTAGCCTATGGTATGATTGTTGTTTGTCCTATGGACTACAGCCGTCCGGTTTATATAGACACCAGAGAGGGCTAGGGTTACACAAATTCGGTTACAAAGGTAGGAGATCTACATATCCGTATCGCCAAGCTTGCCTTCCACGCCAAGGAAAGTCCCATCCGGACACGGGACGAAGTCTTCAATATTGTATCTTCATAGTCTTGGAGTCCGGCCGATGATGATAGTTCGGCTATCCGGACACCCCCTAGTCCGGAACTTCCTCAGTGAGTGTCGACCTTGAACACTTGCGTTCATGCTCATGGAAACAATGTAGAATTTTTCATGTAATTTTCTCAAAAATAATTATCCCCTTGTATATATCCATTGTATTATAAAAATAATATGCCAAGTTTTGGTTTTAGGATGATTAGATTGCTTGTTTGCTATGTGCAGTGCAAAAACAGAAACTTTGGCTGTAGTGCGTGAATTTACATTTTTTACTGGAACGTCATAAGTTTCTGAAATTTTTTACATGGTACTGCTATGCAAATTGCTTATTTTGTCCTGTTTTTATAGAATTTTTGGAGTTACAGAAGTATACAAAGTTTCCAGATTGCTATAGACTGTCTTGTTTTTGACATATTTTGTTTTCTATGTGTTGTTTGCTTATTTTGATGAATCTATGGGTTGTA
This sequence comes from Aegilops sharonensis, assembly GCA_904067115.1. NCBI lineage: Eukaryota > Viridiplantae > Streptophyta > Magnoliopsida > Poales > Poaceae > Aegilops > Aegilops sharonensis. Next base: position 785,741,457 of record LR880967.1, on the reverse strand, counting down.
TAGGGGGGTATGAACCATGGTGAAGTGGGAATACAGTAGATATAATGCTAATATTAAATTTGAATGAGTTTACAACAGTACCTAAAAGTAGTGATTTGCTTTATTATACTAACGGATCTCACAAGGTTTATTGTTAAGTTTTGTGTGGATGAAGTGTTCGAAGATCGAGGAGTTAACGATATGAGAAGAATAAGGAGAGGCAAGAGTTCAAGCTTGGGGATGCCCAACGCACCCCAAGTAAATATTTCAAGGATACTCAAGCATCTAAGCTTGGGGATGCCCCGGTTGGCATCCCATCTTTCTTCTTCAACCATTATGAGTATACCTAGGTTTTTTTGTTCACATGATATGCATCTTTTGTGTTTATTTTTCTTTTCTTTTCCTTTATGCACCATGCTAGTATGAGATAGTCCTTCATTGATTTATAGAATGCTCTTTGTGCTTCACTTAAATCTTTTGAGTATGACTTCAAAAAATTCTTCTTGTGCTTCACTTATATATTTTGAGCTTGGATGTTGGTAAATCTATATTAATTGTAGAATGCTCCATGAAATTCACTTATATCTTTTGGAGTATGAATAAAATTATCATCGAAATTGGAGTTGGAAGAGTATCTCATGCCTAGCTAAAAAGGCATTGAAGAAAAGCGCTTGTTTGGAGGCAACCCAATTTTATTTTTATGTTTTTTAATTTTTAGTTATATTTTTCAATAAATACACATTATTACCTCTGTATTAATTTGTTTTGGTTCTTTTATTAGTGTTTGGCCCAAGTAAGAACTTTGGGATGGCTTATGGGGATAGTTGATTTGATCTTGCTGAAAAGAAGAAACTTTTGCGCCCAGTAAAATAATTTTTAAAAATCACAGAAGTGTGATTTTGATCTGATTATTTTACAAAAGATTTATATACAAATTTCCTAGGTTGTCCTAATTTTCAGGATTTTTGGAGTAACATGAGTGTGGTTGTTGTTCAGATCATTACATACTATTCTGTTTTTTGACAGATTCTGTTTCCAATGCATAGTTTGCTTGTTTTCTAATTTCTATGGCTTATATTGATCAATATAAATTGTATAAATGATATGGTACAGTAGGCATTGTGTGAGAACAACTACAAATCTTATCTTGACAGTACCAAAGTGAATGATTTACTCTTTATCATACTAACCCATCTCATGAGGTTCCGTTAAGTTTTGTGTGATTGAAGTTTTCATGTTTTGGGTGAGATATCGATACAAGGAGAATAAGGAGCGGAAAGACCCTAAGCTTGGGGATGTCGAAGGCACCCCAAGGTAATATTCAAGGAAGACTCAAGTGCCTAAGCTTGGGGATTCCCCGGAAGGCATCCCCTCTTTCGTCTTCAAAACCATCGGTATACCTTACTCGGAGCTATATTTTTATTCGTCACATGATATGTGTTTTGCTTGGGGCGTATTTTCATTTTAATTGTTGTTTGAATAAAATAATTGGATCTGAAATCTTGAATGAGAGAGAGTCCTCCCATGTCTATTTAACTATTTGACTACTCATTGATCTTCACTTATATTTGTTTGGAGTAGTTTGTCATTTACTCTCGTGCTTCACTTTATCGTATGAGTAAATGGTTGAATGAATTGAGCATCATAAATATGAAGTTATATGTGCTTCATATGCTTATCCCATGGGGAGTAATGAATTCACATATAGAACAACATGGTAATTTGCTTTGGTTATAAATTTAGTCCTAATATGATAGGCATCCAAGAAGGATATAATAAAAACTTTCATATAAAGTGCATTGAATACTATGAGAAATTTGGTTCTTTATGATTGTTTTGAGATAGGAAGATGATGATATTAGAGTCATGCTAGTGGAGTAATTGTGAATTTGAGAAATACTTGTGTTGAGGTTTGTGATTCCCGTAGCATGCACGTATGGTGAACCATTATGTAACAAAGTTGGAGCATGAGGTATTTATTGATTGTCATGTTTTGTGTGGAGATCGGGATCGCGGGATGGTTAACTCCTACCAACCCTTCCCCTAGGAGCATGCGCATAGTGCTTGGTTTCGATGACTAATAGATTTTTCAATAAATATGTGAGTTATTTATGACTAATGTTGAGTTCATGGATTATACGCACTCTCACCCTTCCACGATTGCTAGCCTCTCTTGTGTCGTGCAAATTTCGGCGGTACCAAACACCCACCATATATCTTCCTCAAAACAGTCACCATACCTACCTATTATGGCATTTCCATAGCCATTCTGAGATATATTGCCATGCAAATTTCCACCATTCCATTTATTATGACGCATTTTGTCATTGTCATATTGCTTTGCATGATCATGTAGTTGACATCGTATTTGTGGCAAAGCCACCTTTCTTAATTCTTTCATACATGTCACTCTTGATTCATTGCACATCCCGGTACACCGCCGGAGGCATTCACATAGAGTCATATTTTTGTTCTAAGTATCAATTTGTAATTTTTAGAGTTGTAAGTAAATAGAAGTGTGATGATCATCCACTGCTACAGGATGCTGCTAACGCGACGCTACGATCAGAGACCCTTCGACTAAACTGTGTGCGATGCAATAATTACAAATGGTGGTGTAAAAAACCGTCAAAAAAGGTGCAAAACATTTGTGATGGCAGAGACATCAAATACAGTTCATATTTTAGTTACGTGTGCGATGTTGGGCATACAGTTGATCCAGCAGAACTGTTTGCGATGAGGAAGAACAACAAAAACGGGCAGCCATATCAATGTGTGTGCGATATACATCATACAGCCCCCTCCGATGAACTGTGTGCTATCAGGGAATGCAACAGAAATGGTCAGCCATATCAAGGTGTGCGTGATATACGTCGTACGGTTCACTCGGAAAAACTATTTTCGATTAGGCAAGAGAACTGAAACGGTTCATCTTAACAAGATGCGTGTGATATGCGGCATTTGCAATCAGCCAAAAGAACACAAACGATTTGTGTAAACTAGATGTGTGTGATACGCAGCAAACAGCCCACTCGGACGAACTGTTTGCGATGGAAAATCATAACACCGACAATTACTATAGTAAGTTCGTGTGCGATTCTGTTCGTACAAAAAACTTTGAAAAATGCAAACTAGTTGCTTGCGGTGGCTAGGAGTATCGCACATGATGCGTCTGCGAGTACTCATGTGCGATGATTAGTAAGTTACACATAATGAATGGCCGCAAGGGTGATATGCTAATCATGGAGTCCGAGAAGACCGTCATCGGAAGGCCGCCGGATCAGCTTTTTAGCCTATATTTTATTACAATTATATGCATAAGTAGGTCGTGAGTGTTTTGTGCCTTGCCGCATGTGGCATTTTAAATTATCATGAATATGTAAGACAATTATTAACCGTTGCCATTGTAAATTTGCCTCAACGGCGGGCAGAGTGCATGCAGGGACGCCACGGACCCACAAAAAAGAAGCAGCAATGCCACGGCGAGCAACCACGTGGTCAACCTTCTGGCACCCCGTGGGAGACGCGATGGCGCATCCATAGGACACGATGGTGATATCATGACCGTGTGTGATTGTGGGCAGACACGTACACGTACATCCGAGAACAAGGGCCCATGTTTCGGGCTTCCGATGCCTGGCATACGGTTGATCCAAAAGAACTGTTTGCGATGAGGCAGAACAACAGAAATGGGGCTTTGTAGGCCCAGAACCATCAATAAATTTTGACTTTGTTTCTCATCACATTGTAGATTACAACGCAATAAGTAATTGCAAATCTGTTCACACTGATCAAACTAATATGTGTTCACACATAGCACCGGGCTATAAAAACTACCCACTCGAAAATTACTTCACAGTTCCTCTCCTCATCACCCACAAAACTGGTCTTTCCTGTCAAGTAGTTCCGCCATGACCGGTAGGAGGAGTTTCGGGTGGGCATATAACCAGGTAGCAAAGACCAAGGCCGCGGAAGCACTAGAGAGGTCCTGCAACGAAGCGTTATCTGCAGCAGAGATGTCCCTGCGCGCCGCGGAGCCCACGAACGAGCTCTCACAGGCACGTGAGGGCTCTCACAAGCGCACTCACCGCATCGACAATTGCGACGAGCTGGCGTTGCTGAAGTCCTTAGCCGGTGACGACAACATTCTCGCTGGCCTCATTAAGCAGCAGGAGCTAGTCAACGGCTTGATGAAGCTACCCGAGATCAGCGATGCCTCGGTTCACAAGGCGACCGGCGTCGTCGAGCAACTCATGGGTGATAATGCGAAGCTCCTCAAGGCGCTCGCCAAGAAGGAGGAGGAGGCCGCCGGCTGGAAGATGATGCATGAGCAGAGCAGTGCCTTGGGGATGACGCTGACAACGGTCGTCGAGGAACTGATGGGTGCCTTGAGGAAGCTCCGGATCGAGCGCGAGCAGGAGGTGGATGAATTCGTGGTTGCTTTCAAGCAAAGTCGTGAGGAATTGAGGAAGGAGATGGAGGATGTCATCGCCCGGCGATCCATCGAAGAGTAGATACAGTACCAATTTAGATCGTTGTCTGTGATTTCCTTCTTCTCTTGCCCCCATGTCTTCTGGGCTTTGCCACATGTGGCATTTAAAATTATCCAGAATATGTAAGACAATTATTATCTGCGCATTGTAAATTTGTTGTTGCACTATCCATTGCCATTCTATTTGTCGTCGTATTATCCATTGCCCTATGTGGCAATTTAAATTAGGCCGGAATATGAGTTGAAAACATGAAGAAAGAAAATGCTGCCATGGGATCACAACCAAACACCCTCCGTCCACCCCTAAAAAAACCTCCGTCCAGGCGCTTTAATTAACCCATTAATGGAGAAGTTGTGAGAGAAGTGGGCGGCAGCTGGTGCATGGAGGTCAAAGAGATCGCTTCTCGATGAGCATGGGCGGCCTAACTGCTCGCACGTGTCCCGTCGAGCCTACGAGGTGGACAGGATGCACGAGTCCCGTCGAGCCTACACGGCGGATTGCTCGAACGCGTTCCGTCGAGCCTGCACGGCGGACTTCTCGCGCTCGTCCTGTCTAATCAAACAGTTGCACGCACACCACTAGGTATGGTTAAGTATTGACATGGTTCATATAATACAACCGTTTTTGATATTAACGTGTCAGCTTTTTGTTTCAGAAAGGACTTCGTTGGCTACTAATGTGTGCGCCTCTTCTCAAACCGGACGATTTTGTACCACAGCATATATGTGGCATGTCATGAAACCATGCCAAATTTCATGGTTTTTAGGTGTTTTTGATTTACTAGGATTTAAAACTCGAGATTCTCAATGTTTCTTCACGACAACAAGTTTGTAATTCATTCCCATTCCTTAAATGAGACCTAAACATGCACCCAATGACACATGTACGATTTCCCACCCATTTTGCTTCACTGGAGCATGTGCTTGTAGTTCAAATTTGAATTATGGACTACATTAAATGCGTAGAAAATTTAATTAGTAATATATACACTAGCCAAATGAACCCTAAACAGTTTCAAATTTCGGCACGACAATCCTGTTTTTCTATGTTTGTAAGTGCATCTAGTGCCCCTTAGTGATTTTGGTGTATTGAAGACTTATATGTTAAGGGACTAATATGTTTGTGGGTGTACACAGGCTCTATAAGTCGATGAGGAGTTTGATATTTATAGTGAAAGTCAACCCCTAAAAATGAATGTCTTCAGATGAAGACTTTGGTTCTCCTAAAGACTTTGAAAGTGATGAAATTGGTGTGACCTTGAAGACTTGAATATTCATGCGAGGATTATGAAGCGTGAAGACTTTTGTTTTTCTAGTTTCATTTTCTCTTTCTTGAGTCATAGGAAACACCGTACTGTTAAAGGGGGTCGAGGTAATACTAAGGAAACTGATTTCCAAGTGATGCTCATCTCAAAATCCTACAACTACCCAATCCTTTCGAGTGAAGCCATTGGAGATCTCGTATCAGTTCAGTCAATTTCTTTAGTGACAGAGATGAAGTTCTTCTAGTCTCTGAGGAACTTGTTCTAACTGAGGAGTTAGGAATTTGCCAGTGCGGATTGCCTACACAGTGAGGAACATGATAGCCCTGAGGAATTCAAACCTCAAATCCGACTGTTGCTGTGCTACGCGCCAGCTGTCCAAAATATCCTACCACCTAATGGTCATATCATTGAAGGCCATTTATGTCTTATCATGTCGGGCTGCTCCCTAGGCTATAAATAGCTGCCCCCTACAACCACTAGCTGGTTGGCTGCTCCTAGAGAAACTGACACTTGTCAATTGAGAGCATCCCATCATTCGAGGACTTTGAGCGAAAATCATCAAGTGAGGAAAACCCAAATCCCAAACCCAAACCTACAAACCCAAAGTGATTCAGCATCACTGAAGAGATTGTTCCTGTGTGGAACCGACACTTGTTACCTTTGAGGACTGTGTATCCTCCAAATGGTTAGGCGTCATGGTCTGAGCATGCAAGAGGAATTGTGGATTGCCGAGTGACCAAGTCTTTGAAGGTTTGGAAGTCACCTGTGAAGACTTACCACGAGTGTTGGGTGAGGTCTGTGTGATCTTAGCTCAAGGAGAATACGGTGAGGACTGTGTGTCCTCGAGTATAAATACTCCGCTACTCCAACCAGACGTACAACTGTCACAGCAGTTGGAACTGGTCTACCAAATCATTGTCTTCACCAAGCCAACTGGTTCTATTTCCTCAACCCATTAATTTCCTCATTCATGTGTTGATGAACCTGATCATTACTGTTTCAAGACTTTGATTGAAGACTTTCTCTATTTCCTCAATCCAATTTCTTCAGTCACATTGTCTTCAGCTTGCTTATCCTGTGTTTACGCTTTCTGTACTCTGTGTTTGTCTTTCATTTCATCATGATGACTATGCTATTGCTCTGCTATGCTTATACCTGAGTACTTATTCTATTGCTAATTGTTCATGACTTCCTATTCACCCCCTGTCTAGTCGACTTAACGCACTTTCAATTGGCATCAGAGTAAGGTACTCCCTTGTTCTGTGTGATTTTGGTTTAACCGCCTGGAGTTTTAGTTGTGTCGACTGCAGGTATGATCAAGGTCTCGGATGGGTGTCCTACCTTAGATGGAACGGACTACCCCTACTCGAAGAACAAGATGCGCATGCATCTTGAGGCAATCGATAACGATCTACGGTATGTTGTGGAAAATGGTGTTCCCTCAATCACTCCGTCTATGAATGCTGCTGATGTGAAGAGATTCAAGCAACTCTATTCTCAAGCGAAGAATATCATATGTGGCCATCTGAGCAAAGGACAGTACGACAGAGTGAGTGCTTTGGAAACTGCTAAGCTGATTTGGGACAGGTTGCCCAAGGTCAACGAAGGAGTGTAAGTGCATCTAGTGCCACCCCTAGTGGGTTTTGGAGTATTGACGACAAACTTGGCTAAGGACTAATGTGTTTGTCAGAATTGCTGGATAACACAGGTATTAGTCCCATATTGATTCGGTTTACCTACCAAAGATGACCCCTAAAAATGTGTGAAGACATTGAAGACAATGGTGGTCTGTGAAGACATTCACATTGAAGACTATGAGAGGAGAAGACATTGCGTGAAGACTATGGAGTGCGAAGACATAGTTGTTTCGTAGTTTCCTTTTCTTCTTTGTTGAGTCATAGGAACCACCGTACTGTTAAGTGGGGTCCAAGTGAACAAAGTCAGAGTGACTGATGTGATGCTCAACCAAATCCTATGTCTTCGAGCGAAGACAATGAGAGCAAATCTTATCCAGAGCTGGATAAGTCAGCTTGGCTTGTAGCCCAAACTAAGCTGCCGCGTGTGTTTGAAATCTGACCGTTGGACACGTATCAGCTCCTTAGTGACCCAGGGTCATTTTGGACAAATCAGGTCGGGTTGCCTCCTGGCTATAAATAGCCCATCCCCTACACCATAAATTGGTGGCTGCTTAGAGTTAGTGCACGGCTTTTGTCGTTTGAGAGCAACCCACCTCCGAAGCCTTTGAGAGAGAATCCTTGCGAGGACAAAGCCCAAAACACCTAGAGCCAAAGAGTGTTAGGCATCACTGAAGTCTTTCTGTCTGCATGATCTGAAGACTTATTACACTTGAGGACTGTGAATCCTCCAACCGGTTAGGCGTTGCGTTCTGAGCATCCAAGAGTCATTGTGGATTGCCAGTGAACGAAGTCTGTGAAGGTTTGGAAGTCTCCCTTGAAGACTTACCAGAGTGATTAGGCGAGGACTAAGTGTTCTTAGCTCAAGGGGAATAAGGTTAAGACACGGTCTTCTGAGTTGAATCTCAACCTCCCTAACAGGACGTACAGTTGTCACAGCAACTGGAACTGGTCCAACCAACCGCTTGTCCTCTCCGAGCAACTGGTTCTATCCTACCTCTCTCACCTTACTTACAATTTGTCTTCATGAAGTCTTTGCCTACTTGCCTGATCTGATTGACTTCATTGTGTGATGACTGTTGTCTGTTTGGCTTCATACTATCTTCCATCCTGATCTTTACTACCTAGCTACTTATAGTCTTCGTGCTTTCACCTCATTGCTTACTTGACTATGGCTTGTCTAGTGTAGTCTACCTTCTGCTGCATATCAATAGGTTCATTTCTATTGTTTGTCTTCGAAACACCCCTGTTTTGAAGACTTACATAAAAATCACCTATTCACCCCCCACCCCTCTAGTCGAATACTAGCACTTTCAATTGGTATCAAAGCTAGGTGCTCCCTTGTTCTGTGTGATTCGATTTAACCACCTGGAGTTTAGCTATGTCGACTGCAGGGATAATCAAAGTCTCCGCTGCGTGCCCTGTCTTCGATGGCATTGATTACCCCTACTGGAAGAATAAGATGCGTATGCATCTTGAAGCCATTGACGTCAATCTCTCGTATGTCGTGAAGAACGGCGTTCCCAAGACTGGTGAAGGTGTCACTCCTGCTGATGTCAAGAAGTTCATACAACTGGACTCAACTGCCAAGAACATCATCTGTGGTCATCTGACCAAGGGGCAGTATGGTCGTGTGAGTGCTCTGGAAACTGCGAAGCTAGTCTGGGACTGGCTCTCCAAGGTTAATGAAGGCGTCTCAACACAGAGAGATTCAAGGATCAGTGTTCTTCGCAATCTCTTCAACCTCTTCAAGAGAAATGACAATGAGAATGTCCAGCTCACATTTGATCGCCTCACTGATATCACTAATGAGCTTCATGCACTCGGCGCCACTGAGATCACCAAGCACGAAATCGTCAAGACGCTTCTAAGATCTCTTGACAGCTCATTTGACACCCTGGCCCTGATGATTTAAGAGCGCCCTGACTTCAAGACTCTCGATCCGTCTGACATACTTGAGAGGCTCAACACACATGAGTTCCAGCTATCTGAGAAACGAGATATCTATGGTCCCAACTATGGCCGTACTCGCGCTTTGAAGGCAAAGGATGTCTCCTCATTTGAAGAAGAATCTAACTCCAGTTCTGGTGATCCTGAAGACATTGGAAAGGAGCTCGCTATGCTTTTGAAGAAGTTCCAGAAGTTCACCAAGAAGAAAGACTTCAGAAAGTCTTCAAGATCCAGCTCAAGAAATGATGAAGCTTCCTCTCGTGATCACAAGAAGAGAACCTGTCACAAGTGCAAGAAACCTAGTCACTACATCTCTGAGTGTCCGCAGTGGGACAATGAAATAAAGAAGAAGAAGAAGAAGAAGAAGAAGAAGAAGAAGAAGAGAAAGGAATATGATTCTGATGACAAGAAGAAGAAGAAATCCTCGAAGTCTTCTTCCAAGTCTTCATCGAAGTCTTCATCACACAAGAAGAGCTCATCTAGCAAGGCTTGTGCTTTTGTTGGCAAGGAGATGGATTCAGAGGAGAGTCTACATCTGAGGAGGCAGAGGTGGAGTCCGAAGAGGAATATGATTCTGGAGTAGCAAGCCTGGCTCTAGCTTCTGCATACGTTGCCAAGTCCATCTTCAACACTGAAGAAAATGGCTTCGTCACCAACGCTGATGCCAAGGATGAGGATGACTCTGCTCCCACCTACTGCTGCATGGCATGTGGTGCCAAGGTAAACTCACGCGATGCTTACTTTCAAACATCAAGTGAAGATGACTCTAAATGTGAATCTAAACCTAGCTACAAAACACTTGCTAAAATTGCAACTGAACAACAGAATGCCATGGAACATATTCAAAAATTGCTAGACAAAAGCGATGACCTGTTGGACACCGAAATGACCCGATCTCAGTCCTTAATTGAAGACATTAAAAATATTTATGTTAAGTATGAGGAACTTGAAAGCCGTCATGAATCGCTCTCAACCTCTCATGAAAATCTTTCCTACGATTATCTTCAAAGGAAGCAGGAACTTGAGAAATTGAGATCGGCTCATGAAGATCTTCAAAAGGAAAACGAGTAACTACGCCCTCAACAGATCAGTTCCGCTTAGGAAGGATTTGAAACACCATGTCTAAAATGTATTCAGCGTGACAATGTTGTCTCTGTTGCTGAATGTTCAACTACTGCTACTATTGTAATATCTTCACCTGCTAATGTGGTAAATAACCCCTCAGCTGAGGATACCACTACTATTGCTGATGAGAATGCCAGGTTGAAGTCATTACTTGAGACAGGAATGTACAAAAGTCTCAAAGGGCATCAGACACTATGTGATGTCCTTTAAAAGCATATTCTGAACCGAAACCCTAGAAAAGAGGGTGTTGGGTTCGAGAGGAAAATGAATGCTGATGGTTCTTACTTGATGCTTGAGCAGTACCCCAAAACCACATGGGTTGCTGCTAAGGGACCTTCAGTGGATCCATCTACCTTATCTGGCTTCACCAGTGCTAACCCAATTATCATTGATGAATCCTTTGACGCAAACTATAAACTATTCAGGAATTAGAATGGTGAAGTGTTTGCCACATATATTGGTACTAAATGCAGGAATGGACCACCTCTTAAGAAGATCCGGGTACCCAAAATTTGTCTGGAAAGTCTTCCTGTGAATGTCGTTACGACACCACCTGGGAAGAAGACAAACCCCAGACCAAAGGCCTCATATGGTCCAAAGGCTTCCTACAGACTCACCTGAGTCACCCTAACGCCAATGTTTTGCAGGGAAATCATGCTCAGACCTTTGAATATGAGCGTGTTTCATCAAACCGCTATGTTCATAAGTCTAAGAACTTTTCTGCTTATTCTTATGAGTATTATTCTCCTCCTGCAAGGCTATTTGCTAGGGCTTCAAAGCCGAAGTTCTCAGATGCTGCAGTTAGACTCATTGCTTCTAAGCCACCCCTAAAGATGTGGGTGGTTAAGAAAACTTAACTCTCTTTTGCAGGGAAGGGTCTCCAGCCAGAAATCAAAGGCGCCTGATGCTTATGCTGGGGACCTTAAACATCTTGTTGGACGCAAGATAAAATGCCCAAATGGTCTTACTATGTATTTCGTCCCGGGATTCCTTGACACTCATCCTAACCAAGATCTGAACTTCTATGTTCCGCTTGTTCGTCAAATGTTTCTGCTTCACAACTCTCTTGGTGAAGCCTATCCCCCAAACTGTACTGTAGGCTATGACACCTCAAGCTTCAGAATGGATTATGGATAGTGGCCGCACCAACCACGTGACTGGTGATCGAAGTCTTCTGATGGATTCAACTCTTCAGCCGTCTGATAAAAGTCATATCAAATTTGCTGACACTGGTAAAAGTAAGGTATTGGGTCTTGGTAGAGTTGCAATCTCAAAGGATCAGCACATGGATAAAGTGATGCTTGTTGAATCCCTTGGTTTCAACTTAATGTCTGTATCAATGCTATGTGATTTGAACATGATTGTGATATTTGGAAAATATCGTTGCCTTGTCCTTATGGAATCTGACAAATCTCTAGTCTTTGAAGGGTATCGAAAAGATGATTTGTATATGGTAGATTTCTCAGCAGGACCACAGCTTGCCGTATGTCTTCTAGCAAAAGCTTCAGAGTGCTGGCTCTGGCATCGGAGGCTAGGACATGCGGGCATGAGAAACTTGTACACTCTCACGAAGAAGAAGCATGTCGTGGGCATCGAAGGTGTCAAGTTCAAGAAAGACCATCTGTGTGGTGCCTGTGAAGCTGTGGTGCCCTCGAAGACAATCATGACGACATCTCAACCCTTCAAGCTGCTTCACATGGACTTATTCGGCCCTACTCACTACTCTACTCTTACTACCACTGCTTGTATCTATGGTTTTGTTATTGTTGATGATTACTCAAGATATACCTGGGTGCATATAATGCTCTATAAGACTGAAGTGCAGGATGTCTTCAGATGCTTCGCCAATCGTGCCATGACGAACTATGCGTCAAGATCAAGCACATCAGAAGTGATAACACCACATAATTCAAGAACACCGGCCTCGACACTTACTTTGATACACTGGGCATCACTCATGAGTTTTCTGCTGTCGGCGTTCTGGGAACGGGGGTCCCCAGACTTGCCTGCCTGCGGCCTGCGGCGTGGCTCAAGGGGTGGCCCAGCATGGCCCATCTTCATCAGCACAAGCTCAAGACCCTCGCGAGGGGCCAAGCCTCGCGGGGCAGATGACAGGGAGCTTCCTCAGGCACGACCTCGTCAGGCTGGCTTGCAAGGAGGCGGAGAGATCAAGGCGGGGTACCTCACGAGGTGCCCATGACGCAAGCCATGACGACCAAGGGCGCCAGGCGGGCGCCAGCCCGCGCAGTGTCCTCCTTTCCTCTTTGGTGCAAAGGGAGCAAGCACAGGCGAGAGCATCAAGCAAAGGCATCCGTTTCGGTGCAACAAGACCAAGACCATCGCAACGGCAGGAAGGAAGTCATCGTGGAGCCCAAGCCGGCATCACCACCAGAGCCTTTGACAGGCGAGGACCAACTTTAGTCAGGATAAGTGTACTAGATGTTCCCCTTCAAAATGGCCAATTGTTGGCGCCCTTCCCGCTCAATATTTGGGAAGAGGCCCAGGGCCTCTGCCTATAAATAGGACTAGCCTCCCACAGGGTAGAGGCATCTGGATTCAGAGAGGATCGAGCACCTTGAATCAGAGAGAGAGAGAGGATCCAAGAAGGGAGAGGGAGCGACTGAACTCCCCCTACCAGTTCATCGCACCAGCCAAGAACAGACCCTCGCGAGGCTGTTCTTCCTTGTATTGCTCATCACCAGCCCAAGAGACAATCCACCACACCACAAACTAGAGTAGGGTATTACACCACAATGGTGGCCCGAACTAGTATAAACCCTGTGTCTCTTGTGTTATTCCTTTCGTAGTTTAGATCCTAGCGAGGCGGCGAGGTGCAGGTAGGTAGAGGGCGAGATCTTCGCGCGCACCCCAGTGTTCGAACCTAGAGGGTCTGCCGGAACCCGAAATCCAACATTTGGCGCGCCAGGTAGGGGTGCACCGGAATCCGCCTTCTGCCGCTTCGCGCCCCGTCGCATCGTCATCATCATGTCCGGCGACCAGGCGGGCAACCCTGATCCCTGGGCGGCCTGGCCCGCCCACGCAGAGCCGCTCACCCCGGGCGACCCCATGCCCCAGGCAGCTCGTGGTCCGCAGGGCGCTGCAGGCCGCGGGCGACGCGGACAGTCAATGACAGCTCTCACGCCACGGCAGGCGCGGTCGGCAGCGAGGGCCTCCAACCACGCCGCGGCCACGACGCCGTACACCCGACGGAAGCAGACGAACTCAAGGGCCGCGCTCACGGTGGCCCGAGAGCTACTGCAACGCAGGCTGCTAGAGGGCGGCCACGACGTGCTGCTAGAACGGGTGGCAGAGCTCCTGGGCTTCGCCGCATCAGGGGCTCACCCCTTCTGCACCCAACTCCCACCTCAGGTCCAGGGCGGCCCATGTGGAGGCTCCACACACGCCCGCACAGCTCCAAGCGGACTCCAAGGCCACCCCAACGCCAGCCAGGCCTTCAGCACCGGGCCATCAGCGGCGCTGCCTCCGCCACCGGCCAGCGAAGAAGGACTCGTCACGACCCACGGCCCCAGTGGGCCGCCGCGCTACCACCCCCAGGTGGGCGCCTCAAGCAGAGCTGCGTGGCACACGGAGCACTACGGCGCAACCTTTGGGATGGCGGCCCCAGAAGAGTACGTGCCCCACATGATGGACCAAGGGCACGCGCATGAGGACGAACAAGGCTCGCTCCTCGGCCCAAGCTGGGGGGACGAGGCACCAGAAGCTGAGCTCTTCCAGGAGCCCCGGGAAGGCCCCGTCGGCCACGCTGGAAGCGACGATTATTGGGTACCGCTAATTCCTCAGGAGCAGGCATACACTAACCATGGATCGCAGGAGGTGCAGGTCGCCACAGCGGGCGGCTGCCCCGCTCCAGCAGTTTCCTACCCCTCGGGAGGAGGGCGCCGGGGGCTGCAGGAGAGGGGCCGAGATCCGGCATCACCACTGCGGCGTTCGGAGCAAGGCGTCCTCAGGAGGTAGGCCCTCTGCTGGGGAGGTGCCTCAGGGCCTGCCCCTGGCAGAGGACCCGTGGTCATCGGGGGAACCGCTGGCGACCGCTCTACCCCATCGGCGGTGTCCTGGTTTCTGGTCGTCGTCGGTGGCACTAGAGTGTGGCACAAGGCGGGGCCCTCGTCTGGCGATGTGAAGAAGGCGAACGCCTGTGAAGCTGTTACGTTCTGGAAAAGGCCCGGAGCCTGTGAAGAAGGCGAACGCCTGTGAAGCTGTTGCGTTTTGGAAAGGGCCAGAGCCTGTGAAGAAGGTGAACGCCTGTGAAGCTGTTACGTTCTGGAAAAGGCCCAGAGCCTGTGAAGAAGGCGAACGCCTGTGAAGCTGTCGCGTTTTGGAAAAGGCCCGGTGCCTGTGAAGAAGGCAAGCGCCTGTGAAGTTTATCTTTCTGAGAAAGGCCCGGAGCCTGTGAAGAAGGCCAATGCCTGTGAAGCTCGCCGCCCGTGACACTCTCACGTAATAACGAGTGGGGCTGTACACGCCCCGGAGTCTCAGGGGTGCCGGCCTCAGGCCCTGGGGCTCCCTCCCACGCCCAGTGGCAGCACTTAGCTCCGCGCTGGTGAGAAGACGTCCAAGACTAGGCTAGGTGCCGGACGCGGCCTTTTTCTGCTTTCACTGCTTTTTCCCTTGGCTGTCGTTTTCCCCCGTTGGATTTAAGTTGGATTTGAGCTTGAGATTTGCGTGTGTCCGGGGAAGGGGTGTTTAGTCTCGTTCGAGCAATCTCTCTCGTTCTGGTTACCACTTTGCCTCAGCTGCCTCCCCTCGTGAGCCCCTTGCGAGCCGGGTCAGGCCTAGCTTGCGTGCAGCCCAGACTGCCGTCACCACGCCCTCTCAGGAGGTTTTCATTATGGGATCAGTGGGCTCGTTCAGGAGACGCTCAAGACATCACAGCCCTCCGCAGGCTATCTCGGGGACCACGCGGGTCGAAGGTAAACAAGCAGCCAACTCGTCGCAAAGCCAGCCACTTGGCGCAGGCGTACGGGTGATATCGCATCTACTAATACGCTGAATGCAAGTTTTTTACATGAGGGGCTCCCCCTCCCAAAATGTTCTTACAACCTTCAGGGCAAAGCCTGAACTCTATCTGCGCAGGGTAAGAAAGCAGGGACAACACACGGTCAGTCGGATAAATCCCCCAATGCATCCTAAGGGGCACCTCCTGAATCATTGCTGGCGTCGCTGGCCTCGCCATCACTCTCCGCGTTGCCGTCAGCGGCGTCAGGGCCGTTCACCACGCCGCCTTCATCAGCAGCCACGACCACCCCGTCGTTATCGGAAGCGAAGGCCCTGACGAGGGCATCCACGTTGTCTTCCACCCAGTGCACCAGGTCGTCCCGGACGGCCTGGGGTACTGGGGCGATGGCGGCGTCAAAGTCGAAGTTGGGTTCCATGTTTCGAAGATGGCTGAAGACACGAGAAAAGGCGTGCCCGAGCAGGGCGCGGCTCCTCTCCTCCACCAACCTGTTGGCTCTGACCGATCGCACCTCGAGCTGCGTCACCACGTCGGTGAAGAACTGAAGGTTGCCAGCATAGTTGACTGCGTGGGGCTCGCCGACGGCCGCCTCGCAGGTGTTACCCAAGGCCGTGTTGGCTCTCTCCCGGAGCGTGGTGAGCATGTGGCCATGATCGTGCTCCAGGATCCGCCGCTGGCGTATCTCGTCCTCGTTCTGCCGCGCAATGGCCTCGGCCTCGTCCACCTGTTGACGGAGAAGAAGCGCCTCAGCGCGGGAGGTAGTCAGCTCCTCCTGCGCCGCGCCAAGGGAAGCCCGGGAAGCATCGGCCCGCCGCGTCACTTCATCCAGCTTGGCCCTCAGGGCGGCGGTCCTGCCTTCAGCCTCAACCCAGATCAACCCCAGCCTCTCCTCGAACTCGTGCTCAAGGTTCAAGCGGGCCGTCGCCACCCGACGTCCGACCTCTTCCAGGACGCGGGCTTATCGCGCAGCGACGTCATCCTACGCATGTGTCACCAAGCGCTCCCTCGTCTCCAGACGCTCAAGATCGCGTGCGCGTTCGGCAGATACCAGCGTCAGTGCGTCCTCACGCCTCTGGAGCTCTGCCTGGTCGACCGAAGCCACCTTCATCGACGCAAGGGCCATCTCACGCAGCTCCACCTGCTGCTCCAGGAAATGGCACCGGGCCTGGAGTTCCCGCTCCCGCTCCTCCGCCGCCTCACGCCACCGGTCAGCCTCTCGGGCCTCCTCGACGACCCGGGAACGGGCCTCCTGAGAGGCCGCCAGCGACGCCTCGGCTTCCTCATTGTCGAGGTCACGCTGGTGGCGCGCAAGGGCAACAGCCGCCTTCAGCTTGTGCCTCTCTTCAGCCAGGTGCAGGCCCTCAGCCTCAAGGCGCGCGTCTTCGTCAGCGAGCTCTTCACCAAGCAGGCTCATCGCGTCAGCCGCCCTCCGAAGAAACCCTTGGCGAAGAGCGCGACGCTCCCGGGCGTGCTCGAGCACGTCTTCTGCGTCGTCATCCGCCCCAAGTAAGCGCGGAGGGCCACGAATCAGCGCTCCCCCTCTGGGCAGGGGGCTGGGGGTTGGCGCCCTCGCGATGGCCGGGCACGCCTCGCCAGAAGCCCGGCCTGGAGCCAGCCCATCCCCAAATGAAGAGCGCAGGGCTGACCTCAGCCAATCTCCATCCACGACCAGACGAGAAGCCCACGGCAGGCTGGCTATGCCCCGAGAAGGCTCGCAAAGGAGGGTCGCGAGGCGCGCAGAGCCGCGATGCACCTCAGGATGGCTCACCTCTCCGACCGGCCTCACCACAAAGGCTCTGCTTGAGCTCGGAGCGCTCGAAGACGGTGGAGAAGGTGAAGCCTGGGGGGATGGCTCCTCAGCCATCTCCGTGAGCTCGGCAGGAAGGGACCTGGAGAGCAAGGATCAGCCAAAGCAACAGGAGGATCAGGTGCTAGGAAAGGGGAAGGCTTACTCATCAATGGCGAAATACTTCCTACGCTTCAGCAGGCGGCAAGGGTAATCATCACCCAAGGCCTCCCTTCTCTTCCGGAGGGCCTCGAAGTCCACGCGGAAGCGGCCCAAGAGTTGAGCGCAGGGGTCAGCCTGCGACGAGGAAGAAGCATCGAGGTGACCAGCGTCAGGGACGTCGTCTTGATGCACGACGCCGGTCGCCCCACCAAGAAGGGTAGCTGGGGCCTCAGGGGCCTCAACCACGGGCGCCGCGGGCAGCGGCTCAACGCCTCCAGCCGCAGCAGTACGGGCCTCAGGAGCTGCCCCCCCCCCAGGAGTGCTACCTGGCGTCGTCATCCCAGCGGGGGGCCCCTCAGCCTCCAGCGGCCCGTGCCTCCCTGCTCTGCCACTCGAGGAAGGGCCGCCGTGGGCGACTGGAAGGGCAGTCACCACCACTGGGTTCTCGCGAGGCCCCATGAGGCCTCCGGGGCGCAGCCCCCATTCGTTGAAGCTGGGCATCTGATTCACAAAGTCGCCCCTGTTCGGGCAAAAGTACAGCAAAGCCCCCCCTTGCCGGATGCTGCCGGGGGAAGGGTCCCCAGTCAAGACCAAGAGCACCTTCCTCAGCGCTTCAGACATCAGGTCCTCCTCCTGGAGCCTCATGCGATCCCCACGCCCGCCGAAGGCCCACATCCGGCGGGAGTGACGCTGGAGAGGGGCAATGCGGCATAGCAGGAACTCCTTCACCACCTTGGGCACCATCACGTCGAGCGCCCTCAGGAACACGAAGCGACGCCAGACGAAGACGAGCCGGGGGCTCGTGAGCGTCTCCTGGCCCCAGCCTGAATTGGGGACAGCGGGAGATGTTGGCTCCGAAAGCAGGGGACTGGGCACCCCGACATCCACGTACAGCCACCGCTCGCGGAACCCAGGCGCGGGCTGAGGAAGACTGAAATCAATCCCTGAAGCCGCTGTTTCTGGTGCGGCAATGAAGCTCACGCACCCCGAGCATTGGGTGGGATCGACGAGGCGCAGAGAGAAGAAGTGACGCAACTAGGAAACTGAAGGTGGGATGCCCGTCATTGCCTCACAGACAAAGGCGAAGACGGCAAGAAGAGTAATGGATTCAGGACCCAAATGCATCATATGGATCTGGTAATGGGAAAGCACAACGTTGAAGAAACTGGAAAAGGGGGGAACCAGTCCCGCCCACAGGGCGTCGGCAAAGTACCGGACCTCGGTGACTATTCTGTCGATGGAGAAGTGAGACGCGGGCCAGGCCATCGTCCTCCCGCACTCGTTGAATATAGTGGCCAGAGCAGAGCTGACCTTGCCTAAGCCTTCTCGGTTGAGTATGATCGACCGATCGATGGCAGGAGCCGCCGCCGACAGCGAGCGAGGCGGAGGCAAGGGTTTCTTCCCTTTCCCCTTCTTCGTCGGAGCCATGGCGACAGAAGGGGGGGATTCGAGATTGGATTGGAAGCGGAGACTGGAGCTCGAGAGGAGGACGAGCAGGGGACGGTCGAGCAGCGAAAAGGGGAACGAATGTGTGCAACCACGGGTCCGTCTAGCTGGGCACAAAATAAGGAGGCGTGGGGGAACAGTGCCGCCCACGTCCAATCAACCGCCACGCGGCACCCGAGGCCGCAGGCTGTTAGGGCCCGCGGCGCTTCGCACTTGCCCCTTCGCTTCTCTGCTCAGCCAAGTCCGGGCGCGCCTTGGGCCGGGGGGCTACTGCCGGCGTTCTGGGAACGGGGGTCCCCAGACTTGCCTGCCTGCGGCCTGCGGCGTGGCTCAAGGGGTGGCCCAGCACGGCCCATCTTCATCAGCACAAGCTCAAGACCCTTGCGAGGGGCCAAGCCTCGCGGGGCGGATGACAGGGAGCTTCCTCAGGCACGACCTCGTCAGGCTGGCTCGCGAGGAGGCGGAGAGATCAAGGCGGGGTACCTCACGAGGTGCCCATGACGCAAGCCATGACGACCAAGGGCGCCAGGCGGGCGCCAGCCCGCGCAGTGTCCTCCTTTCCTCTTTGGTGCAAAGGGAGCAAGCGCAGGCGAGAGCATCAAGCAAAGGCATCCGTTTCGGTGCAACAAGACCAAGACCGTCGCAACGGCAGGAAGGAAGTCATCGTGGAGCCCAAGCCGACGTCACCACCAGAGCCTTTGACAGGAGAGGACCAACTTTAGTCAGGATAAGTGTACTGGATGTTCCCCTTCAAAATGGCCAATTGTTGGCGCCCTTCCCGCTCAATATTTGGGAAGAGGCCCAGGGTAGCCTCCCACAGGGTAGAGGCATCTGGATTCAGAGAGGATCGAGCACCTTGAATCAGAGAGAGAGGATCCAAGAAGGGAGAGGGAGCGACTGAACTCCCCCTACCAGTTCATCGCACCAGCCAAGAACAGACCCTCGCGAGGCTGTTCTTCCTTGTATTGCTCATCATCTGCCCAAGAGGCAATCCACCACACCACAAACTAGAGTAGGGTATTACACCACAATGGTGGCCCGAACTAGTATAAACCATGTGCCTCTTGTGTTGTTCCTTTCGTAGTTTAGATCCTAGCGAGGCGGCGAGGTGCAGGTAGGTAGAGGGCGAGATCTCCGCGCGCACCCCAGTGTTCGAACCTAGAGGGTCTGCCGGAACCCGAAATCCGACATCTGCTCCCTACACACCTCAGCAGAATGGCATCATGGAGCGCAAGAACAGAACCCTCATCGAGATGGCTCGGACAATGCAAGATGAGTACAAGACTCCAAGGAAGTTCTGGCCTGAAGCCATTGACACTGCATGCCACGTCATCAACCGAGTTTATCTTCACAAGCTTCTAAAGAAGACATCATATGAGTTGCTATCTAGTAAGAAGCCAAACGTCAGTTACTTTAGAGTATTTGGTGTTAGGTGCTGGATCAAGGATCCACATCACACTTCAAACTTTGCACCAAAAGCACATGAAGGTTTTATGCTTGGATACGGAAAGGATTCGCACTCCTACAGAGTCTTCAACCTCTTTCACTATAAAGTGGTTGAAACTGTGGATGCGCGGTTCGATGAGACTAACGGCTCGCAAAGAGAGCACCTGCCAAATGTGCTAGATGAAGTCTCTCCTAGTGAATCTATCAAGCTCATGGGTACTGGAGAAATCATACCGTTTTAAGCTCAGGCTGCAGATGAACTCATCATTGCACCAAGTCAATCGGAAGATAATGCTCAGCCTGAAGTCAATGCTGAAGCTGAAGACAATGATCTGCAAGGGCAAAATCTTCGCCCAGTACATCCCCGTGTTGCTAATGAAGTACAGATTGAGAAGATAATTGACAGAATCAATGCACCTGGTCCACTCACTCCTTCAAGAGCAACGCAACTAGCAAATTTCTGTGGGCACTTTGCATTTGTCTCTATATCTGAACCCAAGAAAGCTGCTGAAGCCTTTATGGAACCTGAATGGATTCAAGCCATGCAAGAAGAGATTCATCAGTTCGAGCTGAATAATGTCTGGGAACTAGTCAAGCGCCCCGATCCTCGCAAGCATAATATCATTGGCACCAAATGGATCTATCGCAACAAACAAGATGAACATGTTCAAGTTGTCAGAAACAAGGCTCGTCTGCTTGCTCAAGGTTACACTCAAATAGAAGGGATTTACTTCGATGAAACATTTGCTCCCGTGGCAAGACTTGAAGCCATTCGCATACTGCTTGCATATGCCAACCATCACAACATCCTTCTGTACCATATGGATGTGAAGAGTGCCTTTCTCAATGGCAAGATTGAAGAAGAAGTGTATGTTGCACAACCACCTGGCTTTGAAGATCCAAAACATCCTGATATGGTGTACAAGCTCAACAAGGCACTGTATGGCCTCGAAAAAGCTCCTCGCGCTTGGTATGACCCGCTCAAATACTTCTTGAAGAGCAAATGCTTCAAACCTAGTTCTCTAGATCCAACACTATTCACGAAGTTATACGACAGTGAACTATTTGTGTGCCAAATCTATGTGGATGACATTATCTTCGGCTGCACCGACAAGAGATACAGCGATGAGTTTGGGCACATGATGCAAGACCAATATCCGATGTCCATGATGGGTGAGCTGAAGTTCTTCCTTGGTCTTCAAATCTGTCAGCAGAGGAATGGCATCTTCATATCCCAAGAGAAATATCTCAAAGATTGTCTGAAGAAGTTTGGAATGCAAGACTGCAAAAGATACACGACGCCAATGCCAACCAAAAGTCATCTGGGTCCTGACGACAATGGTAAAGAGTTCGATCAAAAGGTATACTGCTCCATGATTGGTTCCTTACTTTATTATGTGCATCTAGGCCAGATATAATGCTTAGCGTTTTCATGTGTGCCCGATTCCAAGCGGCACCAAAGGAGTCACATCACCTAGCGGTGAAATGAATACTTCGATATTTGGCTTACACCCCAACGATAGGATTATGGTATCCAAAGGGCTCAACATTTGATCTGATATGGTATTCTGATGCTGATTATGCTGGTGACAAGGTTGATCGCAAATCCACCTTAGGAACATGTCACTTTCTCGGTCGATCACTTGTCTGTTGGTCTTCAAAGAAGCAGAACTTTGTGTCACTCTCCATTGCTGAATCTGAATACATTGCTGCTGGATCATGCTGTGCTCAACTTCTATGGATGAAGCAAACTCTCAAGGACTATGACATCAACACGAAGAATGTGCCACTCTTCTGTGACAATGAAAGTGCGATCAAGCTTTCCAAGAATCCAGTTCAGCACTCAAAGACAAAGCACATTTAGATCCGTCATCACTTTCTCAGAGATCATGTCAACAAGGAAGACATTGATATCATTCACGTCAACACTGGAGAGCAATTGGCAGATATCTTCACTAAGCCCTTGGATGAGAAAAGGTTTTGCAAGTTGCGGTGTGAGCTAAATATCTTAGAATCCTCGAGTGTCCCGTGAATGGACACACATCCTAATGCTTATGCATGTTGACGACTTAGATGCGAAACACACGAAGTAATGTATATCTTCAATTAATGAAGACTTACCCTCTGAGTGTGAATACATTAATGTGGAATTTGACTTCGGAGCGCCATGATAATTGTGCACCGTGTCTGGGTATAATACTTCCTATACGATGGGTAACGCCACCACCAAATTCTTATTGAAGTGTTTCTCTTGGCATTACAATTGCAAAGTCTTCGCATTTGGATTGTCTTGAACATCGATTTGTCTTCATGATTTATCTTCACAATGTTGATTTGGTTCGCATACATATATAGATTTGTGTTTTGTCCTATATAACATTCACTTATAGCTATGTCTTCACTCTTGCATCTTTTGATCTAAGTGAATGTGATCGGACCCTAACCTATTCTATGCTTCTACCTCAACTCTATCTGTCCAAATCATATGCATTCTATTGAAACCTGTCAATTGTCTTCTCTGAGTCCTTGTCAGCAGAGGACAATCTGACAAACATTTAATCTATTTTTAGTGCTACATCCTTATTGCCTGAAAACCGGAGAAGCCGGAACGACCACCCGACAATCCAGGCGTGCGTGGGAACATGGAACAACTCTCAATGAGTTGCATGTATGCCACGTGTCTTTCAGATGTGAACCGCCAGGGGCACCTGCATAATTGTGATGTGCCTCCCTCCTCTTCCTTATAAATTCTCACCCACGTGGTCATTATCTGTTCTTCCACCTCGCCACCTCCAACAAACCCTAGCACCTTCGCTAGCTCGCGTCGTCGCCGGAGAAGAAGCGCTTAGCTGTCGCAACCTCTTCGTCGCCGTCCTCACGTCGGCCGCGGACCTCGTCCTCTCCGCCGCTGCCGTAGGTGTCTTCCACCGCCAAGTAAGGGCGCGGGAGATCGAACTGCTTGGCATCTCTTCACATCCGTGTAGCAGTTCGTCAAGGGTAAATAAATCTTACTTTTTACTGCCTTTTAGATCTGTCAAATTCGACCACTTTTCCAAAAGTGGTTTCTAAGCTTCCAAATCTGGATTTGTTCTCTTCTGCATCTCATACCATGCTTAGTATGTTCACTTATGCTTCATAACTAGTTAGATTCCTCACTAGTACTTATTCATGGATTTGTACAAATCTGGAACCGACTCTCTCCAAATAAGTGAATGTCTTCACACTATGAGGTCAATGTCTTCAAAACTGATTTATCTTCAAAATCTCCTAAGAATGCATATGACCTCTTCCCCTTCCCTCGCATCTCTAATGCTGTCACAGGTACATTCCGTGGGAGAATCCCTTGGTTCTGATAGTCTACATTCATTTGCAGAATACTTACAGCATCACATTGAATCACCTGAAGCTAGTACTTTTCTGAAGCCAATCAGATGGAAGCCACTCTCTGTGTTGAAGCCAATCATCTTAAATATTTTGGCTTCACAAAAGTCTGCTCGGAAGGGTGGCAGGCAACGCCGAGGCAATACAGCTCTTGATCTGCCTCCTGCCTTGTATGAACAATACAAGTCAGACCCTGATGAAAACTACAACCAGCGCAAGAACCGGATTCAGTGGATCCGAAGATATTGGCTGAGGAGTGGTTCAAGTACAAATTCATCACGCCTGAATATGCTGAGAAGAACGCCATCAAGCATCCATGGGGAGACTGTCTGTATCGCGGCCTAGTGCCGAAGAACAAGGCTGAAGCTATTGCGCAGGAATTCTATCCTTGCATGGTCAGAGGACCGCAGACTGAAAATGCCGACTCATCCTCTTTATTATGGTGTCGTGACGACAATCTCTTCAAGCGCAACTTTCAGTTTGCCAAAGATTCTGCTGCCCAGAACGCAAAAGACTATGGCCTCAACTTCAACCCTGGCCCCTTGATACGTCTCCAACGTATCTATAATTTTTTATTGTTCCATGCTATTATATTACCCGTTTTGGATGTTTATGGGTTTTACTTTACACTTTTATATCATTTTTGGGACTAACCTAGTAACCGGAGGCCCAGCCCGAATTGCTGTTTTTTTGCCTATTTTAGTGTTTCGAAGAAAAGGAATATCAAACGGAGTCCAAACGGAATGAAACCTTCGGGAGCGATCTTTTTGGAACAAACGTGAACCTGGAGACTTGGAGTGGAAGTCAAGCAACAAGCGAGGCGGCCACGAGGGTGCCCGGTGCGCCCCCTGCAGGTGGGCGCGCCCCCACCCTCGTGGGCCCCTCGAGCGTCCACCGACCTACTTCTTCCTCCTATATATACCCACGTACCCTGAGAACATCAGAACATACCATGAAAACCTAATTCCACCGCCGCACCCTTCTGTATCCGCGAGATCCCATCTTGGAGCCTTCGTCAGTGCTCCGCCGGAGGGGGAATCGATCATGGAGGGCTTCTACATCATCTCCAAGGCCTCTCCGATGAGTTGTGAGTAGTTTACCACAGACCTTCGGGTCCATAGTTATTAGCTAGATGGCTTCTTCTCTCTCTTTGAATCTCAATACAAAGTTCTCCTCGATCTTCTTGGAGATCTATTCGATGTAACTCTTTTTGCGGTGTGTTTGTCGAGATCCGATGAATTGTGGGTTTACGATCAAGTTTATCTATGAGAAATATTTGAATCTCCTCTAAATTCTTTTATGTGTGATTAACTTATCTTTTCAAGTCTCTTCGAATTATCAGTTTGGTTTGGCCTACTAGATTGATCTTTCTTGCAATGGGAGAAGTGCTTAGCTTTGGGTTCAATCTTGCGGTGTCCTTTCCCAGTGACAGCAGGGGCAGCAAGGCACGTATTGTATTGTTTCCATCGAGGATAAAAAGATGGGGTTTATATCATATTGCATGAGTTTATCCCTCTACATCATGTCATCTTTCTTAATGCGTTACTCTGTTCTTATGAACTTAATACTCTAGATGCATGCTGGATAGCGGTCGATGTGTGGAGTAATAGTAGTAGATGCAGGCAGGAGTCGGTCTACTTGTCACGGATGTGATGCCTATATACATGATCATGCCTAGATAATATCATAATTATTCGCTTTTCTATCAAATGCTCGACAGTAATTTGTTCACCCACCGTAATACTTATGCTATCTTGAGAGAAGCCACTAGTGAAACCTATGGCCCCCGGGTCTATCTTTTATCTTATAAGTTTATCATCTACTTTTACTTGCATCTTTACTTTTCCAATCTATATCATAAAAATACCAAAAATATATTTATCTTATCATATTATCTCTATCAGATCGCTTTCGCAAGTGGCCGTGAAGGGATTGACAACCCCTTTATTGCGTTGGTTGCGAGGTTCTTGTTTGTTTGTGTAGGTGCATGGGGCTTTTGAGGAGCCTCCTACTAGATTGATACCTTGGTTCTCAAAAACTGAGGGAAATACTTACGCTACTTTGCTGCATCACCCTTTCCTCTTCAAGGAAAACCAACGCAAGCTCAAGACGTAGCAAGAAGGATTTCTGGCGCCGTTGCCAGGGAGGTCTTCGCTCAAGTCAAGACATACCAAGTACCCATCACAAACTCATCTCCCTCGCATTACATTATTTGCCATTTGCCTCTCGTTTTCCTCTTCCCCACTTCACCCTTGCTGTTTTATACGCCCTCTCTTTCCCAATCTCCTCTGTCTTTCGCTTGCCTTTTTGTTTGCTCGTGTGTTGGATTGCTTGTCATGATGGCGCAAGATAATACCAAATTGTGTGACTTTTCCAATACCAATAATAATGATTTCCTTAGTACTCCGATTGCTCCTCTTAATTATGTTGAGTATTGTGAAATCAATGCTGCTTTGCTGAATCTTTTTATGAAAGATCAATTCTCCGACCTTCCAAGTGAAGATGTCGCTACCCATCTAAACAATGTTGTTGATTTGTGTGAGATGCAAAAGAAGAAAGATACGGATAATTATATTGTTAAATTGAAGTTATTTACGTTTTCACTTAGAGATCATGCTAAAGTTTGGTTTTCATATTTGCCTAACAATAGTATTGATTCATGGAATAAGTGCAAACATGCTTTTATCTCTAAGTATTTTCCTCCCGCTAAGATCATCTCTCTTAGGAACGATATTATGAATTTTAAACAACTTGATCATGACCATGTTGCCCAATCTTGGGAAAGAATGAAATTGATGATTCACAATTGCCCTACTCATGGTTTGAATTTATGGATGATCATACAAAATTTCTATGCCGGATTGAATTTTGCTTCTAGAAATCTTTTAGATTCGTCAGCGGGAGGCACTTTTATGGAAATCACCTTAGGAGAAGCTACTAAACTCCTTGATAATATTATGGCTAATTATTCTCAATGGCACACCGAAAGATCTACTAGTAAAAAAGTGCATGCTATAGAAGAAATTAATGTTTTGAGTGGAAAGATGGATGAATTTATGAAATTATTTGCTACTAAGAGTGCTCCTATTGATCCAAATGATATGCCTTTGTCTACATTGGTTGATAATAATAATGAATCTATGGATGTGAATTTTTGTTGGTAGGAATAATTTTGGTAACAATGCTTATAGAGGAAACTTTAATCCTAGACCGTTCCCTAGTAATTCCTCTAATAATTATGGAAATTCCTACAATAATTCTTATGGTAATTTTAATAAGATGCCCTCTGATTTTGAGAATAGTGTTAAAGAATTTATGATCTCTCAAAAGAATTTTAATGCCTTGCTTGAAGAAAAATTGCTTAAAGTTGATGATTTGGCTAGGAACGTTGATAGACTTTCGCTTGATGTTGATTCTTTGAAACTTAGATCTACTCCTCCTAAGCATGATATCAATGAGTCTCTCAAAGCTATGAGAATTTCCATTGATGAGTGCAAAGAAAGAACCGCTAGATTGCGTTCTAAGAAAGATTGCTTTGTAAAAGCGTGTTCTTCTAGTTTCCATGAAAATAATGATGAAGATCTAAAATTTATTGATGTGTCCCCTATTAAATCTTTGTTTTGAAATAGGAATCTTAATAATGATGGGACTGGAGATGATTCAACTTTAGTTAAAAGGCATCCCAATGATTCAGAGTTTGTAGATCTTGATGCTAAAATTGGTAAAAGTGGAATTGGAGAGGTCAAGACTTTAAATAGCATTGAACCCACTATCTTGGATTTCAAGGAATTTAATTATGATAATTGTTCTTTAGTAGATTGTATTTCCTTGTTGCAATCCGTGTT
>LR880967.1:785691320-785706096 GCA_904067115.1 Aegilops sharonensis | reverse complement strand
AGTTGGATGCACCCCCACTTAGTTTCTTTTGTTGAGCTTTCATACATTTATAGCTCTAGTGCATCCGTTGGATGGAAATCCCTACTCACTCACATTGATATCTATTAATGGGCATCTCCATAGCCCGTTGATACGCCTAGTTGATGTGAGACTAGCTATCTTCTCCTTTTTTGTCTTTCCACAACCACCATTCTATTCCACATATAGTGCTATGTCCATGGCTCACGCTCATGTATTGCGTGAAAGTTGAAAAAGTTTGAGATTACTAAAGTATGAAACAATTGCTTGGCTTGTCATCGGGGTTGTGCATGATTAAATACTTTGTGTGATGAAGAGAGACAACAGCCAGACTATATGATTTTGTAGGGATAACTTTCTTTAGCCATGTTATTTTGAGAAGACATGATTGCTTAGTTAGTATGCTTGAAGTATTACTATTTCTTATGTCAATATGAACTTTTATTTTGAATCATTTGGATCTGAACATTCATGCCACAATAAACAAAATTACATTGAGAATTATGCTAGGTAGCATTCCACATCAAAAAATTTGTTTTCATCATTTACCTACTCGAGGATGAGAAGGAATTAAGCTTGGGGATGCTTGATACGTCTCCAGCGTATCTATAATTTTTTATTGTTCCATGCTATTATATTACCCGTTTTGGATGTTTATGGGCTTTACTTTACACTTTTATATCATTTTTGGGACTAACCTACTAACCGGAGGCCCAGCCCGAATTGCTATTTTTTTGCCTATTTTAGTGTTTCAAAGAAAAGGAATATCAAACGGAGTCCAAACGGAATGAAACCTTCGGGAGCGATCTTTTTGGAACAAACGTGAACCTGGAGACTTGGAGTGGAAGTCAAACAACAAGCGAGGTGGCCACGAGGGTGCCCGGCGCGCCCCCTACAGGTGGGCGCCCCCCCCCCCCCCCCCCCCGCTCCCCCCCCTCCCCCCGTGGACCCCCCCCCCCCCCCCCCCCGCTCCCCCCCCTCCCCCCGTGGACCCCCCCCCCCCCCCCCCCCGCTCCCCCCCCTCCCCCCGTGGACCCCCCCCCCCCCCCCCCCCGCTCCCCCCCCTCCCCCCGTGGACCCCCCCCCCCCCCCCCCCCGCTCCCCCCCCTCCCCCCGTGGACCCCCCCCCCCCCCCCCCCCGCTCCCCCCCCTCCCCCCGTGGACCCCCCCCCCCCCCCCCCCCGCTCCCCCCCCTCCCCCCGTGGACCCCCCCCCCCCCCCCCCCCGCTCCCCCCCCTCCCCCCGTGGACCCCCCCCCCCCCCCCCCCCGCTCCCCCCCCTCCCCCCGTGGACCCCCCCCCCCCCCCCCCCCGCTCCCCCCCCTCCCCCCGTGGACCCCCCCCCCCCCCCCCCCCGCTCCCCCCCCTCCCCCCGTGGACCCCCCCCCCCCCCCCCCCCGCTCCCCCCCCTCCCCCCGTGGACCCCCCCCCCCCCCCCCCCCGCTCCCCCCCCTCCCCCCGTGGACCCCCCCCCCCCCCCCCCCCGCTCCCCCCCCTCCCCCCGTGGACCCCCCCCCCCCCCCCCCCCGCCCTCGTGGGCCCCTCGAGCGTCCACCGACCTACTTCTTCCTCCTATATATACCCACGTACCCCGAGAACATCAGAACAGACCAAGAAAACCTAATTTCACCGCCGCAACCTTCTGTATCCGCGAGATCCCATCTTGGAGCCTTCGCCGGCGCTCCACCGGAGGGGGAATCGATCACGGAGAGCCTCTACATCATTTCCAAGGCCTCTCTGATGAGTTGTGAGTAGTTTACCATAGACCTTCGGGTCCATAGTTACTAGCTAGATGGCTTCTTCTCTCTCTTTGAATCTCAATACAAAGTTCTCCTCGATCTTCTTTGAGATCTATTCGATGTAACTCTTTTTGCGGCATGTTTGTCGAGATCCGATGAATTGCGGGTTTATGATCAAGTTTATCTATGAGAAACATTTGAATCTCCTCTGAATTCTTTTATATGTGATTAAGTTATCTTTGCAAGTCTCTTTGAATTATCTGTTTGGTTTGGCCTACTATATTGATCTTTCTTGCAATGGGAGAAGTGCTTAGCTTTGGGTTCAATCTTGCGGTGTCTTTTCCCAGTGACAGCAAGGGAAGCAAGGCACGTATTGTATTTTTACCATCGAGGATAAAAAGATGGGGTTTATATCATATTGCATGAGTTTATCCCTCTACATCATGTCATCTTTCTTAATGCGTTACTCTGTTCTTATGAACTTAATACTCTAGATGCATGTTGGATAGCGGTCGATGTGTGGAGTAATAGTAGTAGATGCACGCAGGAGTCGGTCTACTTGTCACGGACATGATGCCTATATACATGATCATGCCTAGATAATCTCATAATTATTCGCTTTTCTATCAATTGCTCGACAGTAATTTGTTCACCCACCGTAATACTTATGCTATCTTGAGAGAAGCCACTAGTGAAACCTCCCTGGGTCTATCTTTTATCATATAAGTTTATCATCTACTTTTACTTGCATCTTTACTTTTCCAATCTATATCATAAAGTTACCAAAAATATATTTATCTTATCATATTATCTCTATCAGATCTCACTTTCGCAAGTGGCCTGAAGGGATTGACAACCCCTTTATTGCGTTGGTTGCGAGGTTCTTGTTTGTTTGTGTAGGTGCGTGGGACTTTTGAGGAGCTTTCTACTAGATTGATACCTTGGTTCTCAAAAACTGAGGGAAATACTTACGCTACTTTGGTGCATCACCCTTTCTTCTTCCTGGAAAACCAATGCAAGCTCAAGACGTAGCACCCATCTGATCCCAGATCTGATGGGACACGTGAAGCCAATGAAAACAAAATTGGGCCCTTTGCCAATTTCAATGGGCTTCTGTCTCACATTGCTGCTCCGAGAGCAGCAGTGGAGCACCCTTATGGTGATGCTGATACTGAAGCTACTCCCTCACCACCCAAGGAAAAGAAGAAGAAGAATACAAAAGCTTCTAAGCCGTCTTCTTCACCAAAAGCTTCAGCAAGGAAGCCTCTAAGGATTGCACCGCCTGAATCAGGTGTGCAATCTGAGGACTTATCTCGTGTGTCCAAAAGGACCAAGAAGCCACTGCCCAAGAAGGCCACAGGACAACCACTGACACCATTCGTTGTGCTTTGCAACGAAGATGAATACATTGATCTTTCCAGTGATGAAGATATTGCTGATGATGCTCTGGAAATGCTTATCAAGAGCAAGCAAGAAGCTCAAATCTTCAATGATATGCCGCTCTTTGATGTTGATATTCTCAATAACTTCATCGATGAGTGGTTTGACAACCAGGACATCAGTATTGATGATCTTCAGCTCTCGTTGGACATCAGCGTCACCTTCCATGGTGCCATTGCTGGTGAATTGGCCTTGACTCAGAAGATTGTTGAGCCGAAGAACAAGATTGACTATGAGAAGGCTCATTTCAAGAAGAACATGGACAAGCTCAGTGTGGCTGATTTTCAAATCTTCAAGAAGATGCTGCATGACCTCAAGGAGGAGTTCCACAAGACACGCACTGAAGCTAAAGGCTCGAGACAGCGCATGAAGTATCTGTCTGAGAAATGTGTTCAAGCCCATAATGAAGCAGAGAAGCGTAAAGCTCTTGGGCGGCCTGGCATTGACCCCAGGATGGCTCCCAAGAAGAAGAAGGCTGCTGAGACCCACACTGCACCAAGGCGGGAAGAACCTCGCATTGTCTTCCCTGCGAGTATGACAGGCTCGAAGCCTAAGGTCCCCTTAGTAGCTTCTGAACTGAAGAAGACAAGAGCGGCTGAAGCTGAAGCCAAGAAGCGCAAGCACAAGGAAGCATCTGATGATGCTCCTTCTAAGAAGAAGCTGAAGACTAAGGAAACTAAGTCTTCAAAGAAAGTGTGTGCTGCAGCCTCTCAGCCACTCATTGTTGAACCCATCTCTATTGCTCCCCCTGCTGCCACAAACCAAGAGCGTCGAGTTGTACTCCACCAGCCTGCTTCCACAGAGGCTCACGAAGAAGAGCAACTTCCAGCTATTGACCCCAACGCAGCTGAAGACATTGGTCATGAAGACAATGTTGTTGGTGATGAAGTCCTTCCTCAGCTAGAGCATCAGTTGGTATCATCACCTGCTCCAACAAGCAGCGAATACATCAGCATTGGTCGTCCATTGACACCAATTGCTCAGGACGATTCATGGGCTGAGCGCCCACAAGAAGAAACCCCAGTTCGAGATGCAACACCCCGTACTCCACCAGCGCAAGTCACCAGCCCAATGGTGAATGACGACAACTACATGGAGACCACACCATCGCCAAAGGCGTCGCCCGTGTATCAACGGCTTCGCAAAGGCCTCAGGCCATCGGTCTGCATGTCAACCATCCCAGAAGAAGATTCACACCAATCTAGCTCAGTGGCACGTCAAGTGTTCCCTGAAGAGAATCCTTCTGCGACTGTTCCTGAGTTTGAAGCCAAAGCTGCTGAAGACATTCCGGCTGCATCAGCCGATGAAGAAACAAGAAGAGAAGAGAGAGTTGCTATACCCCCTGTCCCAGATCAGGTCATTCTCGAGGAGAATGTGACTGTGCAAGACCCTCCGGTCGTTGACCATATGGAGGTTGAGAATATTGAGGCTGCTACAAACACTCCTGAAGCCAATGACCATGTCTTGGCTGATGTCGGGGAAGCTGATCGTACCCACGAACACCTATAGGGACCGGCGGACCGAACCCCTTTCGGTTCGGCGGGGAGCGGAGATCGCACGAAGAGCGGATCGAGACGAAGCACACGAGCAGTTTACCCAGCTTCGGAGCTCTCCGGAGAGATAATACTCCTACTGCTGCTTGTCTGATTGAATTGTGTTCTTGCTAGGGAGCGCTCAGGGAGCTACAAGACCTAGCGTGGGAGTTCTCTGGTTTCGAATGAGTCCCACCCCTTCTACGTTGCGCATGGGCCTCCTTTTATATGCTCAAGGGGTCTCCGACAGGTGGCAGCGTAGACAAGGATAAAAACGTAAAAGGAGTCGTGGTTGGTACAGCTACTCGTACAGTGTCCCATACCTAACCCTGACGGCAGGGGACAAAGGCATTAAATGCCCGTCTAAGTCGACTAAACAGTGCAGAAAAGGACCGTCAGGGACGCCATCGCTCGCCACGACGGCAATCTTGTCAGCACTGCTTGCCACCGCGCTCCGTTGGCTGCACAGCCTCTTGCCACGCGCGCCTGGAGAGGTCCCATGGCGACACGTTGGTGGATGTGCTGGAGCGCAGGAACGGCGTGGTAGTCTGCCGCGGCAAGTGCCTTGCCGCGGTTGTTGCCTTGTCGCGTCCGGAGGCTTGTCGCTCACCGGGCCTTCCCGGCAAGCTTCTCTTGCCAGGGCCTTGTCTTCTAGGTGCCTTGAGTGGCCTTCCCGGCAAGCTCCTCTTGCCGGCGCCTTGTCTCTTTGACTTAAATACTTTGCTCTTGAATGGCTCCAAAGGAACCATGGAGGAGCTAGGCGATCACCGCGGCAAGGCTCGCCGCGGGGGGGCTGCAGCTGCCCGTGCACAAGTTCGAGATACTAGGGTACCCCTACTCTAGTACACCGACAGGAGCCCCCGGGCCTGGGCCATACACTGTGCCGAGCGCTGTTGGGCCAGGCCCAAAACAGGACACGGGCACACGTGGCTTTGGTTATGCCATAACTCGCTCCGGACCCACCACGTCCCACGAACGGCACGCATCGACTGCGGCGTCGTGGGAGAGATCGCGGGGGTGTTTCTTTATTAGGAAAAGCGGAACGTCCGCCCCCTCCCTCTTTATAAGCAGAGGAAGCAGGGGCGGTTGCTGTCCAATCTCGAAAAACCCCCGCTGCTCCCCCTTCTTCCCAAGGCTGAAAACAGAGCAGCACTTCGCCCCCCCATCGCCACCAGCATCACCAACGCCGCCGGTCTCCCCCACCACCTCCGCCATGGCTCCGAAAGCCGACAAGGGGAAGGGCGTGAAGTCGGCCGAGGCGCAGCGGCTCGCGGCGCTGCGAAAGGAGCGGGCCATCTTCCCCCCTCAGCTCACCGCGAAGGAGCTGAGGGTATGGTACTACCTCTTCTGGTCGACGGAGACGCGAGCGCATCCGCGCACGAAGGTACTCTCAGCCGCCGCATCTGAATTGGCTCCGAGCGGGTATCCCTTCTTCGCGCTCTTCTTCTATTGCGGGCTCTTCCTGCCCTTCTCTGAATTCTTCTGCGATATCATGAACACCTACGGGTTTCGCCTCCTTGATTTCACCCCCAATGCTGTCCTGACCATGGCAGTTTTCGCACATCTCTGCGAAAACTTTGTCGGAGTCCACCCAAACGTATCCCTCTTCCCCCATTTCTTCATGCCTCGAGTGGAGAGAGGAGAGCCTCTTGCCGGAGGGATCGCCTGGATCTCAAGGATCGGCAAGAAGGAGGCCTATCTAGAAGGAGAGCTCCGTAGCAAGTGGGAGGAGTGGAGGGCAGACTGGTGCTGGATCGTAGAGGAGAACCCGCAGCCATTCACTGCTCAGCGCCAAACCCCAATAGTGCGCGGCAACGATTGGAGCAACTTGGCGCCGGAGGATGCTAGACTGAAGATTGTCGTTACCCGGATCCTGCGCCTCAGGCTTGCCGGACTCACTGTAGGCGCAGTTGGCACAGATTTCCTTCGCCACCGCATCGCCCCCTTGCAGGAGAGGAGGAGACCTGCTTGGGAGTTCCAGAATGCGGCAGACATCATGAGGCTGCGCCCGGGCCTCAACTTCAACTTCACCGTCTTGGAGCTTGACGCGATGCTCTTGGAGCTGTTCAAGCATGACCCCGATCACCCCGAATGGTTCAGGTTGCCAAGGGGAGTCGTTCCATTATGCAACAATTCTTCGCTCGACCGCATCCGCGCAATGATGCCGTTGTGCGACTCGCATGGAATCGCTCCAACTTGGCAAGAGCCTGCAGATGACGTCGTGCGGCAGTTCTTCGATAGCTTGGAGGAAGTGCCGATCCGTCCCGACGAGCAGAAGGGCCTCACCCGTGACACCACCGATGATGAGATGCAGCGCATCGCCACCAGGTTAGAAGAGGCGGCAGCAGCTGCTGCCGCGGGCGAATTTGGATTTACTGTGGAGGAGGCGGAGGCAGCAAAGGCGGCAAGCCTTGTCGATCGAGAGGAGCTTGTCGGCGAGGATGAACCTGCCAAGCCCGAAGCTGAGCTGAACGAGCCTGCCGAGGGCGCCTCCTCCCTACCTTCAAGTAGCTTGCCGCGAGCGGAGCCCACGGCTCCACCAAGAAGGCGTCTCCGCATGGCCGGGGAAGTGGCGGGGTGGCAGGCGGGCCAACAGCCGTCGCACCGCGCGACGCGCTCCACCGCGGGAAGCACTGTTGCCGCGGGAGCACCTCACGCCGCTGCAGCAACTGGAGCGGGGCCTTCTGGGACCACAGCTCCTGCACCCGCCAAGCGACCAAGGGAGTCTACTCTTCCAGCTCGTCGCACCGGAGGCGAACCGGAATTCGATCTCTCCGCGCTCAGCTCCGGGGAAGAAGAAGAGTAAGATCTTGCGTTGTACTTGTATTTCTTCACTTTTGTTACTTTGTCTTGTATCTGATTTGCTTCATTCTGAACCCTTTCCTTTTCAGGACGCTGGCCCAGAGAGCTTCGAAGAGAGCCAAGACCCCGGTGATCGTCATCGAGGACGAACCCACTGCAGCAACGGGAGGCGCGTCCAAGACCCCCTTGCCGGACCCGGCGACCCTTCCACAAAGCAGCCCCCAGCGTAAGTATATGGTTCACTTTCTGCTGTTAGGCGCGCATGGGTGCTCTTTATTTGCTGATATCTGACTGTTGATTTGTGTAGGAGCAGAGCAGCCCCGCCAGGAGTGTCCTGAAGCCGTTCCTGACATGCCATCTACTTCGACTACGCCGCCAAGGGAAGATCCCCCGGCAAGGGAGTGTCCTCCGGCAAGGGAGGTTTCTCCGGCAAGGGACGGCTCTCCGGCAAGAGATGGCACCATCGACCCTCCGGTGGCTGAGACCGTAGCTGCAGATCCCATCGCAGGTAATCCTCTTGCCTGTGAGCTGCCCTTGTGTTCTTCCTCTTCTGATCATCTTTTTGGATATTCGCTTGACTTTTCTTTTTCAGGCATCAGATCCATCCGCCGCAGAGCCGATGGAGACTGAGGTCGCCGGCGAGGAGGACGCGCGCGGCAACACTGACGACGCCGCCGTCGCTGAGGAGGAAGCCGGCGCCGACGAGCCCGCCGTCGAAGAGGCCGCCAAGGCTGCCGCCGCAGAAGCTGGCGAGGGGTCTGGCGATCGCACCGACGACCCTGAGGCCGCAGGAGCGCCAGGCGCTACACCGACCGCCGATCCCTCCGCCGCTGCCGCTGCGCCAGGCTCCGAGGAGCCCCAGCCCGGCGCCTACTTGAAGGCCGGCGATGGCGTCTTCATCAAGCTCCCCTGGGCGTCGAGCTCCAGGGCACCGGTCGAAGGAGAGACCTTCGACGAAGAGCTGCTCGCCTCCGCTGGGTTGACGCTGGTTGACGCGCCAAGCAGCAGCGGCGGCGAGTCTGAGGAGGAGCAGCTGTTGCGGAAGCTGCTGTCGCTCTACCGCGCCCGACAAGCCAAGCTGGAATCCCGAGAAGCGCTTGTCGCGAGGGCAGGAGCAGACATGGAGAAGCGCGCAGAAGAGCTCCGGGGTCTCAACCAAGAAGCTCTCCGGAGCGTGGCAGAAGAGCGGGAGCGACTTGCTGAAGAGCGCACAGCCTTCATCCTCGAGAAGGCTGAGGTTGAGGAGCAGCAGCGGCTTGCTGCCGAGAAGCTGTCTGTGCAAGAAGGCGAGCTGGCGCAGCGGAAGATCAATCTTGACAGCCATGAGGAAGAGCTTGCCGCGCGCGAGCAAACATTTGGCGGAGCTCTCAAGGAAGCGAGGGACACCGCCGCAGCCGCCGAGGCTGCCAAGAAGGAGTTGGAGACAAAGGTGACGCAGCTGGAGGCCAACCTCCAGAAGAGCGGCGAGGAGCTTGCTGCACTCAAGAACGAGCGCGAGAAGGACGCCTACACCCTTGGCGAGCTGCAGGGACGTCTCGCCGAGAGGAGCAAGGAGCTCAGCGCTGCCAAGGACTCCAAGGCAGATCTTGAGCTGAAGCTGACCACCTTGATGCAGACGCTGGACGGCGCCAAGGAGCGGGAGGTGGCCTTGTTGGAGAAGATCAAGACCGACGAGGCGCTGCTGACGAGTGCCACGACCGCCCAGAACACCTTCAGAGAAAACATGATGCACTGGACCGAGGGTCTTGTGAATACTGCCGCCGCCATCGACAGGGAGCTGGAGGAGCTGGGGATGGTGGATCTCGGGTACTCCTCCGATGAGCATCTCCAGCCCAGCGCCAAGCTCAGCTTGTTCTTCAAGGGCGTGGTGACGGCTCTCCAACGACTCCGGGAAGAGATCCCAAAGCAGCTGGCCGACGAGTCGCGCCAGATCTGTGCGGGGGATCTTCAGAAGGTGCTGATGAAGGTGGCCTTCCGCAATCCAGGCGTTGGCTTCGCCAACGTCCTCAAGTCCTTGCCGCCGACTACTGATGTCGAAGCGCTCAAAGCCCTTGTCGCACCCATTGTGGACAGGGTGAGCGGGATCAAGAGGGTTGATGGCGACCGCGTAGACTAGGCCGCCCGTTTTATCTCTTTCTCGTCGCTGCTGATCATGTCATGAGAACAATTTATTAGAGCTGCGACAAGCTATCTTGTAATATAACTCTATTTCAGTTAGTGATTGCTATGTTATTTCCTTTACTTGGGTCCTTCCTTTGTATGTTTTTGCCCTACGCTTTTAGGGAACTTGTCGGCGCATGCGCCCTTGCCGCGAGCGCTGAGTGCGGAACGTCAGCAGCCTGCTGGCGGTGCCGCCTCCGACAAGCAACCTTGTCGCGACTAGTTGCAGCTCACTTAAGTTGTTGAGCGGACTCGAAACAAAGTAAGGGCGCAAACTAGCTACGAGTTGGTTCCTCCGCGCACAGGTTTTCCATACAAAGCACGGTCGTTCGAGGAACATAACTTTACAAATTTAAAACTGATTGCTCAAACTTTGGCAACTTAGCTTTTCTGTCGTTTGCTTCCCGGTAAGGCAAAACTTCCTTGAACGACGCCTGGTCCACACCATTATCTTCTCCTTCCCCCCCGGCGAACTTGTGTGCGAGGGAACCTTCCTTTCTTTGAGAAAGAGAAAGAAGAGAAAATAAAGATATGGAGCCTTGCGGCTCGTTATTGCTTACCAGAATAGGTGCTGCACAAAGTGTCAGATAATGCATGCAAAAATAAAGTAGAAAGCATGAAATTGACAAGATGTGCGGAGCACATGAGTTTTTACTGATGCACGGGGTCCGCGCCCGGCTTTGTACAAAGGATTACATGCAACATCGGCAAGACTTGTACAAAAGGTGGTTGCCGGAACAGGTTCCGGCAACCGCGCCTTACAGGTAAAACTTATGAAGATGCTCAATATTCCAGGAGTTGCTCACCGGAACACCATCTTCGGTCTCAAGGCGGACAGCGCCAGGCCTAGTGACTCGTCTCACCCGATAAGGGCCTTCCCACTTCGGCGTCAACTTGTTGGAATTCTTGGCGGACTGAACGCGCCGAAGAACAAGGTCGCCTTCCTCGAGACTTCTGGCACTAACTTTGCGGCTATGGTAGCGGCGCAAAGCTTGCTGATATCGAGCAGCTCGTACAGCGGCCCTCCTCAAGGAGCAGCGCTTCATCTTGTCGCCGCTGCTCTTGCTCAAGCTCATCATAAGCGAGCACTCGAGGTGACCCATATACGAGTTCAGTGGGGAGAACTGCCTCTGCTCCATAGACTAGAGCGAAAGGTGTCTGGCCAGTGGCTCGATTTGGCGTTGTCCTGATCGACCAAAGAACCACCGGCAGCTCCTCAATCCAATTTCTTCCGCACTTGTGCAGCCTGTCGAAAGTTCTGGTCTTGATCCCATGCAGCACTTCAGCATTTGTCCTCTCCGCTTGACCGTTGCTTCTCGGATGAGCAACAAAAGCGAAGCAGACCTTGGCGCCAAGATCTTGGACGTACTGCATGAAGGTGCGGCTAGTGAATTGCATGCCGTTGTCGGTGATGATCCTGTTGGGGATTCCGAAACGGCAAACAATCGACCTGAAGAACTTGACTGCTGACTGTGCTGTCACCTTCCTCACTGCTTCCACTTCCGGCCACTTTGTGAACTTGTTGATTGCAACGTACAAGTACTCAAAGCCCCCGACAGCTTGGGGAAAGGGGCCGAGGATGTCGAGCCCCCAGACCGAAAATGGCCAGGATAAAGGGATCGTCTGGAGAGCTTGAGCTGGATGGTGTATCTGCTTGGAATGGAACTGGCACGCTTCACACTTGGTTACTTGTGCAGTTGCATCCTGGAGGGCTGTTGGCCAAAAGAAACCTTGCCGGAACGCTTTCCCGGCAAGTGCTCTTGCGCCAATGTGGTGACCACATATGCCTCCGTGTATCTCTGCCAACAACTTTTGTCCATCTTCCCGGTGAATACACTTCAATTTCACACCGTTGAGTCTTCTTCTGTACAGTGTGTTGTCGACAAACTTGTAACATCCCAAATTTCCTATTTGTAATGTTTTACAATTATAGCTAAGCATCTATGCATCCTGTTTGAATTTGAATGCCATTTGAATTTTCAGAGGATTTTTGAGTTTGAATTTGAATTTAAAACTTTGGCAAGTGGGAATCATTTCAAAAACTAAGCCTGATAAATACTTGATCAAAAGTATGAGAGGAGTAAACATGACACTCCAAAAATATCAGAGGAAAACATTGCCAAAAGTTTTGGATTCAAATCTGAATTTTATTTGAATTTGAAAAAATGGATTTTTATAAAGTTTGGATTTTGCCTTTGGAAAAATGTTCAAATGATAGGGAATATTCCCCTGATCATTTTGGTATATATATGTGCTATATAAAATATTTATAGATTATGTTTTATATCTGTTTTTGTTTTATTAAAAAAATAAATTCAAAAAAAATAGAAACCCCCCCCCCCCCGGCGCCTAGCCCCCCGCCGCCCGATCTCGCGAGCTCCGGGCTCTCGGCCCCCGCCCGCTCCCCCCCCCGTCTCAGTCCGCGGCCCCCCCCCACCCCGCCCCCCACCCCCCCCCCTCTCCCCCGCTCCCCCGAGCCCCACCCCCCCCCCCCGCCCCGGACCCCAACCCCCCCCCCACGCCCAGCCAGGCCCACCGAGCCGGCCCAGCGCCAACTCGCCAGCCCAGCAAGCCGCCCTCACCTCGCCCCCGCGCTCAAAGCCACTTCGCGCCGGTCGCCCGCTCGCCCCGCCCCCCTCCCTCTCTCTCTGGCCAGCCGGCCCCCCCCCCTCTTCAACCCCCCCCCCACGCCCAGCCAGGCCCACCGAGCCGGCCCAGCGCCAACTCGCCAGCCCAGCAAGCCGCCCTCACCTCGCCCCCGCGCTCAAAGCCACTTCGCGCCGGTCGCCCGCTCGCCCCGCCCCCCTCCCTCTCTCTCTGGCCAGCCGGCCCCCCCCCCTCTTCAACCCCCCCCCCACGCCCAGCCAGGCCCACCGAGCCGGCCCAGCGCCAACTCGCCAGCCCAGCAAGCCGCCCTCACCTCGCCCCCGCGCTCAAAGCCACTTCGCGCCGGTCGCCCGCTCGCCCCGCCCCCCTCCCTCTCTCTCTGGCCAGCCGGCCCCCCCCCCTCTTCAACCCCCCCCCCACGCCCAGCCAGGCCCACCGAGCCGGCCCAGCGCCAACTCGCCAGCCCAGCAAGCCGCCCTCACCTCGCCCCCGCGCTCAAAGCCACTTCGCGCCGGTCGCCCGCTCGCCCCGCCCCCCTCCCTCTCTCTCTGGCCAGCCGGCCCCCCCCCCTCTTCAACCCCCCCCCCACGCCCAGCCAGGCCCACCGAGCCGGCCCAGCGCCAACTCGCCAGCCCAGCAAGCCGCC
This sequence comes from Aegilops sharonensis, assembly GCA_904067115.1. Taxonomy (NCBI): domain Eukaryota; kingdom Viridiplantae; phylum Streptophyta; class Magnoliopsida; order Poales; family Poaceae; genus Aegilops; species Aegilops sharonensis. The sequence goes on along the minus strand of LR880967.1, from coordinate 785,693,153 downwards.
CTCACCTCGCCCCCGCGCTCAAAGCCACTTCGCGCCGGTCGCCCGCTCGCCCCGCCCCCCTCCCTCTCTCTCTGGCCAGCCGGCCCCCCCCCCTCTTCAACCCCCCCCCCACGCCACGCCGCCTCGCCGCCGATCCTCCGATCCCGCCAGATCCGGGATGCCGATCCCCTCCCGATCGGCCCCCGATGCAAGGCCGAGGCCCCCGCCTATATAAGCCGGACCCCCGCACCCCATTCTTCCCCTTACCCCCTCGCCGGAGCCCCTCCCCTCTCTCTCACGCGCTCGCCGGAGCCGAACCTCCCGCCGTCGCCATTTTCGTCGCCGCCGTCGCCCTACGCCCTCCCGACCCCCACCGACTCCACCAAGATCACCCCCGAGCTCGTCCGCACCCGCCCGGCCACTCCACCGACCTCCCTGACGACCGGAGAGGCTACCGCACTCGTCGTCGCCGCCGCCGCCGCCGAGCTCCGGTAAGTCACCGGAGAACACCTCCCCCGTCCGATCTCAAATCGACGGTGTAGATTAGAACCCCCAAAGGGGTATTTCTTTTATATAAAACCGCCCGGTTCGACCGGTTCGTTTACGGTTTAGTTAGTTAGGGTTTTTCTTATTAGCCCGGCCCGACTAGTTTAACCCTAGGCCCCTTTAGCTTATTTTACGCTCAGTGCGTAGTTTAGGCCCATTAGGCCCTTTTTCATTTATTTTCGTTTTCTGTTTTATCAGAATAGTTCCTGTTTTGAAAAATTCATATCTTTTATTCTGTTAAATATTTTTAGACGATTATTTTTTTGTTGGTTTGCAAATTTTCTATAGTTTCTGTAGAAAATATTATTAGCTATGTTAAAATTAATTAAAATTGCTTTAATTTAGTTTTAGTCAGAATAGTAAATCTGTTATAACTTGAGTTAGAAAAATTATTTTTGGATGATTCTTTTTGTCCCAACTTTATTTTGACATTGCCAAAACATATAAATTAATTTTGGTATTTTAGGATTAATAAAAAAATTAGTTTTAAGCAGAATCTTGTTAATCCTAATTAATTAACTAGCTACTGTTTTCCTATTATTTTAATTAGTAAATAAATTTATTTTTAACATGTGATTGATTATTCTAGGATAGTTTCTGTCACTTTATAGGATGAACTTTTATTTATAATAAATAAAAGTTTTTTTTATTTTTCTTAATAGAAATTGAATTAGGCCTAATAGGAGTTTCATAATAGATTTTAAATTAATTCTTTTTGCTCCTAGTTGCTTAATGAAATCTTTTCTGTTAAGTTAACATAAAGCCATGATTAGGTTATGTTAAAAAAAATTATTATATAAAACTACTTCTAGTTGTTGTTTGAAGTAGGAAAAATTTGGGTTAGTTTTCTTGGAGTTTTTCCTTTGGGTTTTGCTTTGTTGGTTTTGGTGTGATATGTTGCTATTGTTATGCTATTGTGTTATGTGATCCTATGCTATATGCTTATTGTGGTTATTGTTTGTCTCGGTAGAGTTTCCGGAGTGCGAAGCTTGCTACTACGAATCTTTAGCTTACGAGGATCATCAGCAAGGCAAGTTTTGATCATGTTATTTTCTATACCTATGTTTTTGTGCATTAGAATTGTCACCACCCCACCATGCATGCAGTAGTTGAAATTTTTGAAGTTATTAATCTTGAGTAGTATCATGTGGTAGGATGAACCAATCCCCTTGTTACCATGACCCCGGGACGAAGTAGTTTACTTTGCTATGCTCGTAGACGGGTTTTGGTTGAGTGATATTCATAAGCAAGATGTGAGAGTCAATGATGATGACAACCCCATGAACTACAATGATCAAGATGGACTTC
>LR880967.1:785664441-785679983 GCA_904067115.1 Aegilops sharonensis | reverse complement strand
TTGTTTGTCTCGGTAGAGTTTCCGGAGTGCGAAGCTTGCTACTACGAATCTTTAGCTTACGAGGATCATCAGCAAGGCAAGTTTTGATCATGTATTTTCTATACCTATGTTTTTGTGCATTAGAATTGTCACCACCCCACCATGCATGCAGTAGTTGAAATTTTTGAAGTTATTAATCTTGAGTAGTATCATGTGGTAGGATGAACCAATCCCCTTGTTACCATGACCCCGGGACGAAGTAGTTTACTTTGCTATGCTCGTAGACGGGTTTTGGTTGAGTGATATTCATAAGCAAGATGTGAGAGTCAATGATGATGACAACCCCATGAACTACAATGATCAAGATGGACTTCGGAATTCACTACTGGGTGGAGGACGGTTGACGGGCACCCTGGAGAACCCAGTGGTTGGCCGGGATGCATGGAGAAGTGCCATGACATCTTGCGGAAAGCTTCACCCAGCCACGAAGAGACGGATGGATGCCCCATGACCGGAAGCTTACCTGTGCAGCCGCAAGCCATTATGGGCTCTGGCTGGGTTAACCCTAGTAGTGACGCTGGCTGGACGGTACTACGAGATGTAGAAGAACGGTAGGATTGGATGGGTACCGACAGTAGCCAGAAGAACTCTTTGGAAGACCCTGTTTCATTTGTCCCGTCTTCAAACACCATGAAGTGCGAAGACTTAAAAGGAGGGAATGATTCTTGCGGGGAAAGTGCGCAAACCTCTGCAGAGTTAAAGATCTAATCGATTAGCCGTGTCCCCGGTTACGGACAATTTGAGCCTCTGGAAACTTGGAAGTATTCGGAAATCTCAACACTAAACTAATAAATTAATTTGAGGGGTTTATGACTTAATAATTTGGGAACGAGATATTGGTTGGCGGAACCATCTCAATAACTACCAACAATTTGTAGTAATTTGCAAGCAAGTCCACTGTAGTAGGGAAAAATTTGCTTTTCGCAAAATGATGAAACTTAGAGCTCCACAGCCAAAATGCATATAGTGTTAGTAACTTTATTATTGTTATTCTTCATGACTTGCCAGCTTATTCAAAAAGCTGACCTACATGGCTGCAACGTTTTATGTTGCAGAGGTATATTCCGATCAGGAGTGAGGCTACGCTCCGCGCTTGGCGATTGCCCTTTGGAGTCGGATGGACTCGCTTTATCTTCTACGCTTCCGCAGCATTAGTAGTTTATTTCTCATGAGTTGGCCTTGAGCCGAATTTATTCTCTTGTAATAAAGACTCTATATGAGAATCGTGTAATAAATTCAGGTGTGATTGAACTTTGATTATTTCATCGATGTACTGTGAGTACCAGCATGATCTTGGGATGGTACAGACACAGAGATTTGACCGATTTTGGGTCAGGTCGCTACAAAACTGGTACATACTTGACTGCCGGGCTACTCTTTCCGCTTCTTCTTGCTCTTCGGGAAGTTCTCCTGTCTGAAGGAAATGGACGATCTGCTGTGCCCATGCTGGAGCTTGTGGCTCGACAACCAGGACTAAAGGCACATCTGCTGCTGCGGGAACATCCGCTTCCACGGCGAGGACTTGCGTCTCAGCCGGAGCTTGATGTTCCCCGGCAAGCTTGCCAGAGCAAAACTGCTCGGGTGCGTCTGCTTCAACGGAACAAACCGTAGGGCCTGTCGGAGCAGACCGCTCCTCAGCATTCTTGGCGTTGATCTTGGAGACCTTCTTGGCGGCGGCTTCAGGGAGCTCTGCCGGAAAGTAGTCACCAGAAACCAACATCCTCTTCTTGCTCTGTCCAGTTGATGGTGCTACAGTTGGTCGAGTCAGCTTGAGCACGAAGATCCCTGGTTCCACATGTAACTTAAGTGCGGCACACTTCGACAGGCCATCAGCAATATCATTCTGAGCTCTTGGAACATATTCCATTTGTAGGCCGTCAAAGTGCTCTTCTAGCTTTCTCACTTCTTCAACGTAAGCTTCCATCAACGGACTCTGATAATCCTTGTTTACTTGGCGGACGACAAGCTGTGAGTCGCCCCTGACAATGAGCTTCTTGATCCCAAGGTCCACTGCGATCCTGAGACCGGCAAGTAAACCCTCATAATTTGTAGTATTGTTCGTCGCTTGCTCCTTGGGAAAGTGCATCTGGACTATGTACTTGAGGTGCTCTCCGGTGGGTGCGACAAGTAGCACGCCTGCTCCGGCGCCTTGCAGCGAGAAGGCACCATCAAAGTACATGAGCCACTCTTTGCTTGCTTCTTTGACGGGGATGCTCGTTTCTGGAATTTCTTCGTCCTGCGATGGCGTCCACTCTACTATGAACTCTGCCAAGGCTCTGCTTTGGATAGTTGAAGTGCTCTCAAACTTGAGACCAAAGCTTGACAGTTCCAGTGCCCACTCGACAATCCTGCCAGTTGCTTCTGGATTCTGCAATATCCTCTTCAGCGGAAAACGAGTGACAACTGTGACCTCATGTGCTTGGAAGTAATGGCGCAGCTTTCTCGAGGCCATGAGAAGGCCGAAAAGAAATTTCTGCACACCAGAGTACCTTGACCTAGCCCCCTGCAGTAGGGAACTGACAAAGTAAACTGGGCGCTGCACCATCCTTTTCTGCATATTCTCATGCTCCTGCGCAGATCCGTCCTTGTCGGGACCAGAGCTTGCCGGTGAAGCCCCCTGCTTGTCGCTGGATGCATCTGCCACGGTTGCGGGCTCATCATCCGCCTCCCTCTCCGCTACTAACGCAGCACTAACCACTTGATTGGTTGCCGCTATATATAGCAGCAACCTCTCTTGTGGCTTAGGTGCGACAAGTATTGGAGTGGAGGACAGGTACCTCTTTAAGTCCTGCAGCGCAGCCTCCGCTTCCGGAGTCCATTTCATTGGACCTGCCTTTTTCATTATTTTGAAAAATGGCAGGGCGCGCTCAGTAGACCTAGAGATAAACCTGCTGAGAGCAGCCACGCATCCGGCAAGTCTTCGTACATCCTTGACGCGCCTTGGTGCTTCAATCTGCTCAATGGCCTTAATCTTGTCAGGATTGGCTTCAATTCCCCGCTGAGACACGAAGAACCCGAGAAGCTTGCCGGAAGGGACTCCAAATACGCACTTCTCGGGGTTGAGCTTGAGGTTGATTTTGCGCAGATTTGCAAAGGTTTCATCTAAATCTTGAATCAGAGTTGCCCTGTCCTTGCTTTTGACCACTATGTCATCCATATAGGCTTCCACATTTCTGTGTATTTTTGGCTCAAATGCGTGATGGACTACTCTTGCAAATGTTGAACCAGCATTCTTTAATCCAAAGGGCATCCGTACAAAACAGTATGTGCCACATGGGGTGATGAACGCGGTCTTCTCCTCATCCTCTTCTGCCATGAAGATCTGATGGTATCCTGAGTATGCATCAAGAAATGAAAGCAAATCACATCCGGCCGTGGAGTCAACAATCTGGTCGATACGCGGCAAAGGAAATGGGTCTTTGGGACAAGCTTTATTAACATCGGTAAAGTCGATACAAAGCCTCCATTTCCCGTTCGCCTTGCGCACAACTACAGGATTGGCCAACCACGTAGGATGGAGCACTCCTCTGACAAGGCCAGCTGCTTCCAACTTCTTGATTTCTTCTGCAATGAACTCTTGGCGCTCCACAGCTTGCTTCCTGACTTTCTGCTTGACGGGCCGCGCATGAGGAAAGACAGCGAGATGGTGCTCAATCACTTTCCTGGGAACACCGGGGATGTCAGACGGTTGCCATGCAAACACGTCGACGTTCGCCCGCAGGAAAGCAACGAGCGCGCCTTCCTATTTGGGGTCGAGAGTGGCACTGATGGTGAAGGTACCACCAGTGCCTTCCTCCTTGGCGGACACCTTCTTGGTTTCTGGAGCTGCCATCGTCTTCTTATACTTGCCGGTGGAGCTCGATGGTGCGTCCTCGACGGTAGCGCAGCACTTCGAAGAGGTGCGCTTGCCGGAGTGGGCATCAGATCTCTTGCCGGACTTGGTCTTCTTCTTCCCCCTGGGAGCTTCAACGGCAAGTGACTTGTGATCTGTTGCGGCTGCTGCTTCCCGGTAGATCTTGTCGGCGCAGATAAGAGCATCCTTCTTGTCGCCAGGGACAGAAATGACACTTATCGGGTCGGGCATCTTGAGCAAGTTGTATGCATAATGAGAGGCTGCCATGAACTTGGCAAGTGCTGGACGGCCAAGTATCCCATTGTAAGGCAATGGAAAATCAGCAACGTCAAAAGTGACCCTCTCAGTCCTGAAGTTCAATTCGCTGCCAAATGTCACCGGCAACGTGATCTTTCCCTTTGGCTTGCTCCTTCCCGGATTGATTCCTTGGAATGTACCGGTCTCTTCGAGCTCGCTGTCAGGGATCTGAAGCTTCTGGAGTACCGCGGAGGAGATCAGGTTCAAGCCGGCCCTGCCGTCAACTAGCATCTTAGTGACCTTAAGGTTGCGAATAGTTGGTGAAACCAACATCGGCAAGCACCCGACCGCAGTTATGCGATCAGGGTGGTCCTCAATGTCAAAGATGATAGGCGTGCTGGACCATTTCAGAGGCTTGCGTGACTCGACGGACGGTTCAGCTGCATTGACTTCCCGCATCCACTGCTTGAGCTGGCGGTGTGAAGTATGCAGAGAAGCACCGCCGTCAACGCACAAGACCTCTGTGGCTTTCTGGAACTCCTGCTCATCGGCTTCGTCATCATCCATGTCTTCATCGTCGTCGTCTTCATCTTCATCCTTGTCGCGGCCGTGGGGAGGTCTGTCTCCTTGCCGCTGCTTGGCCTTGCCGCGGCGTCCTCCTCGGCCAGGACGTTTCTTGCTGGCTCCTCCAGCACCTTCCCGGGCCTTCTCCTTGTCGCGCCGCTCGTACTCAGCCTTCTGCTGCTCAACAAGCTGCTCGACTTTCTTGCAGCTCTGGAGATCATGGCCCTTGGTGCGGTGGATCTTGCAGTACTGTTTGTTGGAGCTGTCCTGCTTGTCGGCGACCACCACAGCCTGGCAGTTCGCGCCCGCGGCAACCTCCTTGCCGGAGCTACCCACTTTAGCTTTCTTGGCGCCACCTCCGTCGCCGGACTGCTCGACAACCAGCACATCTTTGCCTTTCTTCTTTCTGTTATTTCGCCGCCGGCTCTTCCTTGCCGGGGCAGTCTCCTCACTATCAGATCCTACTGCTTCTACATTCTCTCCGGGGAGTCTTCTCCCTTCTTCAGCACGTGCACACTTGTCGGCCAGGGCATAGAGCTCACTGACGTCTCTGATCTTGCACATCGCCATCTCCTCCCGCATCCTGCGGTTGCGCACGTTCTGATGGAACACGCTGATTACCGCGGCAGGGTGGACGTCTGGGATGTTGTGTTGTACACGGCTGAATCTTTGAATGTATTTGCGCAGGGGTTCTCCTTCCTTCTGGGCGAGCAGATGAAGGTCACTCTCTTGGCCATGAGGCTTGTGGCCGCCTGTGAAGGCGCCGACAAACTGATGGCATAGATCTGTCCAAGAGGATATGGAGTTATCCGGCAAGTGCATGAGCCAAGATCTGACATTGGTCTTGAGCACCAGAGGGAAGTAGTTGGCCAGAATCTTGTCGTCTCGCCCCCCGGCAGCATGCACCGCAATGGTGTAGATGCTGAGGAACTCCGACGGGTGCGTCTTGCCGTCGTACTTCTCTGGTACATCTGGTTTGAAATTCTTCTTGCTGGGCCACTGGACTTGCCGCAGCTCACGAGTGAACGCAGGGCAACCTACCGTGTACGGCAAGTCGCCTGGTTCCCCTGGCGCATGCATGTCGACAGAGGGCCCATCGCGCTGGTCGGATTGACGTCGCGCTTCTCTTCAGCGCTCAATGCGAGTTCGAGCGTCTTCTTGTTGCCGTTCGTGAAGAACTTGGCGCTGATCGCGACGAGCTCGCGGATCCGATGACGCGGTGGAGTCGCTGTCGAGGTGGACCCGGCGAGTTGGCGATCTTGGCCTTCGGGGTGGGGAGTGCATGGTGGTTGCACCCCCACAGGTTTCGTCGCCACCGGCTCGTGCCTTGTCGTCCTGCCGCAGCAGCGACGCACTTGGTTGCCGCGGAGTGTCGCCGTTGGCAAAGCCGATGAGACTCTGAATGGTGGCCCTCCGCTCGTCGACCTTGTCCGCCATTGGAGGGTAATCCAGGAGCAGTTGAGCTCGCGCCAGAGCTTATGCTTGAGTGGTGGGCGGCAGTGGCGAACGGTGCGAGGAACGGGATATGCTCGGACTTCTAAATACGTTAGAAGGAGCAGTATCTCGTCCAGGCGACCGTGCCCCACTCACACCAGCCTGTTGACGCTCTTGCTGGTCTTGAGTGTCCCCGAATCCACCAGCTCGATCTTGGCCCAACGAACGTATGGTACTGCGAGTACCATGACGTTGTCGGTCCCGCGCCTCCTAAGATGGACGCGGTGCGTGCACGGATGCCGAGGTCTGCGCGGCCTTGTCTTTGGACTTGGCAGCACCATGGGCTCCCTCGTCGACGCCCGTTCTTCCGCCGGCGTCTACCCCACCACTGGTTTGCTCCGGTGGTGGCGGGTTTGACGCGGACGGCTCCGCTGCCGCCGAAGCCTTCTTCTTCGGAGGCATGTTGGTGAAGATGATGAAGATGTTGCTCGTGCGAACGCCGGATCAGGTTCACACAGCCTCGACGCCCCCCTACCTGGCGCGCCAAAGATGTCGGGGAAGCTGATCGTACCCACGAACACCTATGGGGACCGGCGGACCGAGCCCCTTTCGGTTCGGCGGGGAGCGGAGATCGCACGAAGAGTGGATCGAGGCGAAGCACACGAGCAGTTTACCCAGCTTCGGAGCTCTCTGGAGAGATAATACTCCTACTGCTGCTTGTCTGATTGAATTGTGTTCTTGCTAGGGAGCGCTCAGGGAGCTACAAGACCTAGCGTGGGAGTTCTCTGCTTTCGAATGAGTCCCACCCCTTCTATGTTGCGCATGGGCCTCCTTTTATATGCTCAAGGGGTCTCCGACAGGTGGCAACGTAGACAAGGGTAAAAACGTAAAAGGAGTCGTGGTTGGTACAACTACTCGTACAGTGTCCCATACCTAACCCTGACGGCAGGGGACAAAGGCATTAAATGCCCGTCTAAGTCGACTAAACAGTGCAGAAAAGGACCGTCAGGGACGCCATCGCTCGCCACGACGGCAATCTTGTCAGCACCGCTTGCCACCGCGCTCCGTTGGCTGCACAGCCTCTTGCCACGCGCGCCTGGAGAGGTCCCATGGCGACACGTTGGTGGATGTGCTGGAGTGCAGGAACGGCGTGGTAGTCTGCCGCGGCAAGTGCCTTGCCGCGGTTGTTGCCTTGTCGCGTCCGGAGGCTTGTCGCTCACCGGGCCTTCCCGGCAAGCTCCTCTTGCCGGGGCCTTGTCTTCTAGGTGCCTTGAGTGGCCTTCCCGGCAAGCTCCTCTTGCCGGGGCCTTGTCTCTTTGACTTAAATACTTTGCTCTTGAATGGCTCCAAAGGAACCATGGAGGAGCTAGGCGATCACCGCGGCAAGGCTCGCCGCGGGGGGGCTGCAGCTGCCCGTGCACAAGTTCGGGATACTAGGGTACCCCTACTCTAGTACACCGACAGCTGACAATCGTGTGGAGCCTGAAGCCAATGATGTACCTGAAGCCCATGAGAATCTTGAAGCTTCTGCCATGTCGGTCCCCACTGACGGCGTTGTTCCTCCCCCAAGGCCTCACACAATGGAGTTGGCTTACAACCGAGATATGGAGTTGGTCACTGTTCGCTGGCCTGTCCTGGTACCACCCACTGGTCCCGGACCGCAATATGACTATCATGTGCAGCAGCGACCACCAGTGCAGAAGCCTAAGCCAAGACTGCCAAGACTTCCAGGTCCTGCCACATCTCCTGGATCCTTCAGTGTCAATAGCTTCAAAGCGCACAACACCTTCTTTGGCAGTGATAAGAATCCCTACTCTAAGCCAAGGATCTCCTCTGATCGCTTCTGGAGCCACCAAAAACACAGCTACTACTCTTGTGTTCTCTACAACCAAGAGCGAATCTTCCCTCACATGCGCCTTGATTGTGAAGCTATGGCTGGGCTCCCTTGTCTTGAGGAAGCTATGGATTGCTTTCATGATGCTGGCCTTCTGGAATTCATCACAGCCAAAGAGCACTAGAATGAAGAGCTTCTGTTGCAGTTCTATGCTACTCTTCACATTCGTGGATACAACAGGGATCCGAAGACATGGACCCTTGAGTGGATGACAGGTGATGTGCACCATGAAGCCAAAGCTCAGGACATCATTGAGCTCACCTCCCTGCCCACTCCAGGGGAATTGTACGAACCTGGTTGTCAGGGCCACACAGAAGGACTGCAAAGCATTTTTCAGCGGCCTGAACCCAATATGAGTCAGATGCTCAGGATGATGAAGCCATTGCCTCATGATGCAGAATATCCAAAGGAATTCTTTGTACAGGACCTTGAGTACTTGCCCCGCATAGTTTATCATATCCTGAGGCATACTCTTTGGCCAATCAAGGGACATTCTTCTGAAGCCAAACTTGAAGGTGCCATGAAGACTTTGGTTTTATATATTGTCAATGGCATCAAGTTCAACTCCCAGGATTTCTTCATCAGACGACTTGCTGCATCTGGGATTGATCTTGTTGGCTTGAAGTTTTATGCTCCATGGGTGATGCGCCTAATCAAGCTTCATTCAACTATCAACTATCAGCCTTCTGCATGTAACCATCTGGTTTTCTTGCCTGAGGTTGATCTGTCTGTTGAAGCCATCTACCCTGAGCCTGCCAAGGAGCCAATATATCTTCACAATGCTGATCATCAAAGCTTCACGCAGCCAATTGAAGGAGTCCATGTTCTGAATGCTGTTGTTCCTGCTTATCCGCTTGCTGGAAATGTGCATCTGCCTCACCGTGCTAATACCGAAGCCACTGCCAGTATGGTTGCACAAAGGCCTCGGAAGCGTTCTCGAGTCCTCAATGATCGAGAACTGCTTGTGACCTTACATCAGAAGCAGGACAAGCACCATGACTGGCTGAAGCGTCAAATGCATAGTATCTTGGTGGATGTCAATCGCATTCGCAATCTGGCTACCAAGAACTCTTTTGTTGCCCATGAGAATGCAAGGCGGTCCTGGAAGAGCCTCACTCTGCTATGTTTTGAAGATGATCTTCAAGCAGATGGCTTCTCTGAAAGCTTCAAGTTTGACTCCAGGCCTCCTCCTAATGCAAGCTGGCGCCGTACTCCCTCTCTTGAAGACTCTGAGTATTCACCTTCGGCTGCAACTGTTGTTGCCAATGTCATCGATGAAGAAGACGGCGTCACTTCACCAACCATGTCTGCACTGCATATCGACTCTGCACCAGGCCCCTCTGCACCACCAAACTCCAGCAACGACCATGCTCCACTGTCTGCTCCTTTTGGGAACGAGTAGATGCTCTATGTCTTCAAACCTTTTTGGTCCTTACTGACAAAAGGGGCAGAAGCATATGAGTTGATAGTCTTCAAGCGGGTCCTCATGGGTGGCTGCATTACTTTTTTCCAAGTCTTACAAGTCTCATCTTTTGATACATTTGGTTCTCTGAGTTGTAACACTTAAACTTGATGGTCGTCTGCTACTTTATCTGCTATTCAGTGATGCGATGATAAATCCCGCATGAATTCGTTCTGCAGACGTCCATTTTCCATTATGCATATCATTATGTTCTTTACTTATTTATATGCATAATGCATTGTCTTCGCACTTTGATGATGGCCTCCACAAAGCAAAACCTGCCATGTGATTTTGCATTCAAACGCAAGTCATCTATATGCACATCTTCAGGGGGAGCCTCGTCTTATGTATGAAGACAATACTCACAACACTAAACTTTCACATACTTTTATCCTCGTTGAAAACTTCAACCAGTTTGTCATCAATCACCAAAAAGGGGGAGATTGTAAGTGCATCTAGTGCCACCCCTAGTTGGTTTTGGAGTATTGACGACAAACCTGGTTGAGGGACTAATGTGTTTGTGAGAATTGCAGGATAACACTGGTAGTAGTCCCATGTTGGATTCGGTTTACCTACCAAAGATGACCCCTAAAAATGTGTGAAGACATTGAAGACAATGGTGATCTGTGAATACATTTGAAGGCTATGACAGGAGAAGACATCGCGTAAAGACTATGGAGTGCGAAGACATAGTTGTTTCGTAGTTTCCTTTTCTTCTTTGTTGATTCATAGGAACCACCGTACTGTTAAGTGGGGTCCAAGTGAACAAAGTCAGAGTGACTGATGTGATGCTCAACCAAATCCTATGTCTTCGAGTGAAGACAATGAGAGCAAATCTTATCCAGAGCTGGATAAGTCACCTTGGCTTGTAGCCCAAGCTAAGCTGTCGCGTGTGTTTGAAATCTGACCGTTGGACACGTGTCAGTTCCTTAGTGACCCAGGGTCATTTTGGACAAAACAGGTCGGGTTGCCTCCTGGCTATAAATAGCCCACCCCCTACACCATAAATTGGTGGCTTCTCGGAGTTAGTGCACGGCTTTTGTCGTTTGAGAGCAACCCACCTCCGAAGCCTTTGAGAGAGAATCCTTGCAAGGACAAAGCCCAAAACACCCAGAGCCAAAGAGTGTTAGGCATCACTGAAGTCTTTCTGACCGCGTGATCTGAAGACTTATTACACTTGAGGACTGTGAATCCTCCAGCCGGTTAGGCGTCACATTTTGAGCATCCAAGAGTCATTGTGGATTGCCAGTGAACGAAGTCTGTGAAGGTTTGGAAGTCTCCCTTAAAGACTTACCAGAGTGATTGGGCGAGGACGAAGTGTTCTTAGCTCAAGGGGAATAAGGTGAATACACGGTCTTCTGAGTTGAATCTCAGCCTCCCTAACCAGACGTACAGTTTTCACAGCAACTGGAACTGGTCCAACAAACCCCTTGTCCTCTCTGAGCAACTGGTTCTATCCTACCTCTCTCACCTTACTTACAGTTTGTTTTCGTGAAGTCTTTGCATACTTGCCTGATCTGATTGACTTCACTGTGTGAAGACTGTTGTCTGTTTGGCTTCATACTATCTTCCATCCTGATCCATACTACCTAGCTGCTTATAGTATTCGTGCTTTCACCTCATTGCTTACTTGACTACGGCTTGTCTAGTGTAGTCTACCTTCCGCTGCATTTCAATAGGTTCATTTCTATTGTTTGTCTTCGAAACACCCCTGTTTTGAAGACTTTCATAAAAATCACCTATTCACCCCCCCTCTAGTCGAATACTAGCACTTTCAAGGAGTCTCCACTCAACGTGACTCCCAAGTTGATGTTCTTCGCAATCTCTTCAACCGCTTCAAAAGACTCAATAACGAAAATGTTCAACAAACATTCGATCGCCTCACTGACATCTCGAATGAGCTTCAAGCACTTGGTGCCACTGACATCACCGACCATGAGGTGGTGAAGAAATTGCTGAGATCACTTGATTCCTCATTCGATACTTTTGCACTGATGATTCAAGAGCGAGCTGATTACAAGTCACAAGATCCCACTGATATCCTCGAGAGGCTAAACACTCATGAGTTCCAGCTTGCTAAGAAGAGAGATCTCTATGGACCGAGCTATGGAAGATCACGTGCACTGAAGGCCAAGGCAGTCTCTGAGTCTGAAGGTGAAGATTCTGGTAGCAGCCTTGGTGATCATGAAGAACTGAGCCAGGAGCTACAAATGCTCGTGAGGAAATTCCAGAAGTTCTCTCGCCGCGGTCGCTTTGGAATGTCTTCAAGAAATGATGATTCCTCGTCTCGTGACTACAAAAACAGAACTTGCCACAAATGCAAGAAACATGGTTACTACATGTCTGATTGTCCTCTGTGGGAAAAGAATCGAAGAAGAAGAAGTACAAAGATGACGATTCTGATGACTCAAAGAAGAAGAAGAAATCTTAAAAGTCTTCATCATCAAAATCCTCAAAGTCTTCATCTCACAAGAAGAGCAGTTCCAAGAAGGCCCGGGCATTCATTGGCAAGGAAATGGACTCCGAAGCTAAATCTGAGGATAATTGTAACATCCCAAATTTTCAATTTGGAATGTTATACATTAAGTCATCATGCATATCATATTTTCTTGCATTTTCCGATCCTAGAAAATTTCACGCAACTCAAGGACCCTCGGAGAGAGTTGGAGATTTCATTATTTTCATATTTGGGTTTCCTCAAATTTTGAAAATAGGATCATTTGGATTTATTTATTTTATCTTCAAATATTTTTTCCAATAAAAAAATAAGAGAGGGAATAATATGAATTTCCCAACAATTAGGAAAAATGAAGATTTAATAAATAAATCAAATTTTGGTTTTTCGAAGTTTATTTGCTTTAGGGAAAAAATGCGTATTTTAAAAATATGCATTTTGGCCCCGTATTAAAGTTCATTTTGTTTGACTCATTTTTAAGAGTCGGGGAAAATTAATTTTGTTTAATTTGGAGTTCGTTTGGATTTATTTTAATTCGTTTCGTTTTGTTTTAAAAAAAATGCCGCGCCCCGCCTGGGCCAAGGGCCCAGCCGGCCCAAGCCGCCGGCCCAGCGCCCCTCTCCCCCTCGCGCGCGCTCCCCGCCCGGGAGGAGTCCCCGCCGCCGCCGCCACCGAGTCCGGCTCGGACCCGCCGCCGCCGTTGCCCCCTCCCCCAAGGCAGCACCCCCCCTCCTTTATAAGCCGTCGCACCCCCCCCCTCCTCCCCAACCCGAGCCGCCCGCCGCCCCAACCCGAGCCGCCCGCCGCCGCCCGCCGTCGCCCGAAGCCGCCGCCGCCGCCCGACGTCGCCATCGCCCGACCCCGCCGCCACCCGCCGACCTCGCCCCGACCCCGCCGGAGCCCGGAGCACCGCCGGCGACCTCGCCGGAGGTAGCCACCGTGCCACCCCCCCGGTTTTGTTTCTAAAACCGTCCGGTTTTTCTTTCGTTGTTCGGTTTTCTAAAAAAAACCCTAGATTGGTTTATTATTTTTTAGTCAGTTTTATTAATTAGTGAACGTTCACCGATCCGTTCGTTCTAATGGACGCGTTCGTCGGTTAGTTTCTGTTAACGAACGTCCGTTCGTTTAACCGTTCGTCGTCTTTCTTTTAATCGGATTTAATCCGTTATTTTCCGATTTCGATTTCCGATTCAATCTTCGAATCTGTTTATTTTCTCGCTCGTTTATCGGAATTAGGTGATTCAAGCGCCTGGAGTTTCGTTTCGAAACCGCCGTTCCGACTAACCCACTTAAACAAGGTTTTGCTACTGTAAAATTTGACCTAGTTTCAAATTGCTAAAACCGAGTCGTTTTCTTTTGACCTTCGACTTTCGTTGCTTTATTTGATTCGATTCTTTTTGCAACCAGGGTTCTTAAGTTGAACTTTCTGGTTAGATATTTTATTCGAGATTTTCCCTGTGCATTAGATGAGTACTTATTGTATGCTTGTTGTTTGTCTGCGTTAGATCACCCGGAGTGCGCCGCTTGTTACTTCGAGTCTCTAGGTTTCGCGGATCATCAGCAAGGCAAGTAACACTTGATCATACCTTTTCTACTACCCAGTTTTATGCATTAGCCTTATTCCTCAAACACTTGCATGTTTAGGATCTAATTAAATTGTGGGATGGGAAGTAGATTGAGGTAGTACCCATTACCTGTTTTACTTATGAAACCTTGGGAGTTACTTCTACGTTTGCTCATTATGCCATGCTATGCCAGTAGACGTGGATTGGGTGAGTGAATATCCATGACAGATGTGAGATTGTTAATTAATGGTTTATCTAAGGTGGCAACTTAAACACACATCTGGGTGGATTGAGGCACCTGGTTTCTAACAGGACTTGCCTGTATTTCTTCGGACCGCCACCCAGGCTCTAAGGGATCATAAGATTATTCAAACTGGAAACTTCCGTGTGCAGCCACAAGCCAATATGGGCTCTGGCATAGTTGAGTAAGTTGTGCGAACTCTTACGGGTAGGCTAGCTGATGTAGGGGATGTAGGTTGGTACGGTCTACCCACATGTAAGGTGCTAGTGCTTCTGAAAGGCTGTGTCTCGGTCATCCGTCTCTCAAACACCATGTAGTGCGAGAACCAAACGGAAGCGATCGAGTCTTGTGGGGAAAAGTGCGCTAACCTCTGCAGAGTGTATAAACTAATCATGATTAGCCGTGTCCCCGGTTATGGACGTCTTGAGTATCTAGTACTTGAATATCATGTGAATCTCAACATGTTACTTCTAATTAATATTATTGGGTTCTTAATGAGTACCTTTTTAATTGGGATTGAGGATGTTGTCAACCATTCTCAATGTTTAACAACCACCATGATAGTTAAACAAAATTATTCCTTTGAAGTAGGGAAAAATTAGCTTTATGCAAAACTGTAACCGTAGAGCTTTTCCACCAGCCATATATGCATGTAGTATAGGCTTATTTCCTTCGTTATCCTCTATGTGCTACATTGCCAGCATATTCCATGTGCTGGCCCATTTTCGGGCTGCAACTTTCATGTTGCAGACTTTTCAGACGACGAGTAAGGTGTTAGGTCATGGTTCTATACTCAGTGATGCCGATGGAGTTGTTGGACTCACTTATCTTCCAAGCCTTCCGCTGTTATCGTTACTAGATGGCCTTAAGCCATATTTATTGTAATAAGTCCTCTTTTGGACAACGCTGTAATAAGTGTGTGATTGCTACTCTGCTATAAATCTTTCGAAGTACTGTGTGGTGTCAGCATTACTGATCCAGGGCTGACACTGAGCACAAAGACTTGATCCATTCGGGTCGGGTGGCTACAATAATGTGGAAGAGGAGGAATCTGAGGAGTCAGACTCTAGTGTGGCGAGCTTAGCCCTCGCTACTGCTTACGTCAGCAAGTCCATCTTCAACACTGAAGAAAATGACCTCCCCAACTCTGCTGACAAGAGCGTCGATGACTATGCTCCCACCTACTATTTGATGGAAAAAGGTGCCAAGGTACTCAAACATTCCCCCTCTAACTCTAGTGAGGATGAATCTGATGACAATCTCAAGCCTGACTATTCCAAACTTGCTAAAATTGTTGTTAAACAACATAAGGCTTTGGAAAAGATTCAAAATCTACTAGACAAAAGCGATGACCTGTTGGGTGAGGAATTGAATTGAACTAAGACTCTGACTGATAATATTCAGAGACTTCAGACTAGGTTTGACAACCTTTAAAATCATCATAACACTCTCTTAACTGATCATGAGAAGCTTTCTTATGAATTTCTTCAGAGAAAGAAAGATCTTGAGAAGTTAAAAGTGAGTTATGAAGATCTTCAGAAGGAAAATGATTCATTGCTTCCTCAGCAGATCAGTTCCGCTCAGGAAGAATTTATTCCACTATGTATGAAATGCATTGAGCATGAATCTGCTAATTCTTCACCTGAATGATCAAATGCTTCTATTGCTGAAAAATCTTCAACTATCTCGGTGGTTACAAATTCCTCATCTGAGGATACCACAAGTATCACTGACGATAATGCAGGGCCGAAGGAATTGTATGTGACAGGCATTTACAAAAGCCTCAAAGGGCATCAGA
>LR880967.1:785599853-785622312 GCA_904067115.1 Aegilops sharonensis | reverse complement strand
AGAAGAATTTTGCTTATGTGGAGAGTAGTAAAATTTCTATGCTTGTAGAACATGAAAAGAATGCTTTTATGTGATGGTTATATTGTTGAATTCATTCATGATGCTACTGGAAATTATTATGAGGGAGGAATATATGCTTGTTGGAATTGCAATAATATCAAGTTTCCTCTCTATGTGCTTAAAGTTTTGAAGTTATGCTTGTTTTGCCTTCCTATGCTACTTGATTCTCTTCACCATAAATTGTTTGCTCACAAAAATCCCTATGCATAGGACATGGGTTAGACTTAAAAGTGCTAGTCATATGCTTCATGATGCTCCCTTTATGTTTTCATTCTTATCTTTCATGTGAGCATCATTGACATCATCATGCCTAGCTAGAAAGGCATTAAAGAAAAGCGCTTGTTGGGAGACAAACCAATATTTATCTTTACTGTTTTTGTGTGTTCACATGATTAACCTACTGTAGTAATCATGTTTTAAAGCTTTTGTTTCAATAAAGTGCCAAGTAAGACCTTTGGGATGGCTTGCGGTGATAGTTGATTTGATCTTGCTGAAAAACAAAAACTTTTGCACTCATTACCAGAATTTTAGAAAATCACAAAAGAATGCTTTTGATCAGAAATTTTTACACAATATTGATATACAAATTTCCCAGGTTGCCCCAATTTTTCAGAATTTTTGGAGTAGCAAAAGTATGGCTGCTGTTCAGATCATTACAAACTGGTCTGTTTCTGGCAGATTCTGTTTCCAATGCATAGTTTGCTTGTTTTCTAGTTTCTATGGCTTATATTTCTCAATATAAATTGTAGAAATGATATGGTACAGTAGGCATTGTGTGAGAACATTTATGAATCTTGTCTTGACAGTACCAAAGTGAATGATTTACTCTTTATCATACTAACCCATCTCACCAGGTTCCGTTAAGTTTTGTGTGATTGAAGTTTTCAAGTTTTGGGTGAGATAGCGATATGAGGAGAATAAGGAGTGGAAAGACCCTAAGATTGGGGATGCCCAAGGCACCCCAAGGTAATATTAAAGGAAGACTCAAACGCCTAAGCTTGGGGATGCCCCGGAAGCCATCCCATCTTTCGTCTTCAAAACCATCGGTGTACCTTACTCGGAGCTATATTTTTATTCGTCACATGATATGTGTTTTGCTTGGAGCGTATTTTCATTTTACTTGTTGTTTGAATAAAATCATTGGATCTGAAATCTTGAATGAGAGAGAGTCCTCCCATGGCTATTTAACTATTTGACCACTCATTGATCTTCACTTATATCTGTTTGGAGTAGTTTGTTATTTACTCTCGTGCTTCACTTATATCCTATGAGTAAATGGTTGAATGAATTGAGCATTATAAATCTGAAATTATATATGCTTCATATGCTTATCCCATGAGGAGTAATGAATTCACATATAAGATGTGTAGGTGGTAAAATTTATTCAAAGTTAGTAAACACAACATTGGTCACTTGAACAATTCATGAAAGAATATTGAAGGAAGAGAGATTTCACATATAAATATACTATCTTGGACATCTTATATGATTGTGAGCCCCATTAATTATTTCCAAACTTGAGAAAATTAATCGAAGTTGGACAAGGAAGAAAACGTAATGAGTTATGTTTGGGTATATTTGCATAGAAGTTATATTGTTATGGATCCTCTAACATGTGGTGCTTTCTTAGGATCTTTTGCTAGCCAAAATTTTGTACTAAGTAGAGATACCACTTGTGCATCCAAAAACCCTTAAACCCCGTTTCATGCCACGAGTGTCCACCATATCTACCTATGGATTGAATAAGATCCTTCAAGTAAGTTGTCATCGGTGCAAAAAGCAATAAAAATTGCTCCTAAATATATATGATCTTTTATGGTAAGGAAAAATAAGCGTTGTACGAACTTGTGATGGTAAAGAAATAATAGCGAGGGACTGCATAATAAAGGTTGCTATCACAAAGGGCAGTACAACGTGAAATTCCTTTGCATTAAGGGTTTACACATCAAAAAATAAAAAGCGCATGACAATCTCTGCTTCCCTCTGCGAAGGGCCTATCTTTTACTTTCATGTATTTACTTTTATGCAAGAGTCAATAGTATTCCTTCTTATTTCAACCTCAACTATTCTTTAGTTGGCAAGCATCATGTGGTGGGGAAAGATCTAAGCACATATGGCCATTCAAATATATTTGATCATGAATTATTATTGTTTACGATTATCTATATGATAAATAAGTTGGGAGGCGAAACATTAAGCCCCTATCTTTCTCTGTTCGACGGATGCTATTTGTTCTAAAAATATGCTTTGAGTGTCTTGGAAGACTATATGATAGTTGAGTATGTGGAATTTGCTAAATCAAAGCTCTTACGTAGACCCTTCCTGAAAATAAGATGAATTGCAATTGTTTGATGACTAAGAACATGGTTTGTTAGTTTTCAAGAAACTATATGGTCTATATTTTAACTTGTGAATAGCTTGCTAATTGACCATGAGAAGTTTTAAGAGATGAGCTACTGTTTATGATATATAATGATGCTAGAAAAAGTGATTGAAATTATCATTGATCAAACTTGTGCACTTGCTAGCATTCACACTTCATAAATTATTTCTATTATCATTTACCTACTCGAGGACGAGCGGGAATTAAGCTTGGGGATGCTGATACATCTCCAACATATCTGTAACTTATGAAGTATTCATGCCATGTTTACAACAATTTTATATGATTTTGGTATGATTTGATTAGAACTAACCCGGACTGACGGTGTTTTCAGCAGAACTACCGTGGTGTCATTTTTTGTGCAGAAATAAAAGTTCTCGGAATGGGCTGAAAATTTACGATGATTTTTTATGGACCAAAAGAGACCCCAACACAACCACAAGGGTTGGGGGCGCGCCCTACCCCCCGAGAGGGTGCTCCTGTCTTGTCGCTGCCTCGTGGACCCCCTTGGTGTGAGACCGATGCCAAAAATTCCTATAAATACCAAACCCTCGAAAATAAACCTAGATCAGGACTTCCACCGCTGCAAGCCTCTGTAGCCACGAAAAATAAATCTAGGCCCTCTCTGGCACCCTGCTGGAGGGGACCATCATCACCGGAGGCCATGGAGGAGGAAGCTGGAGGGGGCCATCATCACCATGGAGGCCAAGGACCAGAGGGAGAACCTCTCCCCATCTAGGGGGGAGGCCATGGAGGAGGAAGCACAAGGGGGAGACTCTCTCCCCCTCTCTCTCGGTGTTGCCAGAGTGCCGCCGTGGTGATCGTCTTCAACAACATCACCATCTTCATCACCTTCCTCATCTCGTGTAAGCGGTCCACTCTCCCGCACCCCGTTGTAATCCCCTACTTGAACATGGTGCTTTATGCCACATATTATGATCCAAAGATGTGTTGCCATCCTATGATGTTTTGAGTAGATTTATTTTATCTTTTGGGTTGATTGATGATCTAGATTGGTTTGAGTTGTATGTTTTATTTTGGTGCTGTCCTATGGTGCTTTCCGTGCCGCACACATGTGAAGGATTCCTGTTGTAGGGTGTTTCAATACGTTCATGATTCACTTATAGTGGGTTGCTAGAGTGACAGAAGCTTAAACCCGAGTAAATGCGTATGGGATAAAGGGGACTTGATACTTGAATGCTATGGTTGGGTTTTACCTTAATGATCTTTAGTAGTTGCGGATGCTTGCTAGAGTTCCAATCATAAGTGCATATGATCCAAGTAGAGAAAGTATGTTAGCTTATGCCTCTCCATCATATAAAATTGCAATAATGATTACCGATCTTGTTAACAATTGCCTAGGACAATTGCACACACCGAACCATCATTATTCCACACTCGCTATTCGTGATATATTGTGATATATTCTAACTTTATGATAACATCGCCTATTTTTATATTTTAGTTCTCCGATATCATGCAAAGCTATCATCTTCATACCCACAACGCAGTTTTATTTCTCGTTTCTAGATGGAAGCAAATGTTTGGTGTACATAGAGTCGTATCAGTGGCAGATAAGACTTGAGAGAATATTAATCTTACCTTTAGCTCCTTGTGGGTTTGACATTCCATACTTATCACTTTCACCTTTGGAAATTGCTACGATGATTCCTTGCACTTGGGGATTATCAGCTTGCCAGGAGCCGCGATGTGCGACGAAGGGCGCGAGCGGGCGCCCGTGGCCAGGTAGGGCGCGGCCATGGTCAGAGGCTGGTGCAACCGCGTGCAGGCTACAGCGGGACAACAACCGGGGGCGGCGCTGGCGGCAAGCGGGATGGGCGCGGTGGGGCAGAGGCAGGACTGCAATGACAGCTGCAGCGCCGGGGCGATGGGCACACGCGGCAGGTGATGACCCACAAGTATATGGGGTCAATTGTAGCCTTTTAGATAAGTAAGAGTGTCAAACCCAACGAGGAGCAGAAGGAAATGACAAGTGGTTTTCAGCAAGGTAATGTCTACAAGTGCTAAAATTGTAAGTAGCACAGTAGTTTGATAGCAAGATAATTTCTAACGAGCAAGTAACGATAGTAGTAACAAAAGTGCAGCAAGGTGGCCCAATCCTTTTGAGGCAAAGGACAGGCCAAAATGGTCTCTTATGGTAAGAAAAGTGTTCTTGAGGGTACACAGGAATTTCATCTAGTCACTTTCATCATGTTGGCTTAATTCGTGTTCGGTGCTTTGATAATTTGATATGTGGGTGGACCGGTGCTTAGGTGTTGTTCTTACTTGAACAAACCTCCTACTTATGAATAACCCTCTCGCAAGCATCCGCAACTACGAGAAAAGAATTAAAAATAAATTCTAACCATAGCATTAAACTTTTGGATCCAATCGCTCCCTTACAGAATAGTGCATAAACTGGGGTTTAAGCTTCTGTCACTCTCGCAACCCACCATCTAATAACTACACCGCAATGCATTCCCTTAGGCCCAAATATGGTGAAGTGTCATGTAGTCGACGTTCACATGACACCACTAAGAGAATGACAACATACATATCATCAAAATATCAAACACATATCAAGTTCACATGATTACTTGCAACATGATTTCTCCCGTGACCTCAAGAAAGAAAGTAACTACTCACAAATGATAAACATACTCAAGATCGGAGGGGTATTAAATAGCATAATGGATCTGAACATATAATCTTCCACCAAATAAACCATATAGTAATCAACTACAAGATGTAATCAACACTACTAGTCACCCACAAGCACCAATATATAGTTTTCATACAAAGATTGAACACAGGAGATGAACTAGGGTTTGAGAGGAGTTGGTGTTGTTGAAGATGTTGATGAAGATAGCCCTCCCCAAGATGGGAGAGTTGTTGGTAATGATGATGATGATGATTTCCCCCTCCAGGAGGGAAGTTCCTTCGACGAAATCGCTCTGCCGGAGGGCAAAAGTGCTCCTGCCCAAGTTCCGCCTTGAGGCGGCGGCGATTCGTCCCGAAAGTACTCTTCTTAATTTTTCTAGGTCAAAATGACTTATATACCAGAAGATGGGCACCGCAAGTGGGCCGAGGAGGGAAGCACCCACCAGGGCGCGCCTGGGCCTCCTCGCGCGCCCAGGTGGGTTGTGCCCACCTGGTGGCCCCCCTATGGCACTTATTTGCTCCAATAATTCTTAAATGTTCCATAAAAAATCCTTGGGAAGTTTCAGCTCATTTGGAGTTGTGCAGAATAGCTAGCTTGACGTAGCTTTTTCAGGTCCAGATTTCCAGCTGCGAGAATTCCCCCCCTTGGTGCATACCTTGTATATTATGAGAGAAAATGCATTAGAATTACTCAAAAAAGCATTATTATACAATAAAACAACATAAATAACAGTAAGAAAACATGATGCAAAATGGATGTATCAACTCCCCCAAGCTTAGACCTCGCTTGTCCTCAAGCGAAAACCGAAATCGAAAAACATGTCCACATGCTTAGAGAGAGAGGTGTCGAAAAAAAATATGGACATACAGCATCATGTGACTTATTATAACAGCAACAAACTTTAACATAAAACTTTTATCATAGAACTTTGATCATAGACTTATCATGAACAAGTGACAATTCATCACAACATTGAAGTATAAAGCATAAACTTTATTGGAAACCAAGAAACTATCTTCTCAGTCAACTTTGCAACTACAATTCATCATCTTTTCAGGAAGGGTCACGTATCGGAGCCTTTAGGCAAGTCCACATACTCAACCATCATTTAGTCTTGTATAATTGCTAACACTCACCGCGTACACATGAACAAAACGTTTCAACCAAACACATAGAAAGATAGGGGCTTATAGTTTCACCTCCCAACACACTCACCTCAAGGGTGATGTCAACAATAATAACTCATGTTGTCCATATTCAACTGGATATATGTGCCTAGATCTTTCCTCACCACATGATGCTTGCCAAAGGTGAAAAATAAAAGGAATAGAGAGAAAAACTTTGACTCTTGCATGAATGTAAATACATGAAAGTAAAAGATAGGCCCTTCGCAGAGGGAAGCATAGGTTGCCATGCGCTTTTTGTTTGTATGCTCAAACCCTTAGTGCAATAGAACGTCATGCTATATTGCCCCTTGTGATGGCAAGCTTTATTTTGCAGTTTGTCGCTTTTATTCTTCACCATCACAAGTTCATACAACGCTCAATTTTCCCTTACACTAAATGATCTCACACTTTTAGAAGCAATATTGCCTTTTTGCACCGATGACAACTTACTTGAAGGATCTTACTCAATCCATAGGTAGGTATGGTGGACTCTCAAACAAGATAGGGTTTAAGGGTTTTGGATGCACAAGTAGTATCTCTACTTAGTGCGGAGTTTTTGGCTAGCAAAGATAGGGGCAAGCACCACATGTTGAAGGATCTATGACAATATAACTTCTATGTGAATATGAACAAACATAATCATTAAGTTGTCTTCCTTGTCCAACGTCAAATTTTTTTGGCATATAATATTTTGACGGGTGCTCACAATCGTAAAAGATTTCCATGATAGTATATTTATATGTGAATCTTATCTTCCTTTATTAATTCTTTCATGAGTTGCATCATTGACCAATGCTATGTTTGTCAATCTACAATAAAATATTCTACTTATACTTTTCCCTGTGTAATGTCATCACTTACCATAAGATTAGCATATGATCTTTTTATTTTATTTCCTTTCTTTTTATTGCAACAAGAAAATAAAGAAGGCAAAACTCAAACTAAACTTTATTATATATCTCGCACACGATTACAAGGATTGATCTCGAAACAAACTCACAAAAAGAAAGGATCGAACTAAACTTTTATTCATCTAAAAGCAAAACATAACCAAGGATCGAACTAAGAAAGTAAAGGCAAAAGATAGTGGAGATGATACGATACCGGGGAACCTCCCCAAGCTTGGCGGTAGCCAAGGGGATTCCCCATACCCAATACTCAATTTTCTTTTGGTGGTGAATAAGAAGGTGGTGGTGATGAAGTAGAAGCGATCCGATCCAATACATCTCTGAGGGCATCTCTTAAGCTGTGAATCTCCCGAAGAGCTTGATGAAGCAGCTCAGTGTTCTTCTCTACTTCAGCCATGATATGTTTATATTCCGGACCCCAAGAGTTTGTCCCTGCGTCACTTTCTCTTGGACGAGATATGTCCTAATTGGACGGTATATGCACACGAGGAGTGTTTTTGAACCCATAATTACGAATCAAATTGTGAAAATTGTTTTGATGTAACCTGTGTAGAGGCCTCCTTGTAGGGAGTTCTTCCTGATCTCTTGGGCCTTCTTGATTGTTTAGGGACCTCATGGCTTTATGGGGGTTAGGATGAGTGGAGATACCAGCCATGGTCCCTCTCTCAGAAGTCGGAGAGTGAATTCCAAACGAGTCCCCCTCATCTTCCTCCATAACGATCTCCTCAAATTCCTCTCCCCTGGATTCTACCTGAAGCAACCAAGATTCATCTTCTTCGGTGTTGGAGGAGGGAGAAGACATGATGCCTGGCTAAACAGATCTGATAGAAAGCAGCAAGAAAAGAAAACAGGAGATTTCTCCACAATACGGAGGTCAACAGGTTCGGGAGGTATATGAAGATTTTTTTATCTTGGGGAACAAGCAGAGGAAGAAAAAAGGAGTCCGGAAAGCACCCGAGGTGGGCACAACCCACCTGGGCGCGCCTGGCATGCCAGGTGCGCCCCACTTGTATCGTGCCCACCAGGGTCACTTTCCTGGAAGTTTCTTATTTTCCTAATTTTCTAAATATTCCAAAACTAACAAAAAATATTTTTGCGGATTCTTCGGGGTCCATTTACTTACCGTATCACGTACCTCCCTTTTTTCATGATTCTGGAGTGTTCCGGAAGGTTTCCTTTATGTATTCTTCCGGTGTCAAAGTTAGGATAGTATTGCTTTCAACATTAATGGGCGTACCTGAGATATAGTGCTTTATTCGTTGCCCATTGACAAACTCTCGGGTTAGTGCCTTCGGCATTATTTATTTTGATAGCTCCGAATCGATAGACCTCCTCGATGACAAAGGGTCCATCCCATTTGGAGAGGAGTTTTCCTGCAAAGAAAATGAAATGAGAGTTGTACAAAAGAACATATTCTCCAACTTTGAACTCACACTTTTGGATTCTTTTGTCATGCAATCTTTTAACTTTTTCTTTGAATATTTTTGCATTTTCATAAGCCTGGGTTCTCCATTCATCTAATGAGCTAATATAAAATAGCCTCTTTTCACCAGCAAGTTTGAAATCATAATTGAGTTCTTTAATTGCCCAAAATGCTTTATGTTCTAACTCAAGAGGTAAATGACAAGATTTACCATAAACCATTTTATATGGAGACATACTCATAGGATTTTTATAAGCTGTTCTATAAGCCCAAAGTGCATCATCTAATTTCTTAGACCAATTCTTCCTGGACCTATTGACAGTCTTTTGTAAGATTAGTTTTATTTCTCTATTGCTAAGTTCAACTTGACTACTAGACTGAGGATGATAAGGTGATGCAATTCTATGGTTAACATCATACTTAGCAAGCATTTTACGAAAAGCACCATGAATAAAGTGTGAACCACCATCAGTCATTAAATATCTAGGGACTCTAAACCTTGGGAAAATAACTTCCTTAAGCATTTTAATAGAGGTGTTGTGATCAGCACTACTGGCTGGAATAGCTTCTACCCACTTAGTAACATAATCAACAACAACCAAAATATGTGTATACCCATTAGAGGAAGGAAAGGTCCCATGAAATCAAATCCCCAAACATCAAATGGTTCAACAGCAAGTGCATAATTTATAGGCATTTCTTGACGCTTACCGATATTACATATCCTTTGGCATTCATCACAAGACGAGACAAACTTACCTGCATCTTTGAAGAGAGTAGGCCAATAAAAACCAGATTGCAATACCTTATGAGCGGTTATGTCTCCCGCGTAATGTCCTCCATAAGCTTCAGAGTGTCATTTCCGTAGGATTTGTTCCTGTTCATGCTCAGGTACACAACGTCTAATAATACCATCTACTCCTTCTTTATAAAGACGTGGGTCGTCCCAAAAGTAATGTCTTAAATCATAGAAGAATTTTTTCTTTTGTTGGTATGTGAAGCTAGGTGGTATGTATTTAGCAACAATATAATTAGCATAGTCAGCATACCAAGGTGTACTATTAGAAACATTTATTGCAGCTAGTTGTTCATTAGGAAAGCTATCATTAATAGGTTGTGGGTCATCAAGAATATTTTCAAGCCTAGACAAGTTATCAGCTACGGGGTTCTTTGCTCCTTTCCTATCAGTGATATGCAAATCAAATTCTTGTAGCAGAAGAACCCACCTAATGAGTCTAGGTTTAGCATCTTTCTTTTCCATAAGATATTTTATAGCAGCATGATCAGTGTGAACAATTACCTTAGAATCAACAATGTAAGATCTAAATTTATCACAAGCAAACACTACTGCTACGAATTCTTTTTTAGTAGTAGCATAATTTCATTGAGAACTGTCTAGAGTTTTACTAGCATAATGAATAACATTCAGTTTTTTTATCAACTCTTAGTCCTAGAACAACACCAACAACATAATCACTAGCATCACACGTAATCTCAAAAGGCAAGTTCCGATCAGGTGGTTGAACAATAGGTGCAGTAATTAAGGCTTTCTTTAGTGTTTCAAAGGCTTCCATACAATCATCATCAAACACAAAGGGAATATCCTTTTGTAAAAGATTCGTAAGAGGCCTAGAAATTTTATAGAAGTCTTGATAAACCTCCTATAAAAACCAGCATGACCAAGGAAACTACGAATACCTTTGATATCTTTAGGACATGGCATTTTCTCAATTGCATCAACCTTGGCTTTGTCCACCTCGATGCCTCTCTCAAAAATTTTATGGCCCAAGACAATACCTTTGTTAACCATAAAGTGGCACTTCTCCCAATTCAAGACAAGATTTGTTTGTTCACATCTCTGCAAAACTCGATCAAGATTGCTTAAACAATCATCAAAAGACTTCCCATAAACAGAAAAGTCATCCATGAAAACCTCAACAATCTTTTCACAAAAATCAGAGAGTATAGCAGTCATACATCTTTGAAAGGTAGCAGGTGCATTACATAAACCGAAAGGCATATGTCTATAAGCAAAGGTTCCAAAAGGACACGTGAAAGTGGTATTTTCTTGGTCAGATTGTAAAACATGTATTTGTGAAAAACCAGAATATCCATCAAGGAAGCAAAAAATGTGTGTGCATGGATAATCTTTCTAACATTTGATCAATAAAAGGCAGAGGGTATTGATCTTTTCTAGTTGCTTCATTTATTTTTCTATAATCAATTACCATTCTATAGCCCGTGACAATTCTTTGTGGAATAAGCTCATTCTTATAATTAGGAACAACATTAATACCTCCCTTCTTAGGAACACAATGAACATGACTTACCCATCTACTATCAGCTATAGGATAGATTATACCTGCTTCCAGAAGTTTCAATATTTCCGTTCTTACCACTTCTTTCATCTTCGGATTTAACCAACGTTGGTGATCAATAATGGGTTTAGCATCAGGTTCCATATTAATCTTGTGCTGACATAGAGTGGGAATAATGCCCTTAAAATCATCAAGAGTATATCCAATAGCAGCTCTGTGCTTCCTTAGAACTTTCAATAATCTTTCTTCTTCATGTTCTGAAAGGTTAGCACTAATAATAACAGGATGTATCCTTTTCACCAAAGCTAACACCGACAGTTTGTTTCTCACAATCTATTTTGGCATTGACTGTGTTCAAGAAAGGTCTACCAAAAATAATGGGACAAAAGTCATCTTGTGGGGAGCTAAGAACAAGAAAATCAGTAGTGTATTTTATTTTCCCACACAAGACTTCAACATCTCTAAGAATACCAATTGGTGATATAGTATCTCTATTAGCAAGTTTAATAGTGACATCTATGCCTTCTATTTCAGCAGGTGCTATTTCATCTTTAATTTCTTGATATAAGGAGAAAGGAATAACACTCACACTAGCACCTAGGTCACATAACCCATGATAACAGTGATCTCCTATCTTAACTGAGACAATAGGCATGCCAACAACTGGTCTAAGTTTATCTTTTCCTTCAGGTTTGGCAATTATAGAAGCTTCACCACAGAAGTAAATAACATGCCCATCAATATTACCATCTAAGATATCTTTGACCATAGAACATTAAGTTCAACTCTGATTTGTTGTGATGGTTTGAGTGTTCTAACATAACTTTTGTTAACCACAGTTGATGCTTTAGCATGTTCCTTCATCCTAACAGGGAAAGGTGGTTTTTCAATATAATCAGTCGGAACAACTGGATAAACATTGTAAATGATAGTTTCTTCTTTAGCTTTTACCGGTTCTTTAACTTCTTATTTAATTGGTGGATGATATTTAAACCACTTCTCCTTAGGGAGATCAACATGAGTAGCAAAATATTCACAAAAGTAAGCTATATCTCAGAGTCAAGTCCATATTTAGTGCTAAACTTTTGAAAAGCATCGGTATTCGTAAAAGATTTAACACAATCAAACTTAGGTTCAATACCTGACTCTTTACCTTCATCGAGTTCCCAATCTTCAGAGTTGTGTTTAATTCTTTCTAAAAGATCCCACTGGAATTCGATAGTTTTCTTCATAAAAGAACCAGTACAAGAAGTATCGAGCATGGATTGATCATTACGAGAAAGCCGAGCATAAAAATTCTGAATAATAATTTCTCTTGAGAGCTCATGATTGGGGCATGAATATACATTGACTTAAGCCTACCCCAAGATAGAGCGATAATTTCTCCTTCAAGAGGACAAAATTTATATATATAATTCCGATCAAAATGAACTAGATGCATAGGATAATTTTTTTGATGAAATTCCAATTTCAAACGATTCCAGTTCCAAGATCCAATATCATCGCATAGCCTATACCATGTCAATGCTTTTCCCTTCAAAGATAAAGGGAAAACTTCTTAGCTTCATCTCAGGGCAAACCTGCAAGATTAAACAATCCACAAATTTCATCCACATATATCAAGTGCATATCAGGATGTTCGGTTCCATCTCCTGCATAAGGATTAGCTAGCAGTTGTTCTAACATACCCAAAGGAATCTCATATTCAATATTTTCAGTAGGTGCAGTAGGTTGAGGGGAAACTAATTGTGGTTCCGGTCGAGGTGAAGATACCCCAAACAAACCCCTCAAAGGATTGTTTTCCATAGTAGCAAGTGACAATAAATTTCAGCATGTAGTAATAATGTTTCCTTACCAATTTCCACTTACCAAGAGCGCTTCANTTCCAAGATCCAATATCATCGCATAGCCTATACCATGTCAATGCTTTTCCCTTCAAAGATAAAGGGAAAACTTCTTAGCTTCATCTCAGGGCAAACCTGCAAGATTAAACAATCCACAAATTTCATCCACATATATCAAGTGCATATCAGGATGTTCGGTTCCATCTCCTGCATAAGGATTAGCTAGCAGTTGTTCTAACATACCCAAAGGAATCTCATATTCAATATTTTCAGTAGGTGCAGTAGGTTGAGGGGAAACTAATTGTGGTTCCGGTCGAGGTGAAGATACCCCAAACAAACCCCTCAAAGGATTGTTTTCCATAGTAGCAAGTGACAATAAATTTCAGCATGTAGTAATAATGTTTCCTTACCAATTTCCACTTACCAAGAGCGCTTCATCCCCGGCAACGGCGCCAGAAAATAGCCTTGATGACCCACAAGTATATGGGGTCAATTGTAGCCTTTTCGATAAGTAAGAGTGTCGAACCCAATGAGGAGCAGAAGGAAATGACAAGTGGTTTTCAGCAAGGTAATGTCTGCAAGTGCTAAAATTGCAAGTAGCGGAGTAGTTTGATAGCAAGATAATTTGTAATGAGCAAGTAACGATAGTAGTAACAAAATTGCAGCAAAGTATCCCAATCCTTCTGAGGCAAGGGACATGCCAAAACGGTCTCTTATGATAAGCAAAGTGTTCTTGAGGGTACACGGGAATTTCATCTAGTCACTTTCATCATGTTGGCTTAATTCGTGTTCGGTACTTTGATAATTTGATATGTGGGTGGACCGGTGCTTAAGTGTTGTTCTTACTTGAACAAACCTCCTACTTATGTTTAACCCTCTCGCAAGCATCCGCAACTACGAGAAAAGTATTAAGAATAAATTCTAACCATAGCATTAAACTTTTGGATCCAATCGCTCCCTTATGGAATAGCGCATAAACTGGGGTTTAAGCTTCTGTCACTCTCGCAACCCACCATCTAATAACTAATCCACAATGCATTCCCTTAGGCCCAAATATGGTGAAGTGTCATTTAGTCGACGTTCACATGACACCACTAAGAGAATGACAACATACATATCATCAAAATATCGAACACATATCAAGTTTACATGATTACTTGCAACATGATTTCTCCCGTGACCACAAGAACGGAAGTAACTACTCACAAATGATAAACATGCTCAAGATTAGAGGGGTATTAATTAGCATAATGGATCTGAACATATAATCTTCCACCAAATAAACCATATAGTAAGCAACTACAAGATGTAATCAACACTACTAGTCACCCACAAGCACCAATCTATAGTTTTGATACAAAGATTGAACACAAGAGATGAAGTAGGGTTTGAGAGGAGTTGGTGCTGTTGAAGATGTTGATGAAGATAGCCCTCCCAAGATGGGAGAGTTATTGGTGATGATGATGACGATGATTTCCCCCTCCGGGAGGGAAGTTCCCCGACGGAATCGCTCCGCCGGAGGGCAAAAGTGCTCCTACCCAAGTCCCGCCTCGAGGCGGCGGAGCTTTGTCCCAAAAGTCCTCTTCTTAATTTTTCTTGGTCAAAATGACTTATATACCAGAAGATGGGCACCAGAGGTGGGCCGAGGAGGGCAGCACCCACCACGGCGCGCCTGGGCCTCCTGGCACGCCCAGGTGGGTTGTGCCCACCTGGTGGCCCCCCTCTGGCACTTATTCGCTCCAATAATTCTTAAATATTCCATAAAAAATCCTCGGGAAGTTTCAGCTCATTTGGAGTTGTGCATAATAGGTAGCTTAACGTACCTTTTTCAGGTCCAGATTTCCAGCTGCCAGAATTCTCTCCCTTGGTGCATACCTTACATATTATGAGAGAAAAGGCATTAGAATTACTCCAAAAAGCATAATTATACAATAAAACAACAAAAATAATGGTAAGAAAACATGATGCAAAATGGACGTATCAGCAGGGCGCGGCCGAAGGGGGGCAGCACGCGCGGCGGCGGCCTACAGTAGCTAGCAGCTAGCGGTAGAAGCGGCGGCAGCGTCTGCAGCAAGAAGTTCCAGCAGCGCGACAACAGCGGCTGCGGGCGCGCGAAGGCACGTGGAGGCGAGCTCGGCAGCGAGCGGCGCGAGGGCGAAGGGGTAGCAGCCGCGGGCGAAGGGGGCAGTGGCCACGCGCAGGAGCGTGCAAGCACTGGTGAGCGCAGGCACGGGCGCGGCCAACAGCAAGCGTGGGCGTGACTGGCGAGTGGGAGGCACGGGAAACGGGGGGAAGGGGTAGCGGAGGAGGGTTCACCTAGAGGAGGTCGATGGCGAGCTGTGAACGGATCAGGGGGAACCAAAGAGGCGGGACGACGCGGGGGTGCGGCGGCGGCCTTGCTCGGCTGACGAGGAACCTAGAGGGAGAGGGGCTAGGGGAAGTGAAGGGGATTTAGGGCTTGCAAGGGGGCCGCCGGGGAAACTAGTAAGACGTCGGGGCTTCGCCGGATGGCCGGCGCGTGGCTATCCTGGCCACGCATGCCGCGCACGCCTCCATGGCGCCCTTAGTTAACATGGGGAGGAAACGCTGCGGCTTGGTGGGCTGGGCTGGTCCTTGTGGCTAAGGCCTAGGGGGACAGGGGATATTGCCCTTTTTTATTTCTTTTTGTTTTACTTTTTATTCTTTTTTTGCATTTAATTTATATAGCAAATAGGTTTATAAAAATAAGAGACTTTGGCCCATAATTTTCAATGCAAATTTATGCACTACCATAAAATGGTTTGGGAGGCCTTTTAATTAGTTTGGAAAATCTTATAATTTTAAAAGCAATTGAAATATTGTTTTGGACCCTGTTTAATTGTTTTAGGGCATTTAAATATCTTATAAAATGTTGGTCCTTGTATGTTAATTACTTAGGGAATATTTGCAACCCAATGAAAATTTTTAGTTTACCTTTTGACGAATTACAAATCTGCCTTATATTTTGAATTTGAGTTTGAGTTTGATTTGGAACAAAATGATGATTGGCAAAATAATTGTGATGACTTGGCAATCATTAGCAAGTGTTTACTATAGCATAAACATCGGGGTGTTACACGCACCATGAAAGAAGCTGTCCTCAAGTCAATTCACCCTGCCAGCATGGAAGAGGTCTGACGGGCTACCGGCAGCGCCCATGGACATCGTGCAGGGCAGGGCTAGAGGTAAGGATGGTAGACTTATCTTTACCTACGATGTCCGTCGCGTGGTGGAAACCCAATGCAGTCGTCATGGGAGTCCAAGCTCCCGCGTCGATCGGCACCTAGGTCGCTCGACTATGGAGATGCACCGCCATGTGAGGCTGCCAGCGAACAAAAGCATGGCGCGAGTGTCGAGTGTTTTAGGGTATTCCACTTTTGCGTCTCACGGGAGCGTAGTGTAGGTTCAGTAGGCCCAAGTGAATCTCAGAAACAAAAAAAACACCAGAGCAGCGGCCCGAGAACATTAGCGCTCGTTACACGAACCTGGTTGCGCGACTGCATGCAATTAAGAGCCAATCAAATGGCCAAGGAGCCTAAAAGTGACTATCCATTAGATACAAATGGTAATGGCTTGAGAGGGCAGGAAAAATGCTCAGTTATCTATCCATATCTGCATCTATACCTAATAATAAAGGGGCTATTGTTTCTTGTGGTACATCACGAAAATTGCCCCTAAATTTGCAAAATATTACCCACCAATGCCACCTACATGTGATAGAAAAGTTTACACAGGGGAATCCCTCGCCTGGGCCGGCCCATGCAATAGGGACGTCCTATACTGCGCTCTGCGCGATGGGAGAAGACCCAGCACACACATTTGGGTTGGCCCGTGTCTGACAACCTGTTTTTTAAGTTTCGTTTTTAACTTTTATTTTTTCTTTTCCGTTTGTTTTTTTTTCTACTTTAAACAATTTGGGACTTCAAAAAAGTTTTGGAAATTAAAAAAATGAGAATTTTGAAATCAAATATTTAATAAATCATAAAATGTTTGTGGATTCAAAAAATATTCTAGATTTTTTTATAAAAAAATGTTTGCTTATTTAGAAAATGTTTGAAATTTTGAAAACAAATGTTCATAGAATCAAAAATTGTACATGATTTTTCAAAAGTTCTCGTATTAAAAAATGTCAATGAAATTGAAGAAATTTCACCAAGCCAAAAAATTTTCATGAATGAAAAAAATTCCTAAAAATTCAAGAACTGTTCATGACTTACAATATAGTTTATTCATTCATAAAATCTTCACTGGTTCAAAACATGATCTTGCATTTCAAAAAATGTTTGTTAAATCAAAAAAATGTTTTGAATTTTCAATATTGTTCCACCAATTTCCAAAATATTGTTCGTCCATCCTAGAAATGTGCGCCGATTCACGAAAATTGTTAAAAAATGTTTGTAAATAATATAAAATGTTCATGAATTCAAGAAATGTTCTTGATTTTAGAAAATGTTCACAAAATTGCAAAAGTGTTAATGAATTTGAAAAATGTTCACAATTACAAATATGTTCATGAGTTTAAAAAATTGTTCATGATTTCACGAAATTGAGAGTGATATTGTATCTCGATGATGTAACAGAATATGATCATGACCATTGGAAGTTATGATTTATTTTTCTCCCGTTGCAACGCACGGCCCTTTCGGTAGTCTAATAATAAAGGGGCTATTGCTTCTGGTGGTACGCATAAAGTTGCAAAATATTACCCACCGATGACACATATAATTGATAAAAAAATTGAGGTGAACCTATAAGTGATAAAGAAAACGTTTCACATAGGGTAATCCCTGCTTGGGCCGGCCCATACTGCAGCAACCTTCTTCTATACTGAACTCTGCACGCTGCTAGAAGACACAATGCGCCTGTTTGGCTGGCCCATGTTCGAGTGGCCTGTTTTTTATTTTTTATTTTCCTTTTCCATTTTTTTAATTTAAATAATTTGGGACTTCAAAAAAGTTCTAAAAAAATGTGATTTTTTTAATAATTCGTAAATGTTTGCGGATTCAGAAAATGTTCGTGATTTTGAAACAATATTCGCATATTAAAAAGAAATGCAATTTTGAAAGAAAACTTTCGGGAAATAAAAAATGTTGACGTTTTTTATAAAAAGTTCTTGTATTAAAAAATTAATGAAGTTGAACAGAATCACGCCAATTTAAAAAGGTTCATGAGTAGAAAAATATCCTAAAAATTTGAAAACTATTCGTGACTTACAAAG
The DNA here is from genome assembly GCA_904067115.1 of Aegilops sharonensis. NCBI lineage: Eukaryota > Viridiplantae > Streptophyta > Magnoliopsida > Poales > Poaceae > Aegilops > Aegilops sharonensis. Next base: position 785,604,312 of record LR880967.1, on the reverse strand, counting down.
TAGTTTATTGATTTATAAAATGTTGAGGGATTCAAAAAATTACCATGCATTTGTAAAAATGTTCTTTAAATCAAAAAAATGTTCATGAATTTTAAAAACTGTTCCACCAGTTTCAATAAAAGATGTTCGTCGATTCTAGAAATGTTCGCCTATTCAAGAAAAATGTTTTAAAAAATGTTCACACATTTTGAAAAAATGTTTATAAAGTGTTCGTCAATTCAATTTTTCATGATTTTAGATAATGTTAGAAAGTACATAAAAGTATTCATGAATTTGGAAAATATTCATAATTTCAGATATTTCACGAGTTTAAAAAAATGTTCATGATTTTTAAATTTTTTTTACGATTTCACGAAAATGAGAGTAATAGTGTATCGCGGTGATGCACCTAAATGTGGTCATGGTCATTGGAGATTATGCTGGCGTTTGGTTTACGGGCGAGGATACCTGGCTAAGAATATCCTTAGCCAGGTGGTTGGGGATAGCCAATTTAGGTCGTTTGGTTGTAAGGGATTGGGCGAGTTGGATAACCATATTATTTTGTTTGGTAGGGAGGATGGAGGTGGCTAGGGATAGCCATTTGTGTGTTTGGTTGAGAGGATGGAAGAGTGGATGATTGTGTCTCTGTTCAGAACGAGAGAGAACATTGGGCACATATAGAAAGAACAACAATGACAAGGTATCTATAATACCTAAATAGTTCATCCCCACTACGAAAACTCAAAACGGTGCCCGGGCTCATCTGCTCCCTTTCAGCAAAAAATTCAAAAGAAATACTAGAAAAATTCAAAAAATTCCAATTTTTTTATGGTGGTAGATAATTTGACGCGTGAGGTGCGCCCCAAAATTCAACTTATTTGGACATCTGACTAGCTCTCGGAAAAAAAGACAAATCGGGGTCAAAACAGTGCGTGAACAGTACACATTTTTACAGACCCTGATTTTGTCTTTTTTGCCGAGAGCTGCTCAGATGCTCAAATAAGTTGAATTTTGGGGCGCACCTCACGCGTCAAATTATCTACCACCACAAAAAAATTGGAATTTTTAAAAATTTTCTAGTATTTTTTTTTGAATTTTTTTCTAAGCCCGGGTGCAGCTGAGCCCGGGTGCAGATTAGCCGCACTCATCCCCACTATCCTATTTCTCTTGACATGCAAGCTATCCACCTCATCAATTGTGCCACATCATCATTTTTCTTCCAATCATCACCACCAACACCAACCTATATGGCCACGTTGTAAGTTATATTATCTGATTTAAATAACCCATCGAAGCCCAACCATATTTTCCCTCGATGAAGACGGATCACCTTAAATGACCCACGCACCAAAGGTGCCTCTTCAGTCTCCCTGGATTGTGGCACTATGGCCATATAGTCTTCGTCTGAAGTCTCCTCGGTTTCTCAGCACCAACCATTGATTTATGTCCGCACTAAATCTCTTCCTATTAAGCTCCACACCGGCACTCCGCCTTCTCTGACTAATGGTCTCCTCCATCAATGCACTTCCCTTCCATCTCGACAGCAATCTTTGTGTGAAGGAACATGCCACTGTATGCGCGTGCTCGGGCGTGGAGCCGGCATGGTTGAGCGCCTGAGGAGCAGTATGTACTGTGGAGTCGCAGACGAGGGAGCATCCAGCGGAGGATGAGGCCTCCAGTGGCGATGTCGGTGTGAAGGTGCATTAGGCAGTACCGGGGCAAGGGATTGGATCGATGGATTTCTCATATTGGGCTTGGCCATCTTCTTTGTATGTCTTTTCTTCTTCCCCTAAAATCGCACCTGGCAGGTTGGACCTCGGCCGCCATGGTGGTTTGGAGGCTGGAACTCGACCCTGAGGCTGAGGGCTGGCGGGCAAGTACTCTGTTCTACCACCGGGTCACCTGCTTACCCCTGTGGTAGATCTGACACTGCCTCCGGTGGCACCGCCGCCACTGTGTAATCATGTGTTTCCGTCGTACGCCTTCCGAGTGCGAGCTTCCTCATGGAGTAATGGAACGAAAATCAAAGAAACTGGTCTCACCGTGTTCTTCAACGCCCATATACAAGCCAGTGGACGAAAGACCACACAACCCTATTTATCTGTACGTATGTCTCCCTTCTGAATATATGTTCATTTGATTGATCCCTCTTACTTCCATGTCATGTCATCTTAGGTATATGAGATCATGTGGTTCGTATGCTCTTCTTGCATATTGCTTTGTTATGGCTGTTCTGTTTTGCTAGCACACAAAACTTTTTACGTGCCTGGCTGTTTGCTTGAGATACATCGTGACTGACTGATTGAGTTATTGATTCATTTTTGTAGGCATCTGGAAATTATAATGGATGCCGCCGTCATGGAAATAGGTTCTGACCGGTGAGAAACCCACATATAACCTCTACACTTGGTTCCTGTTGTATTTGCTATCTCATATTATTTTATCCTCCTACTTGCTTTAGTTCCCTATATAGTCTTCTTTCTCTATCTAGCAATTGCACGATCCACACTGCTTATTCTGAATTGCAACCAGGGATCTGTACTGGCAAATATGACCATGTCTATTCAGATTTCTGCGGCAACAAGCCTCTTGGTTCTTTACTTATTTTTCGAGTTACCTTTTGCATTGGCTGATGTTTAATGATGTGAAGATCTTAGCAATAAATCTTCAGGGGATAATGAAGTATTTATTGTTATTCTTAATTGTGTTTTGTATCAGGCATTGGCAACGAAGATCAAGAGATGCATTGTTCCCTTTCTCGTCTGGAACATTTTTATAACAGAATTTGTTTGTTATAGATTTTTGTTTAACCTTTTACGTGCATCTATCCTGATTGAAAACCTACGCATGTATTTTGCTGAATTCCACTATTTCTTCCAAATGCGAACCAATGATGAAGAACACAAACGAACCAATGATTTTTCTGTCAGAAAAATTACAACGAGTGTTTTTTTACTTCCATATGCGAGTCAGTGCCTCAACTCACCGTGTATGCATTGTTGACTATAAAAGAAACTCGGACATTATATGTCACAAGGTTGCACTAACCAAAAAGACATCCACAAATAAAATCAAATAGATCTTACTTAATTTGCATCACTTATATATGAAATATATTGTTTTATTATTATTATCACTTCCATATTAAATGTACCACATTATTGATTCAAATTGTTATCATCTTTACTATCTAAATGCTACTAAGAAACACCAAAAATTCCCGCAGCAACGAGCGGGGGTATTATCTAGTTGCTTAAAACCGCAAGTGTACACATCAAAATCCCTCATATACCATATTGCACACAAGAATTCATTCTCAAGAGATGTATACTTTTGATTGCTGAGGGATAAACAAAGGAAGTGATGTATCAGATCTCATACAAAGAGCAGCAAGACTGTACAAATAATCTGCACACAGATGATTCGCCCCCGTTCCCCGCCTCCATTCCCTGCCACCGGTGCCTCCATGCCCTGTCGCCGACACCTCAATGACCCGTCTCGGCACATCGGACCAGAGTGGAGAAGAGGGAGAGAGAAGACCAACAACACCACCGCTCCCATCATACCCCAGCCGCTGCCGCTGCTTGCGTGGGTGGGAGAGGTGGGAAGGTAAAGATAAGGAAGGGGGAAAACGCTTCGGCGCGGGAAGAGAGGCTCGTGCGCGGGTGGCTTCCCTCGTCCGCGAGTTTTTCGCGGGTATCGAAAGCCGACGTTTCCATCGAATATGCGTTTAATCTGGTTATCCGCATCCATCGCATCCTTCTATTCAAACACATGGCATCCCACAAAAATATGGCTATCCACAGCCAACCGAGGGATATCTTGAGAACCAAACACCACCTATTATTCTTTTTCTTCCGTTGCAATGCACGAGCCGTTTTGCTATAATAATAAAACACGTTCGCTTATGTCCGTCCATCACGACTTTCAAAAAGCCCTCGTAGTTTGTTGAAATCAACCGGCAGTCCACGTTTTAGTCATAGCCAAACCTAACTTTGCATTTTCTCAGAAACCCCCTAACGTTTCGGGTAATCAACCCACCATCCATATGTAAGTCAGAGAATCTTTTTTTGTGTGTTTTAACAGAAAACCACGTGATTTCCTGGTTAATCAATTCGGGATTTATCTAAAACAAATGCTTTTTTAAAATCATACATATCTTTTAAACTATAACTCCGATTTTAACATGTTATATATGAAATTTGATTAAAAATATGTAGAATCTAAATATGATGTTATTTTTAGTTGTTGCATATTTTAAAAATATTATTTTGGGTGCAAACTTAATCTATAGCGCACGGTCATTTTTTTTGTACAGACGGCGATCCGAATTGCAAATAAACACTCACTAAAACCAGATTGAGACGAAAGAAAATATCGATAACCACACCGGCACACCTCTGAAAACCTCTCTGGGAAAAACAACATATTTCTCATATTATTCCGAGTGAGAGCGCGTGCGCACGAGAGAGAGAGAGAG
>LR880967.1:785589043-785599422 GCA_904067115.1 Aegilops sharonensis | reverse complement strand
TGGACCTATTAGGGTCTTGAGTCATGGTTATTGGGCTAAGAGCATGTGTTATTTTCTCTCGCGTTGCAGCGCACATGCTCTTTCGCTAGAAAATTAATAATGTTTCTAAATATGCAACATAATTGAGTACGCTGATGGCCTGTGGTTGCCACGTAACTTCGTCGAGTTCAACTAGGAGTTGGGCATCATGGATGGAGAGGGCTTGCGCTGCATTTAATGAACCACACCTCGTTGGTAAGACGATCATCGAGATCGGCATGATGATTACCGGCACAACGTATGAGGTTATGACTACTGCGAGTCTCATTGTAGATGGCAGATGGGATGAGCACCTTCGCCGACGCCTCTCCCGTGCTATGAGAGACCAATCATGTGATCATAAATGTTGTGGCACCTCTACCTTGCGCCCCGACTGCCCTTGAGTTGGTGAGCGTGGGTAAAAATGTTTCCTGTGAGGGCATTTAATTAGGCTTAGTTTGCTCTGATGTGACGCCAAAAATGTTGTTTGTATGTTGCCTTAATGTTTGCTAAAATCAAGTTATATAAGGTTTGTTTTTTTGCGCAAAGATCAAGTTACAATCTTGAACACTACACTGGTTAAAAGGATGGAAGTATATTTTAATTTCACAAGTTAGAATGCAATATTAATTGTGTTGATTATGCAAAGACGCTAAAAAATAGTAAAAGATGTGAACTCAGTCCAACCAAATAGGATTATCATAGGTCACTGCAATGTCAAATACAACCTTGATCTGAATGTACGTATTAACAAAATTATACTTTTTTTGTTGCAGGACCAAAAGATGTATCAATGATACTTTGATATACTATTAATGACCTTCCTGGATATTTCAAGAGTACTATTGCACATCCTAATACAACAGAGGTTAGAGTATACAACAACAATCTCTTTACTGATGCTCGCATCAGGGAGACCTGTTGTTATACGGTGTAGATTTCTGAGAATTATTGTACGCGTTCAGGAGTTGCTTCTTCTTTTCGAGTTTTAGTCGTTGTTTCCTTAGCGCTTCTTTCATGCATACTAAATAAGTGGGTGTGGACTTGTATCGCAGCCCTATCTGCTTGTGGCAACAAGTAGAATAGCCAGGCCTCCACAGGACGTTTTCTTAAACTCATGCTGGCCTCCCCGATGGTCCATAATGCGGTGTTGATGCTCATGCGATGTTTTCTGTAAGCCTCTCTTCTAAGCATCCCTCTTATATTGAGATCAAAGAACCGGTCCAGTGCCAACCTTAGACGCACGCGAGCAGACATTTCACGGTACAACAAGATGGTCTTGGTCATACGGCCTTCATTCCATGTGAAGGTGCCATACTCGTTATGACGTCGAAGCACGAAACTTTTCTTACGAATCTTGATAATTGTTCTCCGTTGTCCTTCCCTGCGCGAAAGAAAATATCGATAACCACATAGGCACACCTATGAAAAACCTCTCAGGAAAAAACAACATATTTCTCATCTTAATCCGAGCGAGAGCGTGCGCGCGAGAGTGAGAGAGAAAGAGAGAGGGATGCCTTAGGACTAACCACATTTAAACGCGTTTTTGTTATGTGAGTGTTGAGGCCACAGTCAGCAACAACAATGTGATGCCTTGTTAAAATAAAGGACATGGACCTATTAGGGTCTTGAGTCATGGTTATTGGGCTCAGAGCATGTGTTATTTTCTCTCCCGTTGCAGCGCACGGGCTCTTTTGCTAGAAAATTAATAATGTGTCTAAATATGCAACATAACTGAGTACGCTGATGGCCTATCGTCTCCACCTAACTTCGTCCAGTTCAACTAGGAGATGGGCATCATGGATGGAGAGGGGTTGCGCCGCATTTAATGAACCACACCTCGTTGGTAAGACGATCATCGAGATCAATATGATGATCACCGGCACAACATACGAGGTTATGACTACTGCGAGTCTCATGGTAGATGGCAGATGGGATGAGCACCTTCGATGCAGCCTCTCCCGAGAGACCAATCATGTGACCGTAAAGGTTGTGACACCTCTGCCTTGCGCACCCCGACTGCCCTTGAGTTAGTGAGCGTGAGTAAAAATGTTTCCCGTGAGGGAATTTAATTAGGCTTAGTTTGCTCCAATGTGACGCCAATAATGTTGCCTGTATGTTGCCTTCATGTTTGCCAAAATCAAGTTATATAGGGTTTGTTTTTTTGCGCAAAGATCAACTTACAATCCTGAACACTACACTGGTTACAAGGATGGAAGTATATTTTAATTTCATAAGTCAGAATGCAATATTAATTGTATTGATTATGCAAAGACGCTAAAAAATAGTAAAACATGTTAACTCGGTCCAACCAAAGAGCATTATCATAGGTCACTGCAATGTCAAATACAACCTTGATCTGAATGTACATATTAACAAAATTATATTTTTTTTGCAAGACCAAAAAATGTATCGATGTATCGAAGATACTTTGATATACTATTCATGACTTACCTGGATATTTCAAAAGAGTACTATTGCACAACCTAATACAACAGAGGTTAGAGTATACAATAACAATCTCTTTACTGATGCTCGCATTAGGGAGACCCCGTTGTTGTAGGGGGTAGATATCTGAGAATTATTGTACGCGCCCAGGAGTTGCTTCTTCTTTCTGAGTTCCAGTCATCGTTTCCGTAGCGCTTCTTTCAAAGGCATACTAAATAAGTGGGTGCGGACTTGTATCGCAGCCCTATCTGCTCGTGGCACCAACTAGAATAGCCCGGCCTCCAGACGACGTTTTCTTAACCTCATGATGGCCTCCCCGATGGTCCGTAATACGGTGTTGATGCTCACGCGATGTTTTCTATAAGCCTCCCACCTAAGCATCCCTCTGCTCTTGAGATCAGAGAACTGGTCCAGTGCCAACCTTAGACGCGCGCGAGCAGACATTTCATGGTACAACAAGATGGTCTTGGTCATACGGCCTTCACTCCATGTGAAGGTGCCATACTCGTTACGACGTCGAAGCACGAAACTTTTCTTACAAATCTTGATAATTGTTCTCCGTTGTCCTTCCCTGCGCGAAAGAAAATATCGATAACCACATAGGCACACCTATGAAAAACCTCTCAGGAAAAAACAACATATTTCTCATCTTAATCCGAGCGAGAGCGTGCGCGCAAGAGTGAGAGAGAAAGAGAGAGGGATGCCTTAGGACTAACCACATTTAAACGCGTTTTTTTTATGTGAGTGCTGAGGCCACAGTCAGCAACAACAATGTGATGCCATGTTAAAATAAAGGACATGGACCTATTAGGGTCTTGAGTCATGGTTATTGGGCTCAGAGCATGTGTTATTTTCTCTCCCGTTGCAGCGCACGGGCTCTTTTGCTAGAAAATTAATAATGTGTCTAAATATGCAACATAACTGAGTACGCTGATGGCCTATCGTTTCCACCTAACTTCGTCCAGTTCAACTAGGAGATGGGCATCATGGATGGAGAGGGGCCGCGCCGCATTTAATGAACCACACCTCGTCGGTAAGACGATCATCGAGATCAATATGATGATCACCGGCACAACATAAGAGGTTATGACTACTGCGAGTCTCATGGTAGATGGCAGATGGGATGAGCACCTTCGATGCAGCCTCTCCCGTGCTCTGAGAGACCAATCAGGTGACCGTAAAAGTTGTGACACCTCTGCCTTGCGCACCCCGACTGCCCTTGAGTTAGTGAGCGTGAGTAAAAACGTTTCCCGTGAGGGCATTTAATTAGGCTTAGTTTGCTCCAATGTGACGCCAATAATGTTGCCTGTATGTTGCCTTCATGTTTGCCAAAATCAAGTTATATAGGGTTTGTTTTTTTGCGCAAAGATCAACTTACAACCCTGAACACTACACTGGTTATAAGGATGGAAGTATATTTTAATTTCATAAGTCAGAATGCAATATTAATTGTGTTGATTATGCAAAGGCGCTAAAAAATAGTAAAACATGTTAATTCGGTCCAACCAAAGAGCATTATCATAGGTCACTGCAATGTCAAATACAACCTTGATCTGAATGTACATATTAACAAAATTATATTTTTTTTGCAGGACCAAAAAATGTATCGATGTATCGAAGATATTTTGATATACTATTCATGACTTTCCTGGATATTTCAAAAGAGTACTATTGCACAACCTAATACAACAGAGGTTAGAGTATACAACAACAATCTCTTTACTGATGCTCGCATTAGGGAGACCCCGTTGTTGTAGGGGGTAGATATCTGAGAATTATTGTACGCGCCCAGGAGTTGCTTCTTCTTTCTGAGTTCCAGTCGTCGTTTCCTTAGCGCTTCTTTCAAAGGCATACTAAATAAGTGGGTGCGGACTTGTATCGCAGCCCTATCTGCTCGTGGAACCAACTAGAATAGCCCGGCCTCCACACGACGTTTTCTTAACCTCATGATGGCCTCCCCGATGGTCCGTAATGCGGTGTTGATGCTCACGCGATGTTTTCTATAAGCCTCCCACCTAAGCACCCCTCTGCTCTTGAGATCAGAGAACTGGTCCAGTGCCAACCTTAGACGCGCGCGAGCAGACATTTCATGGTACAACAAGATGGTCTTGGTCATACGGCCTTCACTCCATGTGAAGGTGCCATACTCGTTACGACGTTGAAGCACGAAACTTTTCTTACGAATCTTGATAATTGTTCTCCGTTGTCCTTCCCTGCGTGAAAGAAAATATCGATAACCACATAGGTACACCTATGAAAAACCTCTCAGGAAAAAACAACATATTTCTCATCTTATTCCGAGCGAGAGCGTGCGCGCGAGAGTGAGAGAGAGAGAGAGAGGGACGCGTTAGGACTAACCACATTTACACGCGTTTTTGTTGTGTGAGTGTTGAGGCCACAGTCAGCAACACCAATGTGATGCCATGTTAAAATAAAGGACATGGACCTATTAGGGTCTTGAGTCATGGTTATTGGGCTCAGAGCATGTGTTATTTTCTCTCCCGTTGCATCGCACGGGCTCTTTTACTAGAAAACTAATAATGTGTCTAAATATGCAACGTAACTGAGTACGCTGATGGCCTATCATTGCCACCTAACTTCGTCCAGTTCAACTAGGAGATGGGCATCATGGATGGAGAGGGGCCGTGCCGCATTTAATGAACCACACCTTGTCGGTAAGACGATCATCGAGATCAATATGATGATCTGTGACGCCACCGATTTAATCGTACACTAATCATGCACGCAAATGTGTACGATCAAGATCAGGGACTCACCGGAAGATATCACAACACAACTCTACAAATAAAATAAGTCATACAAGCATCATAATACAAGCCAGGGGCCTCGAGGGCTCGAATACAAGTGCTCGATCATAGACGAGTCAGCGGAAGCAACAATATCTGAGTACAGACATAAGTTAAACAAGTTTCCATAAGATGGCTAGCACAAACTAGGATATAGGTCGAAAGAGGCGCATGCCTCCTGCCTGGGATCCTCCTAAACTACTCCTGGTCGTCGTCAGCGGACTGCACGTAGTAGTAGGCACCTCCGGGGTAGTAGCCGTCATCGACGGTGGCGTCTGGCTCCCGGCTCCATCGTCTGATCGCAGCAACCGAGTAGAGATAGGGGGAAAAGGGGGAACAAGGCAACCGTGAGTACTCATCCAAAGTACTCGCAAGCAAGGAGCTGCACTACATATGCATGGATATATGTGTAAAGGGCCATATCAGTGGACTGAACTGCAGAATGCCAGAATAAGAGGGGGATAGCTAGTCTTATCGAAGACTACGCTTCTGGTCACCTTCGTCTTGCAACAGGTAGAAGAGGGTAGGTTGAAGTCCTCCAAGTAACATCACATAGCAATAATCCTACCCGGCGATCCCCTCCTCGTATCCCTGAGAGAGAGCGGCCACCGGTTGTATCTGGCACTTGGAAGGGTATGTTTTATTAAGTATCCGGTTCTAGTTGTCATAAGGTCAAGGTACAACTTCAAGTCGTCCTGTTACCGAAGATCACGGCTATTCGAATAGATTAACTTCCCTGCAGGGGTGCACCAACTTACCCAACACGTTTGATCCCATTTGGTCGGACACACTTTCCTGAGTCATGCCCGGCCGCGGAAGATCAACACGTCGCAGCCCCACCTAGGCACAACAGAGAGGCCAGCACACCGGTCTAAACCTAAGCGCGCAGGGGTCTGGTCCCATCGCCCTGAGCACACCTGCACGTTGCGTGGGCGGCCGGAAGCAGACCTAGCCTAGCAGGCGTTCCAGTCCAATCCGGCGCGCGCCGCTCCGTCGCTGACGTCTGAAGTGCTTCGGCTGATACCACGACGCCGAGTGCCCATATCTTTCCCACGTAGTTGGTTAGTGCGTATAGGCCCGTAGCCAACTCAGATCAAATACCAAGATCTCGTTAAGCGTGTTAAGTATCCGCGAACGCTGAACAGGGCCAGGCCCCCCTCTCTCCTAGGCGGTCTCAACCTGCCCTGTCGCTCCGCCACAAAGATCCATCCAGAGGGCCGTCGGGACAAAGGTCCTTTCAGCCCCCAATCCGTGAATCACTCGCGGGTGCTCCACAAGCCGACTCGACTTTAGTCTCCACATGTATCATGTATAAAGTATATAGTATATACCCGTGATCACCTCCCGAGTGATCACGGCCCGATAGTATAGCATGGCAGATGGACAAGAATGTAGGGCCACAGATGAAAATACTAGCATCCTATACTAAGCATATAGGATTGCAGGTAAAGGTAACAACAGTAGTAGCAAGGACAGGCTATGCAGCAGTATAGGATTAACTGAAAGCAGTAACATGCTACACTACTCTAATTCAAGCAGTATAGAGAAGAGTAGGCGATATCTGGTGATCAAAGGGGGGGCTTGCCTGGTTGCTCTGCCAAGAGAGAGGGGTCGTCAACTCCGTAGTCGAACTGGGGGTCGCCGGCAGTCTCGGGGTCTACCGGAAAGAAGTAACGTAGGGGGAACACAATAAATAACAGAGCAATCAAAGTATCACAAAGCGTAACATGGCAATACGCGGTGCTAGAGGTGACCTAATGTTGTAGGAGGTGATACTGGTGAAGGGGGGAAACATCCGGGAAAGTATCCCCGGTGTTCCGTGTTTTCGGACAAATGAACCGAAGGGGGAAAGTTGCGTGTTTGATATGTTAGGAGTGTGTGGTGGACGAACGGGCTGCGTATCCGGGTTCGTCTCGTCGTTCTGAGCAACTTTCATGTTGAAAATATTTTAATCCGAGTTACGGATTAAAAGATATGATTTTCTAAAGATTTTATTAATTTCTGGAATTTAATTAAGTATTTAAATTAATCCGGAAAATAGATTAATGACATTAGCATGATGTCATGCTGACATCAGCAGTCAACATAGTTGACTGGGTCAAACTGACACGTGGGTCCCGGTTGTCATTGTCTAAGACTAACTAATCAGGTTTAGATTAGTTAGTCTAACTAAAATGATTAGGTTTATTAACTGCAATTAATTAGGTTAACTAATCAGGATTAGTTAAGTTAATTAATTCGTTAATTAATTAATTAATTTTTTTATTTATTTTAATTAATTATTTATTTATTATTATTATTTTATTTTTTATTTTATTTTGAAATCCTTCTTCTTCTTTTTTTTAATCCCGTTCTAGGGCGGGGCCCCCTAGTCAGTGGCCCGGGGGAGGGGGGGGGGGCTTAGCGGATCGAGCGCTGGGTGCGGGCGTGTGGGTGCGGGGCGCACCCAGGCACCCACCACGCGAGGGGAGGCGAGGCCGGCCAGGGCTGTGCCCGGCGGCGGCGAGGCCACGGCGGCCAGCGCGGGCGCGGGCCGGCGCTGGAGGCGGCCAGGGGTCAGCAGCGGAACGGGGGAGAGGGTAGCAGGGGGATGGGGTTCTCACCCCGTTGTAGGGGAGTTCGGCGGTGAGGCGCGATGGCGCCGGCGGGGAGGAGGTCGGGGAAGGCGTCCGTCGGGGAGGTGGAGGACTAGGCGGCGACGGGCGGCGACGCGGTGGTCCGGCGACGAGGTCGAGGCGGTTGCCTCGATCTAGAACGATGCGGGCCAGCAAGGGGGGCCCGTTGGTGGCGACGGCGCGGGGCGGCTCGTGGGGAGGAGGACGGAGACGTTCGACGGAGACGGGGAGGCGGTCCGGCGACGGGCGCGGCGATGAGGAGGCCGTTGATGGAGAAGACGAGGACGAAGGTGATGGGGACGGCAGCCCGGCGTCGGCGCGGTCGCGGACGAGGTGGCGAGGGCGTCCAGCGAGGCGGGGCTCCGCGGAGGAGGTCCGACGAGGGAGGAGAGGCCTTCGAGCGGCGGGCAGCGGCGGGAGCGCCGCGGGGTCATGCCCCCGTTCCAGCACGGGTCGAGTAGGTGCGGGGCACCATGCGGGAGGAGATAGAGAGGCGAGGCGGTCCGGCGCGTCGGGAGGCGGTGCTGGGGACGGGCGCCGGTGTCAGGGACGCGGAACGGCGGGGATCTGGCTCCTCTCCCCCGATCCAGATGGGGGAAGGGGGAGAGTGGCGTGGGAGAGATCGAGGGAGTGGGGGAGATCGTACGGGGGGAGAGTGGGGGGTTACGGGCTAGGGTTTTGGTCGGGGTGGGGATAAGAGGAAGAGGTGGGCCGGCCTGGTGGCCTGGATGCCCAGTTGGGCTGGCCAGCTGGGCCACGGTTGGCCCAGTGGGGGAGAGGTTGTTTTCCTTTTTTTTTTACTTTTTTTTTATTTTCTATTTTATTTTAAGTTTCTTTTATTTTCAGTTTTATAAAATTACCACTAGTGCCTAATTTGTATTTACCAATAAACTACTACGAGATTAACTCTTAACCCATAATAAAATAGTGTTAGCATTTTATAAATTCAATAGGCATTTGTTTAATTGTTTTCACTATTGTTTTAATTGTTTTAGGGCCTTTACACATTTTATCAAAGTTTGGTTTCTCCACCATAATTACCTATGTATTATTTGGTTCACTCTGAACATTTAAATTTTAATATTTGAAAACTTTTATTGTTGGCTCGATTTTGAATTTGAAATTCGAACTAGGTTCCGAACTAACGCGAGTTTATCCACAGTAACCGAGGTGACATGGCATCATTAGCGGGGATTGCTGTAGCTTAATTACCCGGGCGTCACAATTCTCCTCCACTACAAGAAATCTCGTCCCGAGATTTAAGAGGGGAGTAAGGGGAAAGTTCTGGTTACGATATCCTAACGGATCTTCTCGAAGAAGTTAATCCCTTTCGTTGATGTCTTCAATTCTTTATTCCGATGCATCATGATAAACTTGTCATCATTTCTTCGGGAACTCCATCGTACTTACGAAAGGATAAGGGCAGCTCACTATGACATAATGCTTTTGAGGGAAACAATCTGGGGTTAACCCATGAATTAGTATAAGATTATCTCTCGAGTTGAATATATGAAATACCTCGAGAGTAAGGTTCGAAGGTACCATAATAGGCTCCAAGCGGATAGATAGTTGCTCGAAGCCTGAAACAGAGTGACAAAGGGGTTCAGAGTAGCGAGAGTAAGTATTGCGTCTGATACCAGAATAGATCACTAGGACAGTGGCCCATGGATTACATATGAGTCCACGCGCGAGGAATAACTTTGGGAATAGGGGGTGTACAGGACAGTCAGGTTTCGATCCTGTGGAACTGTGGGTTATGGGCCCACCATGTGGTTTTTTTTAGTAGGAGCAGTGACATCTTTCACGGTCATGATAGCAAGGCAAGTTAGAGAGCACCATGTCAGTTATGTCGGCAACAACGTTGGTACCAAGGGCGAGGGACGAAGAGAACCATTTTCCTGCTCGTTGCATCGAGGCGGACCAATAGGCAAAGTTCTCGTCCATCAGTGGTTACCGGAATGTCATCAACAATAGTAACAGGGTCTTACTAACAGATTTGTACACCGAGGTGTTTACATAAGCAGGAGAATATCACTGCTCAGATCATATAGATCATAGGCAACGTTAAACCAACCAATGGAAGGAAAATTCGATTATCAGTTTAAACAAAACAATGGAAAGGAAAAATGTGTTTAAACACATATTTCAGGGGTATATCCTTCCCAAGGACAAGCGGGGCATGATATCCATGACAAGATAGAAAGTAGAAGACCATTAAGGTAAGGGGAGGAATTTCACGATATTACCCATACAACGGTGTTAGGATAAATGATAAATAAAATTTAGCATCGTGCTTCAAATGTTCCTGTTGAAAATCGGAGTACCATTGACATGCTTCGAGATAGCATTGACATGGTCTTCATGTGAAGATCAGACTCTGGAAACACGAAGGATCCATCAGGAATAACTTGTAGAATAAGTCTTACAATTTCCTCATGGATGAATGGATAACCTTGCTGAAAAGGAATCTATAATGATAGGTCCTCCAGCC
>LR880967.1:785565041-785583778 GCA_904067115.1 Aegilops sharonensis | reverse complement strand
ACCCGGCGATCCCCTCCTCGTATCCCTGAGAGAGAGCGACCACCGGTTGTATCTGGCACTTGGAAGGGTGTGTTTTATTAAGTATCCAGTTCTAGTTGTCATAAGGTCAAGGTACAACTCCAAGTCGTCCTGTTACCGAAGATCACGGCTATTCGAATAGATTAACTTCCCTGCAGGGGTGCACCAACTTACCCAACACGTTTGATCCCATTTGGCCGGACACACTTCCCTGGGTCATGCCCGGCCGCGGAAGATCAACACGTCGCAGCCCCACCTAGGCACAACAGAGAGGCCATCACGCCGGTCTAAACCTAAGCGCGCAGGGGTCTGGGCCCATTGCCCTGAGCACACCTGCACGTTGCGTGGGCGGCCGGAAGCAGACCTAGCCTAGCAGGCGTTCCAGTCCAATCCGGCGCGCGCCGCTCCGTCGCTGACGTCTGAAGTGCTTCGGCTGATACCACGACGCCGAGTGCCCATATCTTTCCCACGTAGTTGGTTAGTGCGTATAGGCCCGTAGCCAACTCAGATCAAATACCAAGATCTCGTTAAGCGTGTTAAGTATCCGCGAACGCCGAACAGGGCCAGGCCCCCCTCTCTCCTAGGCGGTCTCAACCTGCCCTGTCGCTCCGCCACAAAGATCCATCCAGAGGGCCGTCGGGACAAAGGTCCTTTCAGCCCCCAATCCGTGAATCACTCGCGGGTGCTCCACAAGCCGACCCAACTTTAGTCTCCACATGTATCATGTATAAAGTATATAGTATATACCCGTGATCACCTCCCGAGTGATCACGGCCCGATAGTATAGCACGGCAGATGGACATGAATGTAGGGCCACAGATGAAAATACTAGCATCCTATACTAAGCATATAGGATTGCAGGTAAAGGTAACAACAGTAGTAGCAAGGACAGGCTATGCAGCGGTATAGGATTAACTGAAAGCAGTAACATGCTACACTACTCTAATGCAAGCAGTATAGAGAAGAGTAGGCGATATCTGGTGATCAAAGGGGGGGGGCTTGCCTGGTTGCTCTGGCAAGAGAGAGGGGCCGTCAACTCCGTAGTCGAACTGGGGGTCGCCGACAGTCTCGGGGTCTACCGGAAAGAAGTAACGTAGGGGGAAAACAATAAATAACAGAGCAATCAAAGTATCACAAAGCGTAACATGGAAATACGCGGTGCTAGAGGTGACCTAATGCTGTAGGAGGTGATACTGGTGAAGGGGGGAAACATCCGGGAAAGTATCCCCGGTGTTCCGTGTTTTCGGACAGATGAACCGAAGGGGGAAAGTTGCGTGTTTGATATGTTAGGAGTGTGTGGTGGACGAACGGGCTGCGCATCCGGGTTCGTCTCGTCGTTCTGAGCAACTTTCATGTTGAAAATATTTTAATCCGAGTTACGGATTAAAAGATATGATTTTCTAAAGATTTTATTAATTTCTGGAATTTAATTAATTATTTAAATTAATCCGGAAAATAGATTAATGACATCAGCATGATGTCATGCTGACATCAGCAGTCAACATAGTTGACTGGGTCAAACTGACACGTGGGTCCCGGTTGTCATTGTCTAAGACTAACTAATCAGGTTTAGTTAGTCTAACTAAAATGATTAGGTTTATTAACTACAATTAATTAGGTTAACTAATCAGGATTAGTTAAGTTAATTAATTCTTTAATTAATTAATTAATGTTTTAGTTATTTTAATTAATTAACTATTTATTATTTTTATTTTTATTTTTTATTTTTTTTAAAAAAATCATTCTTCTTCTTTTTTTTTATCCTGTTCTGGGGCGGGGCCCCCTAGTCAGTGGCCCGGGGGGGCCTTAGCGGATCGGGCGCTGGGTGCGGGCGTGTGGGTGCGGGGCGCACCCAGGCGCCCACCACGCGAGGGGAGGCGATGCCGGCCAGGGCTGTGCCCGGCGGCGGCGAGGCCACGGCGGCCAGGGGTCAGCAGCGGAACGGGGGAGAGGGTAGCAGGGGGATGGGGTTCTCACCCCCGTTGTAGGGGAGTTCGGCGGTGAGGCGCGATGGCGCCTGCAGGGAGGAGGTCGGGGAAGGCGTCCGTCGGGGAGGTGGAGGACTAGGCGGCGACGGGCGGCGAGGCGGTGGTCCGGCGACGAGGTCGAGGCGGTTGCCTCGATCTAGAACGATGCGGGCCAGCAAGGGGGGGCCCGTTGGTGGCGACGGCGCGGGGCGGCTCGTGGGGAGGAGGACGGAGACGTTCGACGGAGACGGGGAGGTGGTCCGGCGACGGGCGCGGCGATGAGGAGGCCGTTGATGGAGAGGGCGAGGACGAAGGCGATGGGGACAGCAGCCCGGCGTCGGCGCGGTCGCGGACGAGGTGGCGAGGGCGTCCAGCGAGGCGGGGCTCCGCGGAGGAGGTCCGACGAGGGAGGAGAGGCCTCCGAGCGGCGGGCAGCGGCGGGAGCGCCGCGGGGTCGTGCCCCCGTTCCAGCACGGGTCGAGGAGGTGCGGGGCACCATGCGGGAGGAGATAGAGAGGCGAGGCGGCCCGGCGCGTCGGGAGGCGGTGCTGGGGACGGGCGCCGGTGTCAGGGGCGCGGAACGGCGGGGATCTGGCTCCTCTCCCCCGATCCAGATGGGGGAAGGGGGAGAGAGGCGTGGGAGAGATCGAGTGAGTGGGGGAGATCGTGCGGGGGGAGAGTTGGGGGTTACGGGCTAGGGTTTTGGTCGGGGTGGGGATAAGAGGAAGAGGTGGGCCGGCCTGGTGGCCTGGATGCCCAGTTGGGCTGGCCAGCTGGGCCACGGTTGGCCCAGTGGGGGGGGGGGGGGTTGTTTTACTTTTTTTAATTATTATTTTCTATTTTATTTTAAGTTTCTTTTATTTTCAGTTTTATAAAATTACCACTAGTGCCTAATTTGTATTTACCAATAAACTACTACGAGATTAACTCTTAACCCATAATAAAATAGTGTTAGCATTTTATAAATTCAATAGGCATTTGTTTAATTGTTTTAGGGCCTTTACACATTTTATCAAAGTTTGGTTTCTCCACCATAATTACCTATGTATTATTTGGTTCACTCTGAACATTTAAATTTTAATATTTAAAAACTTTTATTGTTGGCTCGATTTTGAATTTGAAATTCGAACTAGGTTCCGAACTAACGCGAGTTTATCCACAGTAACCGAGGTGACGTGGCATCATTAGCGGGGATTACTGTAGCTTAATTACCCGGACGTCACATGATCATTGGCACAACATACGAGGTTATGACTACTGCGAGTCTCATGTAGATGGCAGATGGGATGAGCACCTTCGATGCAGCCTCTCCCGTGCTCTGAGAGACCAATCATGTGATCGTAAAGGTTGTGACACCTCTGCCTTGCGTCCCCCGACTGCCCTTGAGTTGGTGAGTGTGAGTAAAAATGTTTCCCGTGAGGGCATTTAATTAGGCTTAGTTTGCTCCGACGTGACGCCAATAATGTTTTATGTATGTTGCCTTCATGTTTGCCAAATCATGTTATATAGGGTTTGTTTTTTTCGCAAAGATCAAGTTACAATCCTGAACACTACACTAGTTACAAGGATGGAAGTATATTTTAATTTCATGTCAGAATGCAATATTAATTGTGTTGATTATGCAAAGACGCTAAAAAATAGTAAAACATGTTAACTCGGTCCAACCAAATAGCATTATCATAGGTCACTGCAATGTCAAATACAACATTGATATGAATGTACATATTAACAAAATTATATATTTTTTGCAGGACCAAAAGATGTATTGATGTATCGAAGATACTTTGATATACTATTCATGACTTTCCTGGATATTTCAAAAGAGTACTATTGCACAACCTATACAACAGAGGTTAGAGTTTACAACAACAATCTCTTTACTGATGCTCGCATTAGGGAGACCCCGTTGTTGTAGGGGGTAGATTTCTGAGAATTATTGTACGCGTCTAGGAGTTGCTTCTTCTTTCTGAGTTCCAGTCGTCGTTTCCTTAGCGCTTGTTTCAAAGGCATACTAAATAAGTGGGTGCGGACTTGTATCGCAGCCCTATCTGCTTGTGGCACCAAGTAGAATAGCCCGGCCTCCACACGACGTTTTCTTAATCTCATGATGGCCTCCCCGATGGTCCGTAATGCAGTGTTGATGCTCACGCGATGTTTTCTATAAGCCTCCCACCTAAGCATCCCTCTGCTCTTGAGATCAGAGAACCGGTCCAGTGCCAACCTTAGACGCACGCGAGCAGACATTTCACGGTACAACGATGTGGTGCTGGTCATACTGCCTTCACTCCATGTGAAGGTGCCATACTCGTTACGACGTAGAAGCACAAAACTTTTCTTACGAATCTTGATCATTGTTCTCCGTTGTCCTTCCCTGCATAATGCAAAACCATGACTTCAAATTTAATCAGCTAAACGAGGTGAAAATCATGCTGCCAAACATCAGAAGGAACCATTGGAACCAACAAATAGAAACACAAGTAAAGGTAGCATCTAAGAGCTTTTTCAAAATAAAATCTAGAAGAAACATCCACACAAAGTATATTGCTTCAATATTCGGTTAAGACATATGCGGACGAGTATTAAAAGGGGAATGTCGGAATTTACATAACTACGCAAAAGTGAACATCAAAAGTTGAGAAGCAGCCAAATTTGTCTATTCACACAACTAGCGTAAGGGCACATTCTATTTATTAACCAAAGTTTACATATATAGACTTCATGATAACCTACATTGAAGGGTTCTTTTGGCGAGGAATTGATGTTTTCATTCACTGTTTTCAGAACTTGAAGACTAAAGGTTTGGACTTTGAACGGTTTCCAGAGTAGGGTATAAAATAGTACTCCTTTCGTCTCAAAATTCTTGTCTTAAATTTGTTTAAATACGGATGTATCAAGTCACATTTTAGTATTAGATACATCCGTATCTAGACAAATTTAAGACAAGAATTTTGGAAGGAGGAAGTATCATTAAAAACTTCTTTAAATGTGAATCTATCAATATGGTTTTTATGACACATACTTTACTTTTGCTAGTCAAATATATGGACAAAATTTTGATTAAAATATGAGGGGATTAATAGACCAGGACGGACGAAGTAACTATAACAGTAACAACAACGCTTCCCGCATCATTAGTAATATAAAAGTTGCAACTGATAATACATTTCTTAGAGATGGGTGAAAAGTTACGGCATCATCTCTCTTTCTTTGCCTACAATAAAGTTGTGCCTGAAGTTACTAACCTCATCGAACTTATGTAGCCGGTGTTTCGCTGCTTCTCCATATAGGCACCTGATTAACGAGAAACGATCTACAGTTGAGTTTACACTTTGGCAGCCAACGATTTGATAAAGGTGCAGCAAACTAGAGAGAAACATAAGTACACCTTCTTTTTGGGCGGAAGAATTCGATGATGCGTTTCCCAATTATTAGAGGATCCCGTCCACTACTAGGTGGAAGCAAATAGAGAAATATCCACCCTGATAAATAAAATAAACAGCCGATTACAATGGAGTTATATAAGGCGGCGCAAACCGTGTGGCCTGATCCAACTCCGATTCCCGATTCAATCTGGACTTCTTTTGCCCTTTTTATTTCGGAAATGTTAACGCCCACACGTGTGAGTGTTTGCACATCGCCCACACGTCTTCATCATCACTCATTTTATCACGTATGAATAGATAACATCAGCAGATTTTTTTTTATTTTCGACTTAAAAATGTTGTATCTCCTAAATAAAAAAGCGAACTAAAAATCCGTTTTCACCATTAAATCCGTCTCGACGAGATCTTCAAAATTAGACCCCATGTTAATATGTTTTGACGAATTTTTTTTTTTTTGCCAGAAATTGCCACGATGTTTACACTGCAGTTGCCATAGGGCTTAAACTAAAGTTGCCATGTGGCAATTTTAGTTTGTAGATCATGACAATTTTAGTATTTTGATGATGGCAACTTCAGTACTTTGACCATGAAAATTATTTTTTGTATGAACCATGGCAATTTTACGTGCATGTATCATGGCAATTTTAGTTTATGGTTCATGGCAAGTCTAGTTTTTTAATTCCCCGTTTTATAAATGTCAAAATTTACTTTTAAATGTAGAAGAAAATAGCTGAAATATATCATGGCAACTTCAGTGTAAACATTATGGCAATTCATATGCAATAGACATAGCAACTTTTAATTCAAAAAAAATTTCATCAAAATATATCAACATGTGATCTAGTTTCGAAGATCTCATCGCGAGGGATTTAATGCTGAAAACGGATTTTCAATCGGATTTTTCGTTTAAGAGATAAAACATTTTAAAAACTGAAAATCCAAAAAGATTCCTGCATGTATGCATGCGATGACGTGGCAATCTGTTTACATTAGAGACGTGTGGTGCGTCTCCCTTCCTGCCATACGTGTGGCAGTTAGCGCGACCCTTTTATTTTTGAGAGGGACTGTTTTTTTTTTGTTTTACAGGCAATTTTGCAAACCGGCGCCTGCAGCACACCCCGCTACGAACAAGACACGGTTTATTCTCTTGCCTTTTAACCACTAGACCATTACAGTACAGTGATTTCTTTCTTCTTTGCTTTCTTTTTATTCTCCTTGTCTAAGTTTTTCCAGTTCGCTACTGTTCTGGACAGCGTACTCGGTTTTTATTTTTCCTTTTTTTGTTTTCTTAAATGCACGGATTATTTTTTTCAAGTTCTCGATCCTTTTTCGGTTTTATGAACTTTATTTTTTCAATTTTGATGAACTTTTTTCAAAGCGATGATTTTTTTTTCAAAATCGATAAACTTTTTTCAAAATCAAAGAAATCCTTTTAAATTCAATGAACTTTTTTCAAGTTTGTTGAACTTTTTTTAAAATCCATGAACTCTTTTCAAATTCGATGAACTTTTTTCAAAGTGACGAACTTTTTTTTCAAAATCGATGAATTCTTTTAAAATTCGGTGAACTTTCTTTCAAATTTGATGAACTATTTTTAAAAACGATGAACTTTTTCAAATTTGTGAACTATTTTTTATATCGCTGACCTATTTTTGATCTATTTTTCAAAAGTCAAAGGTCAAATGGTCTGAACGATTAACAGTTTTTTTTTTCGAAATTGACCGATCAGATGACTTGGCTTGCGAGCGAGCGAAGGAACAGGGTTGCGGTCGAGCGAAAGGAAACGGTCGAGCGAAGTTGTTTGTTGGGCCGGCCCACAAGCTCCAGGCTGTGAGCGCCAGCTTACCTAATTGGCGCTGCCAATTAGGAGCTCCCGTCCCTGCTTTTCCCCTTAATATAATAATAATAAAAAGTAATCCTAAATAACGGGCCAGGATACCAGACCCTCACTCACTAGTTCGTACAAAAATTAAGGCGAACGGATTTTGGTATCGATTTATTTAGCTTTTGGTTTTCTTTATGAAGAACTGCTTTTTTATGGAAATTATGAAGAACTGCCAGTCGAATATTTGTGAAAGCCCATAGGGAATGAGCCAGGCCTAAGCTTCGGGTGGCTTCGGGTGGCCGGGAACG
This sequence comes from Aegilops sharonensis, assembly GCA_904067115.1. NCBI lineage: Eukaryota > Viridiplantae > Streptophyta > Magnoliopsida > Poales > Poaceae > Aegilops > Aegilops sharonensis. Next base: position 785,576,277 of record LR880967.1, on the reverse strand, counting down.
AAAAGAAAAAAGAATCAGAAAAAAGAAAAAAGAAATGAAAAGGATAAAAAATAATGAAGAAACAAAGGAAATCAGTAAAAGAAAACAAAATAAAAAAAGAATGGTTGGTCGCTCGAAGTGGGTCGGCCCGTGTCGCATCGGTCGGTCACTTAGCTTCAGCGAAGCCGCATTAGTTTGACGCTCATGGGCGGCTAGTAGGGTTCGTCGAGTGTGGGTGATGCTTTATAGAGCACCGCACTGCCTGCCTAGTGCGTACCTCACACACACACACACAGACATAAATTGCTCGACATGCGCATCATAGTGTAGCGTATGAGATATGAACTCTTCACTGAACCACCCTGGTGTTTCTCTCTCTCCTTAATCTCCAACTCCTCTCTTGCATCTTGAAAGGTTAAACACACCACACTTGGTATTCCAAACTCAGATCCGTTGCGACTTTTTGAACAGATCATGAAATATTTCATTCCCACGTCCTCGCCAAGCATGCCCCCCCCTCCCCCCCCTCGTGCACTACGTGGGGTCCCTGTCTAGCCTCCAGGAGGGTCATGACAATTTCTAGAGTCTTCGTGACTCAAAAAACAAGTATTAAATCCTCAGTTTTTTTACTTCCATAGATAGGGATTTTCTGAAAAGTCAAAAACATGTAGAAAACCGCAAATTGCTCTTGGCACTAAATTAGTAGGCTAGTCCAAAAAAATAATATTAAAAAGCTATAAAAAGTATTCAAAAGTGATATTATAATAACATGAAATAGTTAAAAGTTGTAGATACGTTTGAGATGCATCAACATATCCCAAGATTAATCTGTGCTCGTCCTCGAGTAGGTAGATGATAAAACATAGATAATTTTTGATGTGGAATGTTACCTAGCATAATCTTAATCAAATTGTGCAAGGTGTCCGAACTCAGGATAAAAGTGATTCAAGGCAATAGTCTATCAATTTGACAATGAACAAACAATAGATGAGCATATAAATAATCAATCATTGCCTTTCAATAATAAAGATGCTAAAGGACGTGTTTCCGTATAGAAAGAAAAATAAACATGTGTATCATGAAGAGCATAGTTCATTGTCAAAGTTGTGAATGGATGTAGCTTAAAGCTCTAGGCAGAAGTTCAATTTAACAGTCTCTGCTTAAATACTAGTATATTAAACAAGTGGCGAGAAAGGACAAATCTCGAAATGGGTATTTGAGATCTGATGGTGGTTTATTAGATATAATGGGCCTAGCCAATCTACAATTTTTGAAATCTCAAAGAGGCCCATGTAAAAAATGACAAGTGGTTGTGCGAAAGTTTAGTACCATACCGCTAGTGGAGGAAATGTTTAACCTATTTATATAGTGGATTTTCTCCACCACTCTGAGTGGTATGCTGAGTAGAGAAATAGAAGACCACATGTGCTTGCTCGCCTCTCTTGGCCAGGCTCGGGCCGGGCCACGCGCTTGTGCATCATGCTCGTGAACGATCCGTCAAAACCCGGTCAATTGCCTTGCAGAGGCGCAACTTCCTTTTGTCCTTTTAGTTTTTGATATCTTGGCAGACAAGTTAATTATCTCTTGTTTGGTAAGTATACGAATTAGAAATCAAGTCGGTTTGAGATCATGATCGTGACACTATACCGACTCTGGTCCTATTATATGTACTGCTACCGGTCATGGCCAAATACACAACAAAAAAAATCTAGGGTTTTGCCTCATCTCTAAACTTGCGCCGCCACCGTAGTCTAATTCATCCCGAGCGCAGCCGTGCATCGGGTGTGGGAGAGCAGGTCTCTGGAACCATTCGTTCTTGCGATTCTGCACTGGGAGTGGACAAATTATGTTTTTGGAAAGCGCTCTGTGCGACTGCTCAAGTTTGTCATATGGGTCGTTTTTCGTCCAAGTCGGACAGTGCTACTCATCGTCTCTACACTGCCGCCAGCAACAGATCGTTGCCACCACAATCATTAACAACGTCGCTCCTGGAGCAGCTAACGAACAATACATTCATCATGTTATGTTCATATTTGTATTTGTTGTTGCTGTTATATGTGTGATGCTGCTATGCATGTTCTCCTGTTCGTCTAGTATGCTAGACTATTGCATTCTATTTTTTATTCTAGTCATGAATTATTTACTGAAATTAATCATGAATTTGTCTAATATTCCTACAAAATACCAATGCAGTCCCTATGAATTAAACCATGTGAGAAATTTCATCATAAGCAAAAAATAAAACTTAACTTGAAAAGTTGGGCACATCACAATTAAACAAAATGTGATTTAAGACCCATTTTTTCGAGAAAACTTTCAATCTATTCATCTTCCATCACGACAGTACAACGAATACTAGAAATAATAAAAATTACATCCAGATCCGTAGACCATCTAGCGACGACTACAATCACTGAAACGAGCCGAAGGCGCGCCGCCGTCATCACCCCTCCCTCGCCGGAGTCAGGCACAACTTGTTGTAGTAGACAGTCGGGAAGTCGTCGTGCTAAGGTCCCGTAGGACCAGCGTACCAGAACAGCAACCGCCGTTGATGAAGAATAACGTAGATCCATTTAAAATGCGATAAATGCATGTTGCATGGTAGAGAATTCTCATGCGTAGACCGGATAGATATTAATGGACCAAACTTGTAAAACAACAACTTCAATGGTGTAGTCCATCGTGTTGCACAGGTGGCGCGCCTCCACGTTAATCTTTGTTGGAAATGGAGCAAGGACGCCTTTTTGGATGCGCCATGGGTGAATGACCGCAAGCCTAGGGACATTGCACCTCTAATTTACGAGGCGTCCACGAGGAAAAATTGGAAGGTGCGCGAAGCTCTCAGCAACGATGCGTGGGTCTCGAGAATATGCATCCCGGACTCTTTTTCGCTGAATCACTTACGTCAGTTTGTCACCCTCTGGACAACGCTTCATGGCTTCCATCTCGAGGAGGATGCGGAAGATGATATTGTATGGAAGCACACCGCTAGCGGGCAATACACGGCCGAGTCGGCATACAAAGCGCAATTCCTTGGCACAATCAAATCCCCTATGGAGCACACTGTGTGGAGGGCTTGGGCTCCCCCCAAAGTCAAGTTCTTCGCTTGGCTGGCTATTCAAAAAAGAATTTGGACGGCAGACAGATTGGAGAAGCGCGGATGGCCAAACTGTGGCCTTTGTACACTTTGCAAGCAGGAGCAAGAGTCTGTTGACCATCTTTTCTACAAATGTCGCTTCTCTATCCGCCTATGGGGATTAGTCAAGGACTGGCTGCAACTGGTGAGCATTGATACTTCCTCATGGCACTTCTCAAGCAACATCGAAGGGTGGTGGGTGGGCCTGTCCGATACATCTATCCCCAACAGGAAGGCGATGGCCTCGCTCACCATGCTAGTCGCCTGGACCATTTGGAACGAGAGGAATGCGCGAGTGTTTCGTCAGAAGAGTGCTCCGCCGACGGTTCTACTCGCCAACATTAAAAAGAAGGCCACGCTTTGGGTATCAGCGGGTGCAACAAAGTTGGGATACTTGATGACGCGAGAGTAGTTGGTCACCTTTATTTTGGGTGTTGCGGTGCTGTTAGTGTTGTAACACGAACATAAATTCTATTCCTCTTATTTAATGAATGAGGCAAATCTTTTGCCTCTTTTCAAAAAAACAACTTCAATGGTGTAAAACACCCATGTGGAGATATACTATAGGATTTTACATGGGGATATATACATTCCTACGAAATTTGATTACAATTTACAAAGAATGCCCATACAAAAAGGGCTTTCTTCTTGGACGGAGGCGAGTGTGTAACAGTGCTCCATGGCCCTTTCGTTGGTTCCACTGACGCAAAGAGACTACGTAACTCGAGTAAGCATGCTCCGAAATGACATGTCAGTACAAAATACACGACTCATAGATTTGGCTGACTCATCAATGGTCCAAAGGGAAAAAATGCCATAAGAAGAAAGAATACAGTAGATGTGGCTACCCAAGTGCGTGGCTGGCGGACGAAACTCGTACCAGCTGCGGTCGGCGTTCCAGCCCAATATTAAAGGACACGGGTAAGCCATCGGACGGCGCAGAAACATCAGCGGGAGTAACCGTACGCGCCACGGAAGGTTGGACTGTCGTACAACCCTCAAGGCAAGCAAAATAGACCGCAGTGCCGTTGCGTAATGTGGCGACCATGCCACAGAAAAAGAAGTTGTGTAATGTGGCGCTGCGATATACTCCCTCCGTTCTTAAATAATTGTCTTTCTATAGAGATTTCAACAAATAACTACATACGGAGCAAAATGAGTGAATCTACAATTTAAAACATGTCTACATACATCCGTATGTTGTAGTCCATTTGAGATGGCTAGAAAGACAAATATTAAAAAACGGAGGGAGTAGTAAACAAGAGCCACAAATCCATCATACTAGCGCAATTAGGAGATGAACCATGGAGGCTACACTAAACGCTAGCCCCACGGTTTACACCATGCATCACCCAAAGGATCTGCAGTGGACCCCATTCTACCTTTTCTCTTCCACACCTTTCCTATCCTGCATGCCTAGTACCCCCCCCCTCTCTCTCTCTCTCAGCCTGCGTGACTCTGCGGGCCCACAAGTTGGGGCGGTGGGTTGGACGTACGGGGGAGCTGGGCAGCCGGAGCAAGCCCAATGATGATGCGAGAATGAAACCAGGCAAGCTGACGACAAACGCGCGCGGTTGTAACTTGCAATTGCAACCGGTGCCCTTCGTGGCTAGTCACATAGATGTCGCGGCGGCCGAAAGTCCTCAATCGGCTCCATTGATATTAAAACGTTGCAGATCTGGAGGCCAGGAGGGCTTAGGGCCAGTTCGATAGCCCTCCAGAGCCTCAAACTCCACGACTCCGTAGCCAAGATCCGGCAGCTAGCTTCTCCAGAAAAATCCCGGAGTCAGCCAATCGTTCGGGGACATAGCTTCTTTGCTCGATCGTTTTCTTCCAGGCCGAAAGCGTTGCTTTTGGCCCACTGGACCATAAGGGGTGGGCTGCTCGCAGTGGGATGGAATAACTAACAACAGATAGGAAGGAAACGAGCGCCGCGTCGCTGCGGAATAGAAAAGGGTCGAGCTAATCGGTACGCAGTCTCACTTGACGGTGGCATGCCTATGTAATTTCTGCCAACTCTCGCTTCTCTGTTTTTGTGGAGCTCCATTTTCTCAACTCCACGACTCCTCCAAATTTGCACTGCGTCGTTAGCCAGCTTCTCAATCGCATCACCAGGAATTGGACCGTCCGGATGCGCTCCAGGCATGGGGTTGTGGAGTTGAGAAGCCAGAGGGCTATCGAACAGGCCCTTAGTATTCTTAGCGTGAAGGACTAGAACTAGCAGATCACAAGCGCAACACAACTGGGTTCATTGCCAATCAAGGACTCAGATGTCGCAGCCACAGTCCACACTGATAAATACCACGTGCATCATTTTTCTAGAAGACAATCACATACTCGCTCCATCCGAAAAACGTGTCCCAATCTTATTTCTCAAATAGATGTATCTAGCACTAATTTGGTGTTAGATACATTTATTTAAGGGACAAGCTTTCCGAATTGAGAGAGTATTAATTAACGACTCTCTTCTACTACCTCTCTTTCAGTTTATAGTGCGTGCATGTACCCCTAGGTCATCAATTTGACCAACTTAATACAAGTCATATATTATAAAAATATACCAACATAAACTTCAGAGTTTCTACTTATCTAACAAAGCATTTTGATACAATTTCCGTTAATCATAACGGTGCACCGTCCTCGCCGCTGTTAACTCCGTCCACGTGACCTTGCTTTCCCTCTACCCTGTGCGGGTCCCAATTGTCAGTGGGACAGAGTAATAAAAGGAATGAAAAATAACACATTTCCGCGAGATTCGAACTGCAGACCAACCAATGTACAGAGCACTCGCCGACCAGGACGATACTGCACCCCTCGTTTTAAAACAGAGGAGACAAGTTTATATACTCTAAGTTTCAGACACGTACTCGCCTTTTTTGTCTGTTATCGTTTTTTTATGTGTTCTTTTCGGTTCGTTTTTTCTTTTATCTTTTTTTTTTCAGATCTTGGGTATTCTTCGGTTTTCCCCTTTTCTGTTTTTACATATTTCTTTTTTACACCTTTTGCAATATATGGTGAACTTTTTTTTTCCAATACGGTCGACTTTTTTCTAATATATGGTGCACATTGTTTTCAAATACACACTGGACTTTTTCATATACGATTTTTTCTCTAAATACACACTGATCATTATTGTATGAATTCACACTGAACATTATTAATATACGATGAATAATTGGTTATATATATTGAACATTTTTAATATACTGCGATCTTTCTTTAATTATACGATGAACATTTATTAAATACACACTAATCATTTTTATATATGATGAATTTGTTAATGTATATTAAACCTTTTTACGCTTATATTGAATTTTTTTTTATAGAACACGTACTAGACAATTTTCTAAAATAAATTTTTCTACTGTGTCAGAACTTTTTTACAAAACACATGCTAAAAAAGAACACACATATTTCCTAGAGCAACTCCAATATTTACGTAATTTTCAAAAACTTCATGAAATATAGAGCCTGAACAAAACCTTGAAACTTTCATTTCTTTAAGCGTCTGATATCCCGTGAATGAATTACATCTTTTTTTTTGAAACGGAAATGAATTACATCGTAGCATAACATTAATTATGATAAGTTAGTTATTCCCTGCCGAGCCATGTTTAATCACTACGTCAGATTTAGCGCCGTAAATGCAAGTGCATAATTAGCGATTCAGAATACACGTATCACCTCAGGCTAGTCATAGTGGGAAGTATTACTAATACATGATACTACATCTATAGCAGCGTGGAGGTCTCTCGATGGCAGTGTAGTTCCCGCGCGACTCATGGGCAGTTAGTGTATAAAACCAGGCTCAGTAGGCTTCCTGACACAGTTCTAGAACTAGGTACACTGGGGATGGTGGTTGCTAGTCTTCGTAAGGATATTATTCAGATTTTGTCATGGAAAGACCCAGAGATTGTTGTAGTAGACGCATGGATGAAGGATCCATCTGTTTTTTTTTGTCAAAATCTTTAGTTTCTTCCAACAAAATTTACAACCCACATATAACCATTTGCTATTAGAAATCACCTCAATGATCTTGATCTTAAGCTTGTAAGACTGGTTTTGCACATGGGTTGAAAAAAATCTGTTTTAAGTCCAAAGTGTAAGTAGCTATAAAAGGAACATCGAGATATTTTCACAGTACCATAGTATCATTAGGTTCTACACCAGCCAAGGCATTGATAGTTTTTTCAGTTGCTTCTTGATGGCCTTGTCTAGAATTACGCAATTCGATTTCGTAACGAACATTCCTAATTCTATACAATTGTCATAATTAGTCAGTGCACGAAGAAACAGAGATCATAATGAAAAGTTCTAACATGAAAGCGGTCAAGCATGTCTTCTTGAAAGCCATTGCACCTACACATTCTGGAGACATTATGTTTAGGTGATTTGCCAAATTTCAGTGAACAAATGAAATCGGAAGACACACTGGCCTAGAATGGGTTCCCTTTTAAACCAATCATGCAGTGTCTACATCAAATGATCGTGCAGAATCTCCGCAAAGAGTAACAATTGTATGTTTTGTCTACAATTGATTGTCAAGTTATTTCGTGCGATGAAACTACTTGTAAAATGTATGATGCCACGATCTCAGTAAAAACACACACTCTCCATCTGTGATGGAAATTTGGTGTCTTGGTTGTCCAGCAGAACCGATAGGGGGCCAAATTATATCTCGGAAATGTAAATGATAAATTTGATGGTGGACGGGTTACCTAATCTTTGTGACCAAGATTGAAGGAACTCCAATTGCTGGCGGCCGGTTAGATGTTCACTACTAGGAAAAAGCCTAGCAGTAGCGCGTGTTTTAGGCCTATCAGTAGCACGGGCAGCAGCACTACTGGTACGACGCTACAGCTAAAGGTTAGCAGTAGCGTGGATTAACCCACGCTACTGCTATATCGACTTAGTAGTAGCGCTTCCTCGAAAGGGCGCTACCGGTAATTACTAGTAGCGCTTCTCCCAGCCCGTGCTACTACTATTATTTTGTATTATATTTATTTTTTATTTCACGTTGTATTCATACACCTTTATACAAGTTTTCATACAACAATAATTTAGAGATTGTTTTTACATCATAATGAGTTATTACATCACTGGGTGAAAGAACCGTGGACTAGTTTCAAGTGGATGGACATCCACTTGAAACTAATCCGCGGTTCTTTCACCCAATGATATAATAAATATCATCATATCATTAACAACTTATCATCATAATACATCATTGTCATATAACACCTCCTCATGATCATCGTTTTCATCAATGAGACATCACATAGCAAGTTGGTCACTAGTCATAATCACAACTACTCCTCCTCATCAATTCTAACACAATGTACCACATAATAAACATTGTACCTTATAGGACCTACTACATTCTCTTAGGACCTACTACATTCTCTTAGGTAAAATAGCATAAAACAAGATAGCCCCTGACTCTCCATTATGGAGAATGGAGATTATCCCGTTTCCGATTCTTGCCTTTCGCACAATGTTGCTTCCAAGAACCTCCTTACGATTTTCCATACATTTTTTTCATTCTTTGATTACCATGTATTCACCGGTTTTAGAAATCCGATATGGACAGGTGAGATTCGTAGGATGACCTGGCTGTATGTTCAAACATCAAGGCGACCATTCTGACACATCAGATGAGGTACACAATCCTTCAGGATTTTCTGTTGAAAAACATAGTAATAATTTTGTAGTTAGCAATGTAGTTTAGTTTTAGAAGTATGAAAAAGATGCACGGATGTCGTAGTAGTAAAAAAAAATCTTACCATGGCATCTCCATGGATGTTACCGTGGTTCAACACGTGCACTAGTGGCACGTATTGACCATAATGTGGAGGAGTTTGATAATACATATTGTAATTCTCAAGTTCAGTACAAAATGCGATCAGATGATTTTTCTCTTGATAAGTTAATTCGGAGCCATAGGTGTAGTAGGTTCTGTCTACCATCTTCCTCACATTGTTTGAAGAATGAAAATAAGCTGTCAATGGAAATAAGTTGTCAACTATTTTAAAATAAACAATATAAATTAGTTAATAACTATGTTTGAGAAACTCACATAGTGGTAGAATTGGAAGCGTATCAACAAGGACCCAAATGTCCATATTGTCTTGCTAGATGTCAGGATCACCAAGATCCATGGTGACAAGCATACCCTCATAAAAACCATACATCTTGTAAAGTGCTTCCCAATTTGTGTAACCAAAATGGGTTACTGATAACCCACAAGTATAGGGGATTGCAACAGTTTTTGAGGGTAGAGTATTCAACCCAAATTTATTGATTCGACACAAGGGGAGCCAAATAATATTCTCAAGTATTAGCAGTTGAGTTGTCAATTCAACCACACCTAAAAAGGCTTAATATCTGCAGCAAAGTATTTAGTAGCAAACTAGTATGGAAGTAACGGTAACGGTGGCAAAAGTAACAGTAGTAGTTTTTGTAGCAATCGTAACAGTGGCAACGAAAAAGTAACTAAGCAAAGATCAATATGTGAAAAGCTCGTAGGCAATGGATCAATAATGGATAACTATGTCGGATGCGATTCCTCATGCAACAGTTATAACATAGGTGACACAGAACTAGCTCCAGTTCATCAATGTAATGTAGGCATGTATTCCGAATATAGTCATACGTGCTTATGAAAAAGAACTTGCATGACATCTTTTGTCCTACACTCCCATGGCAGCGGGGTCCTATTGGAAATTATGGGATGTTAAGGCCTCCTTTTAATAGAGTACCAGACGAAAGCATTAACACTTAGTGAATACATGAACTCCTCAAACTACGGTCATCACCGGGAGTGGTCCCGATTATTGTCACTTCGGGGTTGCCGGATCATAACACATAGTAGGTGACTATTGAATTGCAAGATAGGATCAAGAACTCACATATATTCGTGAAAACATAATAGGTTCAGATCTGAAATCATGGCACTCGGGCCCTAGTGACAAGCATTAAGCATAGAAAAGTCATAGCAACATCAATCTTAGAATATAATGGATACTAGGGATCAAAACCTAACAAAACTAACTCGGTTACATGGTAAATCTCATCCAACCCATCACTGTCCAGCAAGCCTACGATGAGATTACTCATGCACGGCGGTGAGCATCATGAAATTGGTGATGGAGGATGGTTGATGTTGACGATGGCGATGGATTCCCCTCTCCGGAGCCCCGAACGGACTCCAGATCAGCCCTCCCAAGGAAGATTAGGGCTTGGCGGCGGCTCTGTAGCGACCTGACCCAAAATCGGTCAAATCTCTGTGTCTGTACCATCCCAAGATCATGCTGGTACTCACAGTACATCGATGTAGTAATCAAAGTACAATCACACCTGAATATTATTACACGATTCTCATATAGAGTCTTTATTACAAGAGAATAAATTCGGCTCAAGGCCAACTCATGAGAAATAAACTACTAATGCTGCGGAAGCGTAGAAGTAAAGCGAGTCCATCCGACTCCAAAGGGCAATCGCCAAGCGCGGAGCGTAGCCTCACTCCTGATCGGAATAAATCTCTGCAACATAAGACGTTGCAGCCGTGTAGGTAAGCTTTTTGAATAAGCTGGCAAGTCATGAATAACAAAAGTAAAATTACTATCACTATATGCATTTTGGCTGTAGGGCTCTAAATTTCATCATTTTGCGAAAAGCCAATTTTCTCCTACTACAGTGGACTTTGCTTGCAAAAATTACTACAAATTGTTGGTAGTTATTGAGATGGTTCCGCCAACCAATATCTCATTCCCAAATTATTAAGTCATAAACCCCTCAAATTAATTCATTAATTTTAGTGTTGAGATTTCCGAATACTTCCAAGTTCCAGAGGCTCAAATTGTCCGTAACCGGGGACACGGCTAATCGATTAGATCTTTAACTCTGCAGAGGTTTGCGCACTTTTCCCGCAAGAATCATTCCCTCCTTTTAAGTCTTCGCACTTCATGGTGTTTGAAGACGGGACGAATGAAACAGGGTCTTCCAAAGAGTTCTTCTGGCTACTGCCGGTACCCATCCAATCCTACCGTTCTTCTACATCTCGTAGTACCGTCCAGCCAGCGTCACTACTAGGGTTAACCCAGCCAGAGCCCATAATGG
>LR880967.1:785507147-785555414 GCA_904067115.1 Aegilops sharonensis | reverse complement strand
GACAAGTAGACCGACTCCTGCCTGCATCTACTACTATTACTCCACACATCGACCGCTATCCAGCTTGCATCTAGAGTATTAAGTTCATAAGAAAGATGACATGATGTAGAGGGATAAACTCATGCAATATGATATAAACCCCATCTTTTTATCCTCGATGGCAACAAAACAATACGTGTCTTGCTACCCTTATTGTCACTGGGTAAGGTCACCGCAAGATTGAACCCAAAGCTAAGCACTTCTCCCCGTTGCAAGAAAGATCAATCTAGTAGGCCAAACCAAACTGGTAATTCGAAGAGACTTGCAAAGATAACTCAATCATACATAAAAGAATTCAGAGGAGATTCAAATATTTCTCATAGATAAACTTGATCATAAACCCACAATTCATCGGATCTCGACAAACACACCGCAAAAAGAGTTACATCGAATAGATCTCCAAGAAGATCGAGGAGAACATGGTATTGAGACCCAAAAAGAGAGAAGAAGCCATCTAGCTAATAACTATGGACCCAAAGGTCTGTGGTAAACTACTCACAACTCTTCGGAGGGGCTATGGTGTTGATGTAGAAGCCCTGCATGGTCGATTCCCCCTCCGGCAGAGTGTCGGCGAAGGGTCCAAGATGGGATCTCGCGGATACAGAAGGTTACGGAGGTGGAAATTGTTTTTTGTTGGCCCCCTGAATGTTTTCAGGGTAAGTGGGTATATATAGGAGGAAGAAGTAGGTCGGTGGTCGCCCGAGGGTCCCACGAGATAGGGGGACGCGCCCTGTAGGGGTGGGCGCGCCCTCCACCCTCGTGGCCGCCTCAGCTGCTTCTTGGCTTGCACTCCAAGTCCTCTGGATTACGTTTGTTCCAAAAATCACGCTCCCGAAGGTTTCATTCCGTTTGGACTCTGTTTGATATTCCTTTTCTTCGAAATACTGAAATAGGCAAAAAAACAACAATACAGGCTGGGCCTCCGGTTAGTAGGTTAGTCCCAAAAATGATATAAATGTGTAAAGTAAAGCCCATAAACATCCAAAAAGGGTAATATAATAGCATGGAACAATCAAAAATTATAGATACATTGGAGACGTATCAAGCATCCCCAAGCTTAATTCCTCCTCGTCCTCGAGTAGGTAAATGATAAAAATAAATTTTTTGATGTGGAATGCTAGCTAGCATAATTCTCAATGTAATTTCTTTAATGTGGCATGAATGTTCAGACCCAAATGATTCAAAATAAAAGTTCATATTGACATAAGAAATAGTAATACTTCAAGCATACTAATAAAAGCAATCATGTCTTCTCAAAATAACATGGCTAAAGAAAGTTCATCCCTACAAAATCATATAGTTAGGCTATGCTTCATTTTCGTCACACAAAAATGCTCCCAAATTCTACACCCCCGATGACAAGCCAAGCAATTGTTTCGTACTTAAATAATCTCAAATTTTGTCAACTTTCACGTAATACATGAGCGTGAGCCATGGATATAGCACTATGGTGGAATAGAATATGATGATGGGGATTGTGTGGAGAAGACAAAAAAAGAAAAAGTCTCACATTGATGAGGATAATCAACGGGCTATGGAGATGCCCATCAATTGATGTCAACATGAGGATTAGGGATTGCCATGCAACGGATGCACTAGAGCTATAGATGTATGAAAGCTCAACAAAAGAAAACTAGTGGGTGTGCATCCAACTTGCTTGCTCACGAAGACCTAGGGAATTTTGAGGAAGCCCATCGTAGGAATATACAAGCCAAGTTCTATAATGAAAAATTCCCACTAGTATATGAAAGTGACAACATATGAGACTCGCTATATGAAGAACATGGTGCTACTTTGAAGCACAAGTGTGGAAAAGAGATAGTAACATTGCCCCCTTTTTATTTATTTTATTTATTTTCTTTTTTTCTTTTTCTTTTTTTCTTTTTCTTTCTTTTCTTTTTTCTTTTTTGGGCCTTTATTTTTTTCTTTTTGGCTTTTTTTATTTTTTATTTTTGGGGACAATGCTCTAATAATGATGATCATCACACTTTTATTGATTCACAACACATGAATTACAACTCAAAACTAGAACAAGATATGACTCTAAATGAATGCCTCCGGCGGTGTACCGGGATGGGCAATGAATCAAGAGTGACATGTATGAAAAATTATGCAAAGTGGCCTTGCCACGAATACGATGTCAACTACATGATCATGCAATGGCAATATGACAATAGTAATGCGTGTCATGATGATGAACGAAACGGTGGAATGTTGCATGGCAATATATCTCGGAATGGCTATGGAAATGCCATAATAGGTAGGTATGGTGGCTGTTTTGAGGAATATATAAGGAGGTTTATGTGTGATAGAGCGTATCATATCACGGGGTTTGGATGCACCGACGAAGTTTGCACCAACTCTCAAGGTGAGAAAGGGCAATGCACGGTACCGAGGAGGCTAGCAATGATGGAAAGGTAAAAGTGCATATAATCCATGGACTCAACATTAGTCAAAAGAACTCATATACTTATTGCAAAAATCTACAAGTGATCAAAAACCAAGCACTACGCGCATGCTCCTAGGGGGATAGATTGGTAGGAAAAGACCATCACTCGTCCCCGACCGCCACTCATAAGGATGCACAATCCAAGGACAGTTCATGTTTCAAATTTATTACACAACTTTAACCATACGTGCATGCTATGGGACTTGCTAACTTCAACGCAAGCATTCTTTAAATTCATAATCACCCAACTAGAATGACTTTAATATCACTGCCTCCATATCTCAAAACAATCATCAAGTATCAAATTGATCATAGCATCTAATTCACTTCCTATGTTAGTTTTTATTATACCCAACTTGGATGCCTACCATTCTAGGACCAATTTTATAACCATAGCAAATACCATGCTGTTCCAAGAGACTCTCAAAATAATTTAAGTGAAGCATGAGAGACTAGCAATTTTTACAAAATTAAGCCACCACCGTGCTCTAAAAGATATAAGTGAAGCACATAGAGTATTCTAATAAATTTCAAATCAAGTGGGCTTCTCCCAAAAGGTGTGTACAGCAAGGATGATTGTGGAAAACTAAAAAGCAAATACTAATATCATACAAGATGCTCCAAGCAAAACACATATCATGTGGCGAATAAAAATATAGCTCCAAGTAAAGTTACCAATGAACGAAGACGAAAGAGGGGATGCCTTCCCGGGGCATCCCCAAGCTTAGGCTTTTGGCTATTCTTGAATATCTTGGGGTGCCATGGGCATCCCCAAGCTTAGGCTCTTGCCACTCCTTATTCCATAGTCCATCAAATCTTTACCCAAAACTTGAAAACTTCACAACACAAAACTCAACAGGAAATCTCATAAGCTCCGTTAGTGAAAGAAAGCAAAACCACCACATAAGGTACTGTAATGAACTCATTCTTTATTTATTTTGGTGTTAAACCTAATGTATTTCAAGTTCTCTATGGTTCATACCACTTAATACTAGCCATAGATGCATCAAAATAAGCAAACAACACACGAAAAACAGAATCTGTCAAAAACAGAACAGTATGTAGCAATCTGTAACTAAGGCAAACTTCTGGAACTCTAAAAATCCTACCAAAATATGAAGTCCCGGGAAATTTGTCTATTGATCTACATAAAAAAGAATCAACGCAAAATCACGTGTTTGTGATTTAACAAAACTAATTTCGTGCGCGCAAAGTTTCTGTTTTTCAGCAGAATCAAATTAACTATCACCATAGGTTATCCTATAGGTTCTACTTGGCACAAACACTAATTAAAACATAAAAGCACATCTAAACAGAAGGTAGATGCAAAATTTATTACTAAACAGAAACAACAACAAAAAACACAAATAAAATTGGGTTGCCTCTCAACTAGCGGTATCGTTTAACGCCCCTAGATAGGCATAAAAATGAAGATAGATCTAAGTAGTGCCATCTTTGGCACTCAATTCATAAGTAGCTCGCATGATAGATTCATAAGGTAATTTAATTTTCTTTCTTGGAAAGTGCTCCTTGGCTTTCCTTAATGGAAATTGGAATATAATATTTCCTTCCTTCATATCAATAATCGCGCCAATCGTTCTAAGGAAAGGTCTACCAAGAATAATAGGGCAAGAAAGATTGCAATTTATATCAAGAACGATAAAATCTACGGGCACCAAATTTCTATTTGCAACAATAAGAACATCATTGATCCTTCCCATTGGCTTTTTAATGGTGGTATCCGCAAGGTGCAAATTTAAAGAGAAATCATCAAGATCATGGAAACCTAGAATATCACATAAAGTTTTCGGAATCGTGGACACACTAGCACCCAAAACACTCATGATCTTTAATTTTAATCTTTATAGTAGGTTCCCACTCATCATTAAGTTTTCTAGGTATAGAAACTTCCAAATTAAGTTTTTCATCAAAAGATTGCATCAAGGCATCAACGATATGTTTGGTAAAAGCTTTATTTTGACTATGAGCATGAGGAGAATTCACAACGGATTGCAACAAGGAAATAAAACCTTCTAAAGAACAATTATCATAATCAAATTCCTTGAAATCCAAGAAAGTGGGTTCAATGCTATTTAAAGTCTTGACCTCTCCAATCCCACTTTTACCAAATTTAGCATCAAGATCTGAAAAATCCGAAATATTGGGACGCCTTCTAACTAAAGTTGACTCATCTCCAGTCCCATTATTATCAAGATTCATATTAAAAAACAAAGATCTAATAGGGGACACATCAATAACTTTAAGATCTTCATCATTATTTTCATTGAAACTAGAAGAACACGCTTTTACAAAGCAATCTTTCTTAGCACGCAATCTAGCGGTTCTTTCCTTGCACTCATCAATGGAAATTCTCATGGCTTTGAGAGACTCATTGATATCATGCTTAGGAGGAGTAGATCTAAGTTTAAGAGAATCAACATCAAGCGAAAGTCTATCAACGTTCCTAGACAAATCATCAACTTTGAGCAATTTTTCTTCAAGCAAGGCATTAAAATTCTTTTGAGAGATCATAAATTTTTTCACACTTTTCTCAAAATCAGAGGGCATCTTATTAAAATTACCATAAAAATTATTGTAGGAATTTCCATAATTATTAGAGGAATTACTAGGGAACGGTCTAGGATTAAAGTTTCCTCTATAAGCATTGTTTCCAAAACTATTCCTACCAACAAAATTCACATCCATAGATTCATTATTATTCTCAATCAAAGTAGAAAAAGGCCTATCATTGGGATCAATAGGAGCACTCTTAGTAGAAATCAATTTCATAAGCTCATCCATCTTTCCACTCAAAACATTAATTTCTTCTATAGCATGCACTTTTTTACTAGTAGATCTTTCGGTGTGCCATTGAGAATAATTAGCCATAATATTATCAAGAAGATTTGTAGCATCTCCTAAAGTGATTTCCATAAACGTGCCTCCCACGGCTGAATCTAAAAGATTTCTAGAAGCAAAGTTCAAACCGCCATAAATTTTTTGTATGATCATCCATAAATTCAAACCATGAGTAGGGCAATTGCGACTCATCAATTTCATTCTTTCCCAATATTGGGCAACATGCTCATGATCAAGTTGTTTAAAATTCATAATATCGTTCCTAAGAGTGATGATCTTAGCGGGGGGAAAATATTTAGAGATAAAAGCATCTTTGCATTTGTTCCAAGAATCAATACTATTTTTAGGCAAAGACGAAAACCAAAATTTAGCACGATCTCTAAGTGAAAACGGAAATAACTTCAATTTAACAATATCATTGTTCATATCTTTCTTCTTTTGCATATCACACAAATCAACAAAGTTTTTTAGATGAGTAGCGGCATCTTCACTAGGAAGGCCGGTGAATTGATCTTTCATAACAAGATTCAGCAAAGCAGTATTGATTTCACAAGACTCAACATCATTAAGAGGAGAAATCAGAGTACTAAGGAAATCATTATTATTGGTATTGGAGAAATCACACAATTTGGTATTATCTTGCGCCATGGCGACAAGTAATCCAACACACAAGCAAACAGAAAAAGGCAAGCGAAAGAGAGAGGAGAAGATTGGGAAAAAGAGGGCGAATAAAACGGCAAGGGTGAAGTGGGGGAGAGGAAAACAAGAGGCAAATGGAAAATAATGTAAATGCGAGGGAGATGAGTTTGTGATGGGTACTTGGTATGTCTTGACTTGAGCGCAGACCTCCCCGGCAACGGCGCCAGAAATCCTTCTTGCTACGTCTTGAGCTTGCGTTGGTTTTCCTTGAAGAGGAAAGGGTGATGCAGCAATAGTAGCGTAAGTATTTCCCTCAGTTTTTGAGAACCAAGGTATCAATCCAGAAGGAGGCTCCTCAAAAGTCCCACGCACCTACACAAACAAACAAAGAACTCGCAACCAACGCAATAAAGGGGTTGTCAATCCCTTCACGGCCGCTTGCGAAAGTGAGATCTGATAGAGATAGTATGATAAGATAAATATATTTTTGGTATTTTATAATATAGATTGGAAAAGTAAAGATGCAAATAAAAGTAGATTGAAAGCTTATATGATAAAAGGTAGACCCGGGGGCCATAGGTTTCACTAGTGGCTTCTCTCAAGATAGCATAAGTATTACGGTGGGTGAACAAATTACTGTCGAGCAATTGATAGAAAAGCGAATAATTATGAGATTATCTAGGCATGATCATGTATATAGGCATCACGTCCGTGACAAGTAGACCGACTCCTGCCTGCATCTACTACTATTACTCCACACATAGACCGCTATCCAGCATGCATCTAGAGTATTAAGTTCACAAGAACAGAGTAACACATAAAGAAAGATGACATGATGTAGAGGGATAAACTCATGCAATATGATATAAACCCCATCTTTTTATCCTCGATGGAAACAATACAATACGTGCCTTGCTACTCTTATTGTCACTGGGTAAGGTCACCACAAGATTGAACCCAAAGCTAAGCACTTCTCCCATTGCAAGAAATATCAATCTAGTAGGCCAAACCAAACTGATAATTCGAAGAGACTTGCAAATATAACTCAATCATACATAAACGAATTCAGAGGAGATTCAAATATTTCTCACAGATAAACTTGATCATAAACCCACAATTTATTGGATCTCGACAAACACACCGCGAAAAGAGTTACATCGAATAGATCTCCAAGAAGATCGAGGGGAACATGGTATTGAGATCCAAAAAGAGAGAAGAAGCCATCTAGCTAATAACTATGGACCTGAAGGTCTGTGGTAAACTGCTCACAACTCATCGGAGGGGCTATGGTGTTGATGTAGAAGCCCTCCATGGTCGATTCCCCCTCCGGCGGAGCGCCGACGAAGGCTCCAAGATGGGATCTCGCGGATACAGAAGGTTACAGCGGTGGAAATTGTTTTTCGTTGGCTCCCTGGATGTTTTCGAGGTATGTGGGTATATATAGGAGGAAGAAGTAGGTCGGTGGCCGCCCGAGGGGCCCACGAGATAGGGGGGCGCGCCCTCCACCCTCGTGGCCGCCTCGGCTGCTTCTTGTCTTGCACTCCAAGTCCTCTGGATCACGTTTGTTCCAAAAATCACGCTCCCGAAGGTTTCATTCCGTTTGGACTCCGTTTGATATTCCTTTTCTTCGAAATACTGAAATAGGCAAAAAAAAACAGCAATACGGGCTGGGCCTCCGGTTAGTAGGTTAGTCCCAAAAATGATATAAATTGTGTAAAGTAAAGCCCATAAACATCCAAAAAGGGTAATATAATAGCATGGAACAATAAAAAATTATAGATACGTTGGAGACGTATCACTCCCCCACCACCAACAAGCATCAATCCATGGCTTGCCCGAAACAACGGGTGCCTCCAACTAGCAACAATCCTGGGGGAGTTTTGTTTAATTATTTTGATTTGATTTGAGCATGGGACTGGGCATCCCGGTTACCAGCCATTTTCTCATGAATGAGGAGCGGGGTCCACTCCTCTTGAGAATAACCCACCTAGCATGGAAGATATAGACAGCCCTAGTTGATACATGAGCTGCTCGAGCATATAAAACAGAATTTCATTTGAAGGTTTGGAGTTTGGCACATACAAATTTACTTGGAACGGCAGGTAGATACCACATATAGGCAGGTATGGTGGACTCATATGGAATAACTTTGGGGTTTATGGAGTTTGGATGCACAAGCAGTATTCCCGCTTAGTACAGGTGAAGGCTAGCAAGAGACTAGGAAGCGACCAACTGAGAGAGCGACAATAGTCATGAACATGCATTAAAATTAATCAACACTGAGTGCAAGCATGAGTAGGATATAATCCACCATGAACATAAATATCGTGAAGGCTACGTTTTTTTTTGTTTCAACTACATGCGTGAACATGTGCCAAGTCGAGTCACTCGAATCATTCAAAGGAGGATACCACCCTATCATACCACATCACAACCATTTTAATAGCATGTTGGCACGCAAGGTAAACCATTATAAACTCATAGCTAATTAAGCATGGCATAAGCAACTATAATCTCTAATTGTCATTGCAAACATGTTTATTCATAATAGGCTGAATCAGGAATGATGAATTAATCATATTTACAAAAACAAGAGAGGTCGAGTCCATACCAGCTTCTCTCATCTCAATCAGTCCATCATATATCGTCATTATTGCCTTTCACTTGCACGACTGAACGGTGTGGATAATAATAATATTGCACGTGCATTGGACTAAGCTGGAATCTGCAAGCATTCAACTCAAGGGAGAAGACAAGGTAATATGGGCTCTTGGTTAAATCAACAATCATGCATTTAGAGCCACTAAACATTTTCATTATGGTCTTCTCCTCTCGACCCCCAAAAGAAAGAAAAGAAATAAAACTATTTACACGGGAAAGCTCCCAACAAGTAAAAGAAGAATGAGAAATCTTTTTGGGTTTTTCTTTTAATTACTACTACAAGCATGGAAATTAAACTAACTATTTTTTTGGTTTTTTATTAAGGTTATTCAAACACACAAGAAGAAAGTTAGAAAAATAAATTAAACTAGCATGGATAGTACAATGAAAAAGTAAGAGCACTGACGACTAGAATGAGTGTGTGAACATGAATGTAATGTCGGTGAGAAATACGTACTCCCCCAAGCTTAGGCTTTTGGCCTAAGTTGGTCTATGGCCATGGGTAGCCTGGCTGATATCCGAAGTTGTAACTGGGGTCGTACTGAGACGCAGCAGCCATTGCCTCCTGAGCTGCAGCATGGCGACGAGCTGCCTCCGTCCTCCTCTCGTACTCGTTTGCCTCCTCCCTAGTGATAACATATCTTCCTTTTGCCTGATAATCAAAGAGGGCAGGAGCAGGGAGAGTAATATGGACAGCACGACGTCTGTCAAAGATTAGTCGATACTGGAGGAATTGTTCATTCCTCTCAAGAAAATGATGATTAACCATGGCATTATAATCTAAATAAGCGGGAGGAAACTACCTATCATTTTCATGTGCAGGTATACCAAGATAATTAGCCACACGGGTCGCATAAATCCCTCCAAACAAATCTCCAACTAAACCATTATTATGCAACCTACGTGCAACAATTGCTCCCAAGTTGTATTGTTTATCACATAATACCGCACTCTTGAGAAGACAAAGATCAGGAACACACATGTGACATGCTTCATATTTACCATTAATGCATCTACCAATGAAGAGAGCAAAATAATGTGTAGCAGGAAAGTGAATGCTTCCTATGGTAGTTTGTGCTATTTCTATAGATTCTCCCACAGTGATACTAGCAAGAAAATATTTATATTCCGATTTGAGAGGTTCATTAACACTGCCCCACTTCGGAAGTTTACAAGCAGTAGTGAAATCTTCTAGGTCCATGGTATATGACTTATCATAAATATAAAACAGGACAGTTGGAGAATTACACGAAGATGTAAATTTAAACCTTCTCACGAATGAATCGGTCAAATAGTAGTATTGCGGGCACTTATCTTGTATGAAGTCCTCAGGATCGGCATTGCGCACATATGCATCAAATTCATCCTTGATGCCCGCTTTGACCATAAACTCCTCTGACGGCCATTCACAAGGCCGCACGTCAGCTTCCCTCGGTAGTTCATCGTCTTGCTCGCGTCTAGCAAGCCTGGGTCCTTTCTTCCTTGAAGAACCACCTTGGTACATTTTCCTAGACATATTTCTTCCTCTGAAAAATTCTGAAATTTTTAGTAACTCAAAATTGAAGTGAATCAAACTCAACAAAACTGATAGTAACTACTCCCACAAGTGCCTAGAGCCTATATCATGCATTAAAATTACTTGGGACCATATAAATTTGACATGCAAGCTCAAGAACAGGGTCACCTAGGCAGCAAAAATTTGCAATGAATAAAGCACTAGAACAAAAACTAATTGGACCATTGGAGGAGACACATACCAAGGAACAATCTCCCAAAGCAGTTTTGTGAATGGGGCTTTGAGCAAGGAGATCGAAAATCGCAGCAAAATGAGCTAGAACTCGTGCTTGAGCCGGATGGTGATTTTTTGGGGAGGAAGAAGAAGTGTGTGGGTGAAGAAATAAGTGGAGGGGGCCCACCATGGGCCCACGAGGCAGGGGGCGCGCCCTGTAGGGGAGGGCGCGCCCTGGACCCTCGTGGCCAGGTGCCAGCTCCCCCTGTTGTGTTCTCAGTGCCAGATATTCACAAATATTCCATAAAAAATCATATTAAATTTGCAGGGCATTTGGAGAACTTTTATTTTCGGATACTTTTTATTGCATGGATAATTCAGAAAACAGACAGAAAATACTATTTGTTTTCTTTATTTAATCTAAATAACAGAAAGTAGAAGGAGGGTACAGAAGGTTGTGCCTTCTAATTTCATCCATCTCATGCTCATCAAAAGGAATCCACTAACAAGGTTGATCAAGTCTTGTGAACAAACTCATTCCTAATTGCATGGAACCGGAGAAATTTCGAATAACACTAGGTTACCTCAACGGGGATATGCACATCCCAATAATAAGAATATCATATTTCTTCTTGACAGTAGGAAGAGGAAATTAAAAACCTCCAATAATAATAGTTGGAATTTTTCCAATAGAATTGATGCTATGAACTTGAGGTTGTTTCCTCGGAAAGTGTACCGTATGCTCATTACCATTAACATGAAAAGTGACATTGCCTTTGTTGCAATCAATAACAGCCCCTGCAGTATTCAAAAAGGGTCTACCAAGGATAATCGACATACTATCGTCCTCAGGAATATCAAGAATAACAAAGTCCGTTAAAATAGTAACATTTGCAACCACAACAGGCACATCCTCACAAATACCGACAAGTATAGCTGTTGATTTATCAGCCATTTGCAAAGATATTTCAGTAGGTGTTAACTTATTCAATTCAAGTCTACGATATAAAGAGAGAGGCATAACACTAACATCGGCTCCAAGATCACATAAAGTAGTTTTAACATAGTTTCTTTTAATGGAGCATGGTATAGTTGGTACTCATGGGTCTCCAAGTTTCTTAGGTATTCCACCTTTAAAAGTATAATTAGCAAGCACGGTGGAAATTTCAGCTTCCGATATCTTTCTTTTATTTGTGATAATATCCTTCATATACTTAGCATAAGGATTTACTTTAAGCATATCAGTTAAGCGCATACGTAAGAAGATAGGTCTAATCATTTCAGCAAAGCGCTCAAAATCCTCATCATCCTTTTTCTTGGATGGCTTAGGAGGAAAAGGCATGGGTTTCTGAACCCATGGTTCTCTTTCTTTACCGTGCTTCCTAGCAACAAAATCTCTCTTATCATAACATTGATTCTTTGATTGTGGGTTATCAAGATCAACAGTAGGTTCAATCTCTTCATCATTATTATTGCTAGGTTGAGCATCAACATGAACATTATCATTAACACTATCACTAGGTTCATGTTCATCACTAGACTGTGTTTCAGCATCAGAAATAGAAGTATCATTGGGATTCTCAGGTGTGTCTACAACAGGTTCACTAGAAGCATGCAAAGTCCTATCATTTTTCTTTTTCTTCTT
The DNA here is from genome assembly GCA_904067115.1 of Aegilops sharonensis. Classification (NCBI taxonomy): domain Eukaryota; kingdom Viridiplantae; phylum Streptophyta; class Magnoliopsida; order Poales; family Poaceae; genus Aegilops; species Aegilops sharonensis. The sequence goes on along the minus strand of LR880967.1, from coordinate 785,543,393 downwards.
TTTAGAAGGACTAGGTGCATCTACATTATTTCTCTGAGAATCTTGCTCAATTCTCTTAGGGTGGCCTTCAGGATACAAAGGTTCCTGAGTCATTTTACCCGTTCTAGTAGCCACTTTAACAGCAAACTCATGTTTATTATTTAATTAATTGAGCAAATCACTTTGAGCTTTAAGTACTTGTTCTGCTTGAGTGGTAACCATAGAAGCATATTTACTAATGAGTTTAAGTTCACCTTTAACTCTAGCCATATAATCACTCAAGCGTCCAATCATGTAAGAATTACTCTTTAGTTCTCTACCAACATAAGCATTGAAATTTTCTTGTCTAGCTATAAAGTCATCAAATTCATCCAAGCATTGGCTAGCAAACTTAGTAGACGGGATTTCAAATTTATCATACCTATAGAGAGAATTTACCTTTACTACCTGTGTCGGGTTATCAAGACCATGTGTTTATTCAATAGGTGGTAAATTAAGACCATGTATTTCTTCAACAGGAGGTAAATTCTTAACATCTTCAGCTTTAATACCTTTTTCTTTCATAGATTTCTTTGCCTCTTGCATATCTTCAGGACTGAGAAATAGAACACCTCTTTTCTTCGGAGTTGGTTTAGGAGTTGGCTCAGGAATTGGCTCAGGAAGAGTCCAATCATTTTCATTAGTCAACATATTATTCAATAGCAATTCAGCTTGATCGACTGTTCTTTCCCTGAAAACACAACCAGCACAACTATCCAAGTGGTCCTTGGAAGCATCAGTTAGTCCATTATAAAAGATATCAAGTATTTCATTTTTCTTAAGAGGATGATCAGGCAAATCATTAAGTAACCGGAGAAGCCTCCCCCAAGCTTGTGGAAGACTCTCTTCTTCAATTTGCACAAAATTATATATTTCCCTCAAGGCAGCTTGTTTCTTATGAGCAGGGAAATATTTAGCAGAGAAGTAATAAATCATATCTTGGGGACTACGCACACAACCAGGATCAAGAGAATTAAACCAATTTTTAGCATTACCCTTTAATGAGAACGGAAATATCTTAAGGATATAATAGTAGCGAGATTTCTCATCATTAGTGAATAGGGTGGCTATATCATTTAACTTAGTAAGATGTGCCACAACAGTTTCAGATTCATAGCCATAGAAAAGATCAGATTCAACCAAAGTAATTATCTCAGGGTCGACAGAGAAATCATAATCCTTATCAGTAACAAAGATAGGCGAAGTAGCAAAAGCAGGGTCATATTTCATTCTAGCATTTAGAGATTTCTATTTCAGTTTAGCTAGTAACTTCTTAAGATCAGATCTATCATTGCAAGCAAGAAAATATCTAGCAATTTCTTCATCCATAACATAACCCTCAGGAACAACATGCAATTCATATTTAGGGGGAGAACCATCATCATCACTATCATCAATAATATCAGTTTCAAGAATTTCATTCTCTCTAGCCCTAGAAAGTTGTTCATCAAGATATTCGCCTAATGGCACAGTAGTATCAAGCATAGAAGTAGTTTCATCATAAGTATCATGCATAGTAGAAGTGGAATCATCAATAACATGTGAAATATCAGAATTAATAGTAGAAGCAGGTTTAGGTGTCGCAAGCTTACTCATAACAGAAGGAGAATCTAGTGTAGAGCTAGATGGCAGTTCCTTACCCCCCCCCCCTCGTAGTTGAGGGATAAATCTTAGTTCTTTCGTCTTTCAAGTTCCTCATAGTGACCGGCAGATATAAATCCCAAGTGACTCAAAGAATAGAGTTATGCTCCCCGGCAACGGCGCCAGGAAATAGTCTTGATAACCCACAAGTATAGGGGATCGCAACAGTTTTCGAGGGTAGAGTATTCAACCCACATTTATTGATTCGACACAAGGGGAGCCAAAGAATATTCTCAAGTATTAGCAGTTGAGTTGTCAATTCAACCACACCTGGATAACTTAGTATCTGCAGCAAAGTATTTAGTAGCAAAGTAATATGGAAGTAACAGTAACGGTAGCAAAAGTAACAGTAGCAGTTTTGTAGTAATTGTAACAGTAGCAACGGTAAAGTAAATAAGCAAAGCACAATATGTGAAAAGCTCGTAGGCATTGGATCGGTGATGGATAATTATGTCGGATGTGATTCCTCGTGTAATAGTTATAACATAGGGTGACAAAGAACTAGCTCCAGTTCATCAATGTAATGTAGGCATGTATTCCGAATATAGTCATACGTGCTTATGGAAAAGAACTTGCATGACATCTATTGTCGTACCCTCCCGTGGCAGCAGGGTCCTAATGGAAACTAAGGGATATTAAGGCCTCCTTTTAATAGAGTATCGAACCAGAGCATTAACACATAGTGAATGCATGAACTCCTCAAACTACGGTCATCACCGAGAAGTATCCCGATTATTGTCACTTCGGGGTTGTCGGATCATAACACATAATAGGTGACTATAGACTTGCAAGATAGGATCGAGAAATCACATATATTCATGAAAACATAATAGGTTCAGATCTGAAATCATGGCACTCGGGCCCTAGTGACAAGCATTAAGCATAGCAAAGTCATAGCAACATCAATCTCAGAACATAGTGGATACTAGGGATAAAACCCTAACAAAACTAACTTGATTACATGGTAAATCTCATCCAACCCATCACCGTCCAGCAAGCCTACGAAGGAATTACTCACGCACGGTGGTGAGCATCATGAAATTGGTGATGGAGGATGGCTGATGATGACGACAACGATGAATCCCCCTCTCCGGAGCCCCGGATGGACTCCAGATCAGCCCTCCCGAGAGATATTAGGGCTTGGCGGTGGCTCCATATCGTAAAACGCGATGAAACTTTCTCTCTGATTTTTTTTCTCTGCGAAAGCAAATATATGGAGTTGGAGTTGAGGTCGGTGGACGTCCAGGGGGCCCATGAGGCAGGGGGCGCGCCCTAGGGGAGGGGCGCAACCCCCACCCTCGTGGACAGGGTGTGGGCCCCTTGACGCTAATTTTTTTGCCAATATTTTTTATTAATTCTGGAAAGTTGCTCCGTGGATTTTCAGGTCATTCCGAGAACTTTTATTTTTGCACAAAAGTAACACCATGACAGTTCTGCTGAAAACAGCGTCAGTCCGGGTTAGTTCCATTCAAATCATGCAAGTTAGAGTCCAAAACAAGGGCAAAAGTGTTTGGAAAAGTAGATACGACGGAGACGTATCACCGAACGGTGTGGATAATAATAATAGTGCACGTGCATTGGACTAAGTTGGAATCTGCAAGCATTTAATACAAGGGAGAAGACAAGGTAATATGGGCTCTTGGTTAAATCAACAATAATGCATATGAGAACCACTAAACATTTTCATCATGGTCTTCTCCTCTCGACCCCCAAAGAATAAGAAAAGAAATAAAAATACTTCCACGGGAAAGCTCCCAACAAGCAAAAGAAGAACGAAAAACCTTTTTTGGTTTTCTTTCAATTACTACTACTACAGGCATGGAAAGTAAACTAGATAAAAGCTACAACTATTTTTTTTGGTTTTTCTTAAGGTTTTTCAAACACAGAAGAAGAAGGCTTAGAAAAGAAAATAAACTAGCATGGATAGTACAATGAAAAAGTATGAGCACCGACAACTAGAATGAGTGTTTGAACATGAATGTAATGTCGGTGAGAAATACGTACTCCCCCAAGCTTAGGCTTTTGGCCTAAGTTGGTCTGTGGCCACTGCTGGCCTGGTGGATATCCAAAGTCGTAGCTGGGGTTGTACTGAGATGCAGCAACTGCTGCCTGAAGAGTTGCAGCTTGGAGGCGAGCTGCCTCTGTCCTCCTCTCATACTCGTTCGCCTCCTCCCTGGTTATAACATATCTCCTTTTTGCCTGAAAGTTAAAGAAAGTAGGAGCAGGGAGGGCAACATGGACAATGCGCTGTCTGTCAAAGATTAGTCGGTACTAGAGGAACTGTTCATTCCTCTCAAGAAACTGATGGCAAACCATAGCACTATAATATAGTCAAGTAGGAGGCAACTCCATATCATTTCCATGTATGGGTACACCAAGATAATTAGCTACACGAGTTGCATAAATTCCACCAAACAAATCTCCACTTGTACCGTTAAGATGCAACCTTCGTGCAACAATGGCCCCCAAGTTATATTGCTTATCACCTAATACCGCACTCTTGAGGACACTAAGATCTGGAACGCACAAGTGACAAGCCTCATCTTTACCGTTAATGCATCTACCTATAAAGAGAGCAAAATAATGTATGGAAGGGAAATGAATGCTCCCCATGGTAGCTTGTGTGATTTCCCTAGATTCCCCAATAGTGATACTAGCAAGAAAGTCATTATATTCAGATTTGCGAGGTTCACTAACATTGCCCCACCACGGGAGTTTACAAGCAGTATTAAAATCTTCTAGGCCCATGGTATATGATTTATCATAAAGATCAAATAAAACAGTGTGAGAATTGCGCGAGGATGTAAATTTAAACCTCCCCACAAAGGAATCAGTTAGGTCGTGATACTGTAGGCACTTATCTGACACGAAGTCCTCAAGATTAGCATTACGCACATACGCGTCAAATTCATCCTTGATGCCTGCCTGGACCATAAACTCCTCTGACGGCCATTCACAAGGCCGCACTTGAGCTTCCCTCGATGGTTCATCGTCCGGCTCACTTATCGCAAGCCTTGGTCCTTGCTTCCTTGAGGAAGCACCTTGGTACATTTTCCTATGCATTTTCTTTCTCTAAAAAATTTCTGAAATTTTAGTGACTCAAAATAAAAGTGAACCAAACTCAACAAGATTGATAGCAACTACTACCACAGGTGCCTAGAGGCTATATCATGCATTAAAACTACTTTTGACCATATAAATTTGACATGCAAGCTCAAGAACAGGGTCACCTTGGCAGCAAAAATTTGCAATAAATAAAGCACTAGAATAAAAACTAATTGGACCTTTGGAGGAGTCACATACCAAAGAACAATCCCCCAAAACAGTTTTGTGAATGGAGCTTTGAGCAAAGAGAACGAAAATGGTAGCAAGATGAGCTAGAACACGGGTTTGAGCTATGGGAGGACTTTTTCTGGAGGAAGACGAAGTGAGTGGGTGCTGGATAAGTGGAGGGGGTCCACGTGGCCAAATGGTGGGCCCCCTGGTGTGTTCTGAGTGCCAGAAATTCTTAAATATACTACAAAAAAATCATATTTCATTTTCAGGACATTTGGAGACTTTTATTTTTGGGGTATTTTTATTGCAAGGATAATTCAGAAAGCACACAGAAAATACTATTTTTTGCTTTATTTAATCTAAATAAAAGAAAGTAAAAGGAGGGTACAGAGAGTATTCCTTTCTAACTTCATCCATCTCGTGCTCATCAAAAGGAATCCACTAACAAGGTTGATCAAGTCTTGTTAACAAACTCTTTCCGAATAACATGAAACCGGAGAATTTTCGAATAACACTAGGTTACCTGAACGGGGATATGCATGTCCCCAACAGTAAGAATATCATATTTCTTCTTGACAGTAGGAAGAGGGAATTCAAAACCTCCAATAGTAATCATTGAAATTTTTCCAATAGAATTGATACTGTGGACTTGAGGTTGTTTCCTCAAAAAGTGTACCGTATGCTCATTACCATTAACATGAAAAGTGACATTGCCTTTGTTGCAATCAATAACAGCCCTTGCAGTATTCAAAAAGGGTCTACCAAGGATAATCGACATACTGTCGTCCTCGGGAATATCAATAATAACAAAGTCCGTTAAATAGTAACATTTGCAACCACAATAGGCACATCCTCACAAATACCGACAGGTATAGTAGTTGATTTATCGACTATTTTCAAAGATATTTCAGTAGGTGTCAACTTATTCAGATCAAGTCTACGATATAAAGAGAGAGGCATAACACTAACACCGGTTCCAAGATCACATAAAGCAGTTTTAACATAGTTTTTTTAATGGAGCTGAAGGAAATATTCCCTAAAGGCAATAATAAAGTTGTTATTTATATTTCCTTATATCATGATAAATGTTTATTATTCATGCTAGAATTGTATTAACCGGAAACTTCGTACATGTTTGAATACATAGACAAACACAGTGTCCCTAGTATGCCTCTACTAGACTAGCTCGTTAATCAAAGATGGTTAAGTTTCCTAGCCATAGACATGTGTTGTCATTTGATGGACGGAATCACATCATCAGAGAATGATGTGATGGACAAGACCCATCCGTTAGCTTAGCATAATGATCGTTTAGTTTATTGCTATTGCTGTCTTCATGACTTATACATGTTCCTATGACTATGAGATTATGCAACTCCCGAATACCGGAGGAACACTTAGTGTGGTATCAAACATCACAACGTAACTGGGTGATTATAAAGATGCTCTATAGGTGTCTCCGATGGTGTTTGTTGAGTTGGCATAGATCGAGATTAGGATTTGTCACTCCGATTGTCGGAGAGGTATCTCTGGGCCCTTTCGGTAATGCACATCACTATAAGCCTTGCAAACAATGTGACTAATGAGTTAGTTGCAGGATGATGCATTACAGAACGAGTAAAGAGACTTGCCGGTAACGAGATTGAACTAGGTATGATGATACCGACGACCGAATCTCGGGCAAGTAACATACCGATGACAAAGGGAACAACGTATGTTGTTATGCGGTTTGTCCGATAAATATCTTCGTAGAATTTGTAGAAACCAATATGAGCATCCATGTTCCGCTATTAGTTATTGAGCGGAAGTGAGTCTCGGTCATGTATACATAGTTCTCGAACTCGTAGGGTCCGCACGCTTAACGTTCGATGACGATCGGTATTAGGAGTCTATGTGTTTTGATGAACCGAAGGTAGTTCGGAGTCCCGGATCTGATCACGAACATGACGAGGAGTCTCGAAATGGTCGATACATGAAGATTGATATATTGGAAGGTTATGTTTGGACACCGGAATGGTTTCGGATGAGTTCGGGCATATACCGGAGTACAAGGGGGTTACCGGAACCCCCTGGGGGCTAAATGGGCCTACATGGGCTTTAGTGGGAGAGAGAGGAGGCGTCCAAGAGGTGGGGGCGCGCCCCCAAGCCCAATCCAAATTGGGAAGGGGGCCGGCCCCCCTTTCCTTCCTCTCCTCTTCCCCTTCATTGCCCATCCTATTAGGACTAGGAAAGGGGGGAAACCTACTCCTAGTAGGAGTAGGAATCCCCCTTGGGGTGCACCATGAAGGGCCGGCCGGCCCCCTCCTCCCCTCCTTTGTATACGAGGGAGGGGGGCACCCCATAGACACACAAGCTGACAGTTGCCTTAGCCGTGTGCGGTGCCCCCCTCCACAGATTTCCACCTCGGTCATATCGTTGTAGAGCTTAGGTGAAGCCCTGCGTCGGTAATTTCATCATCACCGTCACGACGCTGTCGTGCTGACAAAACTCTCCCTCGGCCTCAGCTGGATCAAGAGTACGAGGGACGTCACCGAGCTGAACGTGTGCAGATCACGAAGGTGCCGTGCGTTCGGTGCTTGGATCGGTTGGATCGCGAGGACGTTAGACTACGTCAACCGTGTTACTAAATGCTTCTGCTTTCGGTCTACGAGGGTACATGGACACACTCTCCCCGCTCGTTTCTATGCATCACCTAGATGGATCTTGCGTGTGCGTAGGATTTTTTTTGAAATTACTGCGTTTCCCAACAGTGGTATCAGAGCCAGGTTTATGCGTAGATGTTATATGCACGAGTAGAACACAAAGAGTTGTGGGCAATAATAGTCATACTGCTTACCAACATGTCATACTTTGATTCGGCGGTATTGTTGGATGAAGCGGCTCAGACCGACATTACGCATACGCTTACGCGAGACTGGTTCTACCGACGTGCTTCGCACACAGGTGGCTAGTGAGTGTATGTTTCTCCAACTTTAGTTGAATTGAGTATGACTACGCCCGGTCCTTGTTGAAGGTTCAAACAACAAACTTGACAAAAAATGGTTGTGGTTTTGATGCGTAGGTAAGAATGGTTCTTGCTAAGCCCGTAGCAGCCACGTAAAACTTGCAACAACAAAGTAGAGGATGTCTAACTTGTTTTTGCAGGGCATGTTGTGCTGTGATATGGTCAAGACGTGATTATATAAATTGATGTATGAGATGATCATGTTTTCTAACACAGTTATCGGCAACTGGCAGGAGCCATATGGTTGTCGCTTTATTGTATGAAATGCAATCGCCATGTAATTGCTTTACTTTATCACTAAGCGGTAGCGATAGTCGTAGAAGCAATAGTTGGCGAGACAACAACGATGCTTCGATGGATATCAAGGTGTGAAGCCGGTGATGATGGTGATCATGACGGTGCTTTGGAGATGTAGATCAAAGGCACAAGATGATGATGGCCATATCATATCACTTATATTGATTGCATGTGATGTTTGTCCTTAATGCATCTTATTTTTCTTAGTTCGGCGGCAGCATTATAAGATGATCTCTCACTAAATTTCAAGGTATAAGTGTTCTCCCTGAGTACGCACCGTTGCGAAAGTTCGTCGTGCCGAGACACCACGTGATGATCGGGTGTGATAAGCTCTATGTTCACATACAACGGGTGCAAGCCAGTTTTGCACACGCAGAATACTCGGGTTACACTTGACGAGCCTAGCATATGCAGATATGGCCTCGGAACACTGAGACCGAAAGGTCGAGCGTAAATCATATAGTAGATATGATCAATATAGTGATGTTCACCATTGAAAACTACTCCATCTCACATGATGATCGGACATGGTTTAGTTGATACGGATCACGTGATCACTTAGATGATTAGAGGGATGTCTATCTAAGTGGGAGTTCTTATGTAATATGATTAACTGAACTTTAATTTATCATGAACTTAGTCCTGAGAGTATATGCATAACTATGTTGTAGATAAATAGCTCGCGATATAGCTCCCCGTTTATTTTTGATATGTTCCTAGAGAAAAACTATGTAGAAAGATGATAGTAGGAATGATGCGGACTAGGTCTGTAATCTGAGGATTATCCTCAGTGCTGCATAAAAGAATTATGTCCTTGATGCACCGCTAGGTGATGGATCTATTGCATGAGCAGATACAGACGTTATGAACATTTGGCAAGCTCGGTATGATAACTACTTGATAGTTTAGTGCGCCATGCTTTACAGCTTAGAACCGGGACTTCAAAAATGTTTTGAACGCCACGGAGCATATAAGATGTTCCAAGAGCCGAAATTGGTATTTCAGACTCATGCCCGAGTCGAGAGGTATGAGAGATCTGACAAGTACTTTGCCTACAAGATGGAGGAGAATGGCTCAACCAGTGAGCATGTGCTCAGATTTTCTGAGTACTACAATCGCTTGAATCAAGGAGTTAATCTTCCAGATAAAATAGTGATTGACAGAGTTCTCTAGTCACTATCACCAAGTTACTGGAACTTCGTGATGAACTATAATATGCAAGGGATGACGAAAAAGATTCCCGATCTCTTCGTGATGCTGAAATCGACAAAGGTAGAAATCAAGAAAAGCATCAAATGTTGATGGTGACAAGACCACTAGTTTCAAGTAAAAGGGCAAGGGAAAGAAAGGGAACTTCAAGAAGAATGTCAAGCAAGTTGCCACTCCCATGAAGAAGCCCAAAGCTAGACCCAAGCCCGAAACTGAGTGCTTCTACTGCGAAGGAAATGGTCACTGGAAGCGAAACTGCCCCAAATACTTGGTGAATAAGAAGGATGGCAAAGTGAACAAAAGTATATATGATATGCATGTTATTGATGTGTACTTTACTAGTGTTCAAAGTAAGCCCCTGGGTATTTGATACTGGTTCAGTTGCTATGATTAGTAACTCGAAACAGGAGTTACAAAATGAACAAAGACTAGTTGAGGGCAAGGTGACGATGTGTGTTGGAAGTGATTCCAAAGTTGATAAGATCACCATCGCACACTCCCTTCACTTTCGGGATTAGTGTTGAACCTAAAATAAATGTTATGTGGTGTTTGCGTTGAGCATAATATGATTGGATCATGTTTATTGCAATACGTTTAGTCATTTAAATCAAAGAATAATTGTTATTCCGTTTACATGAATAAAACCTTCTGTGGTCATACACCCAAGGTGAATGGTTTATTGAATCTTGATCGTAGTGATACACATATTCATAATATTGATGACAAAAGATGCAAAGTTGATAATGATAGTGCAACATATTTGTGGCACCGCCGTTTAGGTCATATTGGTGTAAAGCGCATGAAGAAACTCCATGCTGATGGGCTTTTGGAATCACTTGATTATGAATCACTTGTTGCTTGCGAACCATCCCTCATGGGCTAGATGACTAAGACTCCGTTCTACGGAACAATGGAGCGAGCCACTGACTTATTGGAAATAATACATACTGATGTATGCTGTCCGATGAGTGTTGAGACTCACGTTGGGTATCGTTATTTTCCGACCTTCGCAGTTGATTAGAGCAGATATGGGTATATCTCCTTGATGAAACATAAGTCTGAAACATTTGAAATGTTCAAAGAATTTCAGAGTGAAGTGGAAATCATCATAACAAGAAAATAAAGTTTCTACGATCTGATCGTGGATACAAATATTTGAGTTACGAGTTTGGTCTTCATTTGAAACAATGTGGAATAGGTTTGCAACTCACGCCACCTGGAACACCACAGCATAATGGTGTGGCCGAACATCATAACCGTACTTTATTAGATATATGGTACGATCTATGATGTCTCTTACTGATTTACCACTATTTTTTTGGGGTTATGCATTAGAGACAGCTACATTCACATTAAATAGGGCACCATCTAAATTCGTTGAGACGACACCATATGAACTGTGGTTTGGCAAGAAACCCAAGTTGTCGTTTCTTAAAGTTTGAGGTTGCGATGCTTATGTGAAAAAGTTTCAGCCTGATAAAGCTCAAAACCAAATCGGAGAAGTGCGTCTTCATAGGATACCCAAAAGAAACTGTTGAGTACACCTTCTATCACAGATCCGAAGGCAAGATCTTTGTTGCTTAGAGTGGAACCTTTCTAGAGAAGGAGTTTCTCTCGAAAGAAGTGAGTGGGAGGAAAGTATAACTTGACGAGGTAATTGTACCTTCTCTCAAATCGGAAAATAGCTCATCACTGAAATCAGTTCGAGTGATACCTACACCAATTAGTGAGGAAGTTAATGATGATGATAATGAAACTTTAGATCAAAGTTACTACCGAACCTCGTAGGTCAACCAGAGTATGATCCACACCAGAGTGGTACAATAATCCTGTTCTGGAAGTCATGTTACTAGACCATGATGAACCTAGGAACTATGAGGAAGTGACAACCCACAAGTATAGGGGATCACAACAGTTTTCGAGGGTAGAGTATTCAACCCAAATTTATTGATTCGACACAAGGGGAGCCAAAGAATATTCCCAAGTATTAGCAGTTGAGTTGTCAATTCAACCACACCTGGATAACTTAGTATCTGCAACAAAGTATTTAGTAGCAAAGTAGTACGGAAGTAATGGTAATAGTGGCTAAAGTAACAATAGCAGTTTTGTAGTAATTGTAACAGTAGCAACGGTAAAGTAGATAAGCAAAGAACAATATGTGAAAAGCTCGTAGGCATTGGATCAACGATGGATAATTATGTCGGATGTGATTCCTCATGTAATAGTTATAACATAGGGTGACACAAAACTAGCTCCAATTTATCAATGTAATGTAGGCATGTATTCCAAATATAGTCATACGAGCTTATGGAAAAGAACTTGCATGACATATTTTGTCCTACCCTCCCGTGGCAGCGGGGTCCTAATGGAAACTAAGGGATATTAAGGCCTCCTTTTAATAGAGTATCAGACCAAAGCATTAGCACTTAGTGAATACATGAACTCCTCAAACTATGGTCATCACCGAGAAGTATCCCGATTATTGTCACTTCGGGGTTGTTGGATCATAACACATAATAGGTGACTATAGACTTGCAAGATAGGATCAAGAACTCACATATATTCATGGAAACATAATAGGTTCAGATCTGAAATCATGGCACTCGGGCCCTAGTGACAAGCATTAAGCATAGCAAAGTCATAGCAAAATCAATCTCAGAACATAGTGGATATATACTAGGGATCAAACCCTAACAAAACTAACTTAATTACATGGTAAATCTCATCCAACCCATCATCGTCCAACAAGCCTACGATGGAATTACTCATGCACGACGGTGAGCATCATGAAATTGGTGATGGAGGATGGTTGATGATGACGATATCGTCAGATCCCCCTCTCCGGAGCCCCGAACGGACTCCTGATCAGCCCTCCCGAGAGAGTTTAGGGCTTGGCGGCGGATCTGTATCGTAAAACGTGATGAATCTTTTTCTTTGATTTTTTCTCCGCAAAAGTGAATATATAGAGTTGGAGTTGATGTTGGTGGAGCTTCAGGGGGCCCACGAGGCAGGGGGGCGCGCCCTAGGGGGGGTGCCCTCCACCCTCGTGGACAGGTGTCGGTGTACTAAAGTAGGGGCACTCCTTTGTACCCCTTACCTATGCACGGGCAGTCAGAGCCACGGGCCAAAGCCACACTTAGCAGGGCAAAAGGAAGGAGGCGAAGCCGCAAGGTGATCAGCGCAACGCCAAAGACCGAGACCACGGAGAGTAGATGGACGAAGCAGGTTTCCCCGGCAAGACCCTTGCTGGGGCAGCCCCGACAAGTCTCTTGCCGGGGCGGCTCGCCCACACCAGCGGAGTGAGCCACCCTCGACCCATGGTCTCCAATGCCATCAACTACGTTGGGCCAGGGCTCGGGAGGCACCTCCATGGTGGCATGCAGATCTTTGTGAAGACAAAGAATATTCAAGATCAGATGAGGATTGGAAGGCGACGATCCTTGACAAGATCCTTGCCAAGGAAACCGATCTTGCCGGGGACGACAGCGCGCCACGGCAAGAACCTTGCTGGGCCACCCGGCAAGGCCCTTGCCAAGGGCGTCAGCGGGGCCACTGCCAGGCCCGCGCCAACCAAGTCTCCACCGCCGTTCACATGCAGCTGTCAGCCCAACCAGCTGGGCAGGCACCTGCGTGGCAACATGCAGCTTCCAGGCCAACTCAGCACACGCCTGCGTGGCGGCATGCAGATCTTCGTGGAGGCTCCACCACTGCGCCACCTCAGTTGCTTTCCTGCCTACATGGCGCCACATGCAACGCTGGCCAGGGCGCGCGTCGAAGCGAGGAGGAGCGGCGACGGACGGAACGGGCCTCGCTCCCGTCCCCGATAAAGCAAGAGGACACCTAAGCTACACATTGAATGCGTCTTGTCCTGTAATACGAGCGATAAGCTCATAGCACTGTAGGCCTTTCCACCTCCTGTGTGCCATTGTGGTAGCCCCTTTCGACTATAAAAGGATGCCCGTGGCATACTGAAGAGGGATTCGGCTCTTTGGAACCGTGCAACCATCGTAGCTAGTTCAAGAGCTCAAGAACACTCAATACATCCACCAAGGAAGGACTAGGGTTTTACTCATCCCCGCGGCCCGAACCTAGGTAAACGATCCTTGTGCTAATTGCTAGTCCTGTTCTTCTTACAACCCCGTGCCCCGCAACCGCAAAAGGGATCCTCGTGATCCCATAGCTGTCGTTTCCCACCGACATCTTTGGCGCGCCAGGTAGGGGGGCAATTGCGAGAATCTGGTATAGTAGTTGGCCTAAGAAGAAGACGACCACGGCGATCGGTTCGTCCGGGACCGAACTGCCAGTACGGGTGCGGACCAGTAGTGGGCCAGTCGCGGAGAGAACCCGTGGCGCGGCCCGCGAACATCCACATCACCCTGCTAGTACAGGCCTGGTGAGCGGCGTCGTTCATACGCCAGGCGATGAACCATGTGTCGCGGGCTCTAGATACGGGGTCGGGCCCCCCGCAGGCGGCGCGGGGCCCTCCAGGGGCGTCGTCGTGCCGCCAGACGGTGGCGCGGCGACCTCCAATACACCAACACCGGCGCCCATGGCGCGCTCTTCTCAGGTCGTGCGCGATGAGCAGTGCCGCCCTGCGGGTGACCCTGGGCGCCGCCCTGGGAAGATTCCCATGCGCCCTTCACATGATGAGGAGGGCCAGCATGCGTGTCGAGGTGCTGGCGGAGGTGGAGGACAGTTGTGGGGCCGTGACGGGGCTCCTTCTAACGTGGTTAGAAGTCGAAGCGCATCGCAGTCCACACAGCTTTCACCGCCGCCCACGCCAGCAGAAGCCCTAGCACGCGCACAGCTGCTCCTCGACTTTCCTCCCGCTGCGGAGAAGCTTGATGAAAGGAGGGCCACCGTCCGGAGCCTTGTCGGCATCGCTAACAACAATGAGTTGCGGCCGGCGGGACCCGTAGGCCGTCGCTCCGTCGAGCCACCGCATGCCAGCAGAGGTCGGGCTGGAGGCGATGCGGCCATGGTGCACTCCCCTCCTCCATACCAGCCACCGCGGGTGTCGGTCCACCGTGACGGCGCCCGTGATCATATCTCCATAGCGTCGTCCGACCCGCGAACCCACCGCGACCAACGTCAAGTTCTTCAGGAGCGAGCTCATGAAGACGCTCGAACCACCATCGAGCGTCGGCGTGAAGCGCACCACCAGTCGGACAGGCGGGCAGGGCCCACTACGGACCACCCAGCACCAGGAGGCTACGATGGCCTACCCTACGAGGTGGGTTGTCCGGCCTTCAACCGTGAGCTGCGGCAGTTCCAGTGGCCCTCCCACCTCACGTTCAAGCCCGACGTTGGCGAGAAGTACAACGGCAAGACTTACCTGTCGGAGTTCCTTAGCATCTACACCATCGCGATGCAAGCTTCCGGGGCCCGCGATGATAAGGTGCTTGCCAATTATTTCCCGTTGGCACTCAAGCCCAATGTTATGTCATGGTTGATGCACTTGCCGGTGGACTCCATTTCTTCTTGGGCGGATCTGTGTCATGAGTTTGTTGGCGCCTTTACTGGAGGCCACCAAGCTCATGGCCAGGTGAGCGACTTGCACATCATCCCCCAGAAAGAAGGAAAAACTTGCGTAAGTACATCCAAAGGTTTAGCCGAGTGCAGTACAACATTCCCGACGTTCATCCCGCCGCCGTGATCAGTGCATTCCATCAGAATGTGCGCAGTCGCAAGATGCATGAGGAGCTGGCGATGAACAAGGTCAAGGATGTGGCCGAGCTTTATGTTCTAGCCGATCGGTGCGCTCGCGATGAAGAGGGAAGGAAGTACCCCGACAAAGACGCCGGCACGGAAACCGACTTCATGGATGATACCGCCACCCCGGTGAAGAAGGGCCGGCACCGTAACATGAAGTGCAAGGGCAAGACCTGCCTGCCGTTGAGGGGTCCGACGATACTGGTGCAACCAAGAAACCCAAGGCGAGTGACCCAGGCAAGGAGATTGCCGGGTGTGCCGCTTGCCAGGCCTTGGCGGCTGCCGATAAGCCAGGGGGCTCCGATAAGAAGTATTGCAAGATCCACCGCACCATGGGCCGTGACCTCCAGAACTGCCGGCAAGTGGAGCTGCTCGCTGAGAAGCAGAAAGCCGAGTATGAGCGGTGGGATAAGGAGAAGGGCCAAGAGGGTGCCGAGGGATCCGGCAAGAAGCGTGGCGGCCAAGAGGCCGCCGCAGCAAAGATAATCAGCAGGAGAGGCCCGCCCGGGGCCGCGACAAGAAGCAGGAAGACGATGACCGTGACGAGGACAATGAGTCCGGCGACCACGAGTTCCAGAAAGCCACGAAAGCCATGTGCGTCGATGGTGGCGCTTCGCTGCATACATCCCACCGCCAGCTCAAGCAGTGGGCGCGTGAGATCACAGCGGTGGAGCCATCGTTCGATGCACGGAAGCCGCTAAAGTGGTCCAGCACGCCTATCATCTTCGACACCGAGGACCAACCTGATCGCACTACTACGGTCGGGTGCTTGCCGTTGTTGGTTTCACCAATAATCCGCAACCTCAAGGTGACGAAGATGCTGGTTCACGGCAGAGCCGGTCTGAACTTGATCTCGCCTGTTGTGATCAAGAGGCTGCAGATCCCTGATGGAGACCTCGAGGAGACGGGCACGTTCCAAGGGGTCAACTCGGGGAGGAGCCAGCCAAAGGGAAAGGTCACGCTGCCCGTGACGTTCAGAGGCGAGCTGAACCACAGGACGGAGAGGATTGTCTTTGATGTAGCCGAGATCCCCTTGCCCTACAATGGGATCCTCGGCCGCCCGACACTAGCCAAGTTCATGGCAGCTTCACACTACGCCTACAACATGCTGAAGATGCCCGGGCCGATGAACATCATCACCATCCCCTCCGACAAGAAAGACGCGTTGATTTGCGCCAACCAACTCTACCGGGAAGCAGTTGCAGTAGCTGCTGCCAAGGCACCTACTCCTGCAGGCGGAGTCCCGGGAGGGATAAAGACCGGCGAGACCCCTCGCACCCACTCCGGCAAGCTCACCTCTTCGAGGTGTTGCGCTCCCGTTGAGGACGTGCCAGAGAGCTCCATCGACAAGAGCAAGAAGTCTAGAGCTGCACCACCAAAGACCAAGAAGGTGCCCGTCAAGGAGGACGGCACATGGGGAGCTTTTACCATAAGATCCACCCTCAACAGCAAATCGGAAGGCGAGCTTGTCACTTTCCTGCGAGCGAATGTTGATGTGTTTGCATGGCAAGCCTCTGACATCCCCGGTGTTCCCAGGGAAGTGATTGAGCACCATCTTGTTGTCTGTCCTCATGCACGACCCATCAAGCAGAAGGTCAGGAAGCAAGATCTGGAGAGGCAGGAGTTCATCACGGAGGAGATCAGAAAACTAGAGGCGGAAAGCTTGGTAAGGGGGGGGGGGGTGCTCCACCCGACGTGGTTGGCCAACCCGATAGTGGTGCGCAAGGCAAACCCGATAGGATTTTCCAAAGGATCCCTTCCCGTTACCGCGCATCGACCAAATTGTTGACTCCACTGCTGGGTGTGACCTATTATCATTCCTCGACGCCTACTCAGGGTACCACCAGATCTTCATGACAAAAGAAGACGAGGAGAAGACAACGTTCATCACCCCATGTGGTACGTATTGCTTCTTACGGATGCCTTTTGAGTTGAAGAGTGCTAGCTCAACCTTTGCAAGAGCAGTCCAAATTGGTTTTGAGCCCCAGCTACAAGGAAATATGGAAGCTTATATGGATGATATAGTGGTCAAAACCAAGGACAAAGCAACACTTGTGCAAGATCTGGAGGAAACATTTGCGAACCTGCGCAAGATCAACCTCAAGTTGAACCCTGAGAAGTGTGTCTTCGGTGTCCTATCCGGCAAGCTTCTCGGGTTCTTTGTGTCACAGCGCGGGATTGAGGCGAACCCAGATAAGATCAAGGCCATCGAGCAGATTGAGGCACCTAAACGGATCAAAGACGTGCGTCGGCTCAATGGCTGCGTTGCCGCCATGCGCAGATTCATCTCCAAGTCTGTGGAGCGTGCCCTTCCCTTTTTTCAAGATCTTGAAGAAGATGGGCCCAATGGAGTGGACCCTAGGGGCCGAGGCAGCGCTGCAGGATTTGAAGAAGTACCTCTCCTCTACCCCAGTGCTGGTTGCGCCCAAACCACAAGAACCGTTGCTGCTGTACCTAGCGGCAATGAATCAGGTGGTTAGCGCCACACTAGTGGCGAAGAGAGAGGTCCAGGAAGAGGTAGTGTCAGTGGTAGAGTCAACGGATGGCGAGCCGGGACCTTCCCCGGCAGGGCTCGGTCCCGGCAAGACTGAGTCCCCGGCAGAGGCTGATGCCAGTGCGACAGGGCCCGCGCGACTGGGTGAAGTGGCAGAGAAGAAGAAAATGGTGCAGCACCCAGTTTACTTTGTCAGCTCCCTCTTGCAGGGGGCTAGGTCGAGGTACTCAGGTGTGCAAAAATTTCTCTTCGGCCTCCTTATGGCCTCGAGGAAGCTGCGTCATTACTTCCAAGCGCACGAGATCACCGTGGTCACCCGCCTCCCATTGCAACGGATACTGCATAACCCAGATGCAATGGGGAGGATCGTGGAATGGGCCCTGGAGTTGTCGAGTTTCGGTTTAAAGTTTGAAAGCACCTCGATGATTTAGAGCAGAGTCTTGGCGGAGTTCGTTGCGGAATGGACCTCGACGCCCGATGTCGGTGTCAAAACTGGCAGATCTCGGGTAGGGGGTCCCAAGCTGTGTGTCTTAGGATCGATGGTAACATGACCACGGGATTTTACCCAACTTCAAGCTCTCTTGATGAGATAATACCCTACATGCTGCTTGATTGACTTTAATGAGTATAGGGGTTACAAGAGTTGATCTACCCTAAGATCATATGTTGTGGTCTAAACCCTAGAGGTATGATGAGTAATGTCATGATCATCTATCGACTAGCCTGGCCTCGGTTTATATAATGTACCAGAGGCCTAGGATAACAAGAGTCCTAGCCGAATACGCCGGTGGGGAGGAGTCCTTGTCTTGATCACCAAGTCTTGTAGAATCTTCCTTGTATGCGGCAGCCGTTCGAACTGGCCCATGAGTATACGGCCATGGGGGTCCTCAGCCCAATCTAACTGTTTGGGAGACGACGTGGTGAGTACCCCCTAGTCCAGGACACCGTCAGTAGCCCCCTGAACCGGTCTTCAAGTTGGGGACGCTCCTTGATTCTTCCCAACTGTTCTTCGTCTTCCGCCGTCGGTCTTGAAAACTGGTTCAACAAATCTTTCCATCTTCGATCTTGAGGACCGCTGAAGTAAATCCGAAGAGTTTACACGTCAGGCATCCGAGGAGCCTCTTTAAGTTATCGACCTTTATCAATGCCCTATTATTTTTATGCCACACCTCGGGTTTGAAGTTGTTCCCGGGCGGCAGTGTCCTCTTGCGTCCGAGCTCCAACGCTGGATTGTATTCGAGGTATATTTTGCAGCCGAGCACCAACGCTGCTGTATCTGAGCTCCAACGTCGGACAGTGTCCGAGCTCCAACGCCGGACTATATCCAAGCTCCAACGCCGGACTATATCCAAGCTCCAACGCCAGACTGTATCCGAGGTGTCATAGAGCACCTTGGTTCTAAAAAGTTGAAGGAGTTTAGCCGTGCTTAATGCCAGAAATGCCTTCTATGGAGCCAGCCACTGGCGCCCGAGTTTTATGCTGGACGACTTCCGAGGTGGTGCACCACCCCTGACTGCAGGCTGATTTTTTGATTGGTGCAAATTATTCTCTGCCGAGATATATAGCCAGTAGCCCTCAAGGTGTGTGTGTCGGTCTAAAACCCGAGATGCACCTGAAGGAAAACATGAAACTGCCGATCCTAGTAGCCCCTGAGACTCATGTCGATGCGCGAAATCGGCCTGAGGATCAACTCCTAGCTCGGCAGCATACATGGGAATAGAAACGCAGTGTAATATATTAGAGATAACAGTGATCGGTGAACGGGCCCTTGAGAGAGGGTCTTGACAAGTTGCCGCACTATATTAGCTTGACGCCAGATAGGTCCATATGGTACCTATTGTTGTCCGAAGACGCGTTTGCGCATAGTTCGGTCAAGCCGAATACTGAGCACTTCGAATTTTCTGCATTGAATAGGCAATGCAGTAGCCCCCGAGACACTGGTCGGGTGGCAACACCAGATCAGGGGATCGATGTGCCCCTTTAATATTTTTAAATAATAAGCCCGAAGCCCAGTAGCCCCCGAGCCTTAATGCGGGCACGGGTGGCCGAATTAAGGATCGATATCCATAGTATAATCACAAATTATGTGTAATGACTCTATGTATCCAAGTACTTTACATCATTAATGCTCGGATCCGCATTGTACAAAACTTTGTTGACTGACCATCGGCTTCAACCTCTTCGGCCAGTAGCTAAGGAGTGTTTTCCTACTTTATGAAGCCACTATAAGGGCAAAGATTTATGGAAAACAAGGCAATCCAACCATACGGTTTTATAAACAAAGGTACGCGGAGAGATATGTTATATTACTTTTTAATGTAAGAAACATCTTCCAAAGAAAATAGTCCCGCTATCGGCTCCTTTCTTTGGGTTGTCATGCTAAGCATGATCATGAAACCTCAGCTCCGATCAACGTGGGAGGAAAATACTGAGGATTTATTTCGGGGAAAGCTTCCAAACTCTATGGTATAAATGAACCCAAATATGTACTTCTTTTGCGACTGTTTTTAATCTGAAAGTGGCCCAACGTCGGCTTCTACCCCGTTGTAGATGCTATGCAGGGTGTTTCCGAAATAACAAAACAACCCTTAGCCGACGTCTCGGTGCCCGAAGGCGGTTGTGTTGGCGGAAACGAGGCAATCAGATATGCGGGCTTTATAACTTTCACTTAGTCATAGGAGCTTAAAGTTGGGAGGCCAGTAAGTAGCCCACCGGTTAGTGTTCGGCGACAGCCGAGGTCAAGCCGTAAACACTTCGGCCAAAGTTATGAACAGCCCGCCATTTAATACAGTTATCAGACCGCTGGCCAGTTTACGCTTATTCTGATAGTCAGTTTTCGGCTTTCTCCACTGCGGTGCTTAACCATGCGAGCTACAAGCACAATCGCAGTGGTTCTCCCTTTGCACACCTAGCCGAACAAGGCTGAACATAGGAGGCAAGCACAGGAGCCGGGCAACCCAACTATTGACTGAAGACACAATTTGAAACTGATCCATATATAGCAATATCCGAGAATTTTTGCCGAATCTCTAAAGGTGTCCAGTGTTGCACGGCGAGACTTATGCGAAAAACACACAAATAGTTGAAAAGTGCCGTAGGATTGGAAAACCAAAAAACTTCAGGAAAAATCGACGTACGAACTAGATCAATTGTTCGGTGCCAATCAGAAAATTGGTCTTAGAAAAAAGTTGTGCTTCTGTCGTGCTTTAACATGACACGTCCTATCTCAAGACTTCAAGCGGGTCAGCCTACGGCTTCAACCTCCTATCCCGAAGGCGGAGTACTTCTCGTTAGGCTAGTTTAGCAAACTTTAGTGGCTTTGAGAGAGAAATTAGGCTACCCGGCTATTGATCGCACACTCGCGTCGAAAAAGGAGTGATAGAAAAAGACTTTGCAACGACCAAGAAGAAAACACATTTACTATAAAATAGTTCAAATAAATTTAAGAGCCCCCAAGTGACTTGGGTAAAAGGATTTTATGTATAATGATTGTATGTACCGAAGTACTTATATCATATATGTGTTCACCCGAACTTTATACGTGTCTTAACCGACCGTCGGCTTCTCCTTCTTCGGTCAAGGACCGAAAAGTGTTATGTACTCCACCTATCGAGAATATCGACGGTGTTTCCGATAACCAGGCAATCAGGCCATAAGGCTGTAACAGACAAAGCACGCTCAGTGAACTTATGCTATATTACTAACGAAGTGTAAGAAGCATCTTCGAAGAAAATAGTACCCCCACCGATACCTTTCTTCGATTGCTCATTATTATTATGAGACTTGTGCAATAGATTTTTTGTACTCATGAGTTCCGTTGTGTGCCGACCATTGTTGAAAATAGTAAGAGAGCTAGCTTTTGGCTTCACCCAGTCTGAGGTCCGGCTTGGATGAACCGATCATGACAATCGCAGAGGTGCTCCCTTTACTCCCTAGCCGAACAATCGGGAACGTAGGGGTAAGCACAGGAGCCAGGCAACCCAGCTTGCAAGTCTCTTAAGTCAACATGGTGCATATTGTGGCGTAATACACGAACAAGGACCGAAGCCGTACAAGTATAATCATATGCAAGAGAAAAAGCTCCACAAAGGAAGCCCCCAAATAAACGGGGTATTTGAATTTGTGTGTCACAAACAAAGTTTGGACAAGGAACTTTGTCACAAACAATTTTGTGCCAAAAAGTATAATGCTTGTTCGAACCGAACAAAATTTAAAATTGAAAGTTTTTGAGCATGAAAGCAACTTAGCTGGTTAATGTGCTCGGTGTTGATGATACGATTCGGGCTTGTGGCGGGACGAAGACGCCCATTGATCTGCGACAGATCCGACAAGGTTTGTAGCCCTCGGCATGGCCGAGGTCCTAGCCACCAGGCCCGAGGTGTCCGAGCAAGGAGTTTGGCACTCCGGAGTAGTGACCACATAGCGCAGTCAAAATCAATTACCTGCACACATAAAACTGTGCGGTCCAGGAAATAATAATAATATATATAATCCTTGCATAGTTGCTTTACGCAAAAATAATTTATGTAAAGAGATGTGGCCTGGTGCCGAAGCCAATGTCGATGCAGGGCATCGGCATGACGCAGTGAAGGCGTGACAAGGCCTGAATTTGCAGGGCGGTCCGGGCTCCAGATGAGACGTTCGCCGAACTACAGACAGGAGACGGACCGAGCCATCGCGCCACCATCGTTAATGCGGCCATCATTTGACAGACCTGTGTACAGATGATGGAACAAACCAGAGTAATAATTTTTTGAAAAAAAAACCCAAGCAAGAAAAAATTACTAGGATTAATAGCACCTGGTTCATTTGTTGTAGTAGCCCGGAGGAAAAGTGACTCCCAAAATTGGGACTCGATCCGCATACCCATTGCCTGATGGGCGGTGAAGCGATGGCATGGCGACGCTGGTAAAGGTTGACTCGCCGAGGCAAAGCCCCCGGTCCAGCCGACGTGACGAAGCTGGTCGGCTGGTGTCGCCGGAGTCACCGGAGTGTGCTGATGAAGGGATGACTGAGCAGATCAATGAGGAGATGTTGCAGCTGCCATGTCAGCCGAGGTGTTGAAGTAGTTCGGCGTTGGTGGGCATTGGCTCGATGAAGAAACAGTTCGGCCATGCCGATGCAGGTCGTAACTTGCGACGTGGTCAACACTGGCTTGATGAAGTGACCGCGCGGCGATGCCGGTGTACCCGCTCCGTGTAATCCGTGTGGCGGTGATGTTGGTGACGATTTATCCTTCGCGATGCCGAACTATTGTTCGGCTGGCCGAGATGACGATCCGAAGAAGTTGAGCTCAGCTCAACAAAGCGACGACGTGTCTAGCGCAGGTCGGCCGCCATGGAGTGATGTTGTCAGGCTGGTTTGACACCGGCACGACGGCGAAGATTGTATTGGAAAAATACTTATAATATTAGTGGGATGTGTTTGAGAATAAGACACAATACCCCATACAAAAACTTCCTTCAAAAAGGATGTCCGCCCGTTCATAAAGAAGATGAACTCGGGTCGGATTTGTTCTCGCGCAGAAAACAGATCCAAAAAGTGATGCAGTAATCGAAAGGTTCCCGGAGTTTGGACGGTCGGATCGAGCTGAATTTTTGACAGGTGGTAGATATAGGAATTCCGTAGCCGATCAACGGTTGGATCTTCCAAAGGACGTCCGAGCTATATTCTGGACACCACGCTCCAAACTCATCCGGATTCTCGTCCAGATTCAATACGGCTCCGGTATATCGGAGATTGCCGGAGATTCCTCCATCGGAACTCGACAAAATTTTGAAGCGTTGTTGTAGACTCAATTCCGCACAATTCCACCGAAGCGATCGTTTAAGCGACACTTGAGGAGGCGACAGCGGCGGATACGAGTTTGCTGTCCAGAAAAACAGCACGGTCGCCCGACGACAATGTTGACGTTGAGCCCCCGAGCTCCATGGATGACTCCTCCATGATCTTGATAGAGATCGGAGTTGATGTTGATGAAGGCCCTCATCCAAACATGATGATTGGAGGTAGGGCACAGTCCTCGGTCAAGCCAAGGTGACCAGTCGAGCTGGTGACGAAGAAACCGACGTCGCAGTTGACCTGTAGTCGAGCCATTGATTCTTTCGCCGATCACACATCGGAACTCTCAATGAAAGCACCATTGTCGGTGTCAAAACCGGCAGATCTCAGGTAGGGGGTCCCAAGCTGTGCGTCTTAGGATCGATGGTAACATGAATACGGGATTTTACCTAGCTTTGGGCTCTCTTGATGAGATAATACCCTACACGCTGCTTGATTGACTTTAATGAGTATAGGGGTTACAAGAGTTGATCTACCCTGAGACCATATGTTGTGGTCTAAACCCTAGAGGTATGATGAGTAATGTCATTATCATCTATCGACTAGCCTGGCCTCGGTTTATATAATGTACCAGAGGCCTAGGATAACAAGAGTCCTAGCCGAATACGCCGGTGGGGAGGAGTCCTTCTCTTGATCACCAAGTCTTGTAGAATCTTCCTTGTATGCGGCAACCGTCCAAACTGGCCCATGAGTATACGGCCATGGGGGTCCTCGGCCCAATCTAACTGATTGGGAGACGATGTGGTGAGTACCCCCTAGTCCGGGACATCGTCACCCAACGAAGAGGTACATGAGACCACTCTCCCCGGCAAGGAAATGAGCCGCAACTGGATCATGTACTTTGATGGGGCTTTCTCGCTGCAAGGCGCCGGTGCTGGTGTGCTGCTTGTCGCACCCACCGGAGGGCACCTCAAGTATGTCGTCCAAATGCACTTCCCCCGGGAGATGTCAACTAACAACACCGCCGAGTACGAGGGCTTGCTTGCCGGTCTCAGGATCGCGGCGGACCTCGGAGTCAAAAAGCTCATTGTTAGGGGCGATTCGCAGCTCATCGTCAGGCAGATCAACAAAGATTATCAAAGCCCGTTGATGGAAGCTTATGTGGATGAAGTGAGGAAACTAGAGGAGCGCTTTGACGGTATACGAGCAGAGCATGTCCCTCAGACGGAAAATGACATCGCCGACTACCTGTCAAAGCGCGCTGCCCTGAAGCTACCTATGGAACCAGGTACTTTTGTGCTTCTTTTAACTCAACCATCCGTCGAACCATCAACTGGGCAGAACAAGCGGAGGAAGCCGGGCCCCAACAAGTACCTCCGTACCGAGCTCCCCGGAGCCGCTGGCGAAGATGTTGCCATGGATGCCGATCCTGCCGCAGGGCAACCGACTCCGGCAGGGCCCCAGGCCATGGCCGTAAAGATGGCCGCTCCCGTGGCGGAAGAGATTCCTTTAGTCCTTGTCGTCGAGCCACGGGGTCCGGCATGGGCGCAGCGCACTGTCCGATTCCTCCAAAAAGGATAGCTTCCTGAGGACCAGGAAGAGGCAGAAAGAGTAGCCCGCCGGTCTGCTCTGTACCAATTCGTTGACAACGTCTTGTACAGAAAAAGACCGAATGGGGTGAAATTGAAGTGCATCTCCCGGGAGGAAGGACTAGAGCTATTGGCAGAGATACATGGAGGCATATGTGGTTCCACATAGGGTCGAGGGCCCTTGCTGGCAAGGATTTCCAGCAAGGTTTCTTCTGGCCCACTGCCCTCCAGGATGCGACGACACTAGTAGCCAAGTGTGAAGCATGCCAGTTCCATTCAAAGAAGCTTCATCAACCAGCTCAAGCCCTTCAAACCATCCCTCTCTCCTGGCCTTTCTCGGTCTGGGGGCTCGACATATTGGGCCCTTTCCCCCATGCCGTCGGGGGCTTTGAGTACTTTTATGTTGCAATCAAAAAGTTCACAAAGTGGCCAGAGGTGGAAGCGGCGAGGAAGGTGACAACACAGTTAGGCATCAAGTTCTTCAAGGGGCTAGTTTTCCGTTTTTAGGTGCCCAACTGGATCATCACCGACAACAGCACACAGTTCACAAGCCATGCCCTCATGCAGTACATTGAGGATCTCGGCAGCAAGGTCTGTTTTGCTTCCGTGGCACACCCATGAAGCAACGGCCAAGCAGAGAGAGCAAACGCTGAAGTTCTGCGAGGCTTAAGAACGAAGACTTTTGACTGGTTGCGCAAGAGTGGAAGGCGCTGGATTGACGAGTTGCCAGCGGTTCTTTGGTCGATCAGAACGATGCCAAATCGA
Organism: Aegilops sharonensis; assembly: GCA_904067115.1. NCBI lineage: Eukaryota > Viridiplantae > Streptophyta > Magnoliopsida > Poales > Poaceae > Aegilops > Aegilops sharonensis. Next base: position 785,517,607 of record LR880967.1, on the reverse strand, counting down.
GCCACTGGCCAGACACCCTTTGCCCTGGTCTACGGGGCAGAAGCAGTTCTCCCCACGGAACTCATATACAGGTCACCTCGAGTGCCCGCTTATGATGAGCTTGAGCAAGAGCGATTGCGGCAAGATGACACAATGCTCCTTGAGGAAGATCGTCTCCGAGCGGCTGTGAGAGCAGCACACTACCAGCAAGCCTTGCGCCGCTACCATAGCCGCAAGGTTCATGCCCGAAGCTTTGAGGAAGGCGACCTTGTTCTTCGGCACGTTCAGTCGGCCAAGAATTCCAACAAGTTGACGCCGAAGTGGGAAGGCCCTTATCGGGTAACACGAGTCACCAGGCCCGGCGCAGTCCTCCTGGAGACCGAAGATGCCATTCTAGTAAACAATTCCTGGAACATCAATCATCTTCGCAAGTTTTACCCATAAGGCGCGGCTGCCGGGCCTCCGGGCAAGCCACCTTTTGTACAAGCCTTGCCGGCAAAGCATGTAACCCTTTGTACAAAGCCAGGCTGTGGCGACCGGTTCTCCTGGTGTTAATTCCCAGAAAATGGCCGTTGTGCTCATCAGCCCCAGGATTACTGTTAGCTGATGAGGCACTAGCTTGATACAGAAATTCCAGGCAGAAAATACAATATGTGTAGTACAAGTCCATTTTGGCCTGTGAGTACAACAAATGGTTTCTAAAGGTTGATGGCGGAAGCGGTTTGTGAAATATCCTCGTTTATGGGACTCCATTTCCCACGGGAACAGCTGACCAGGTTAACTCCTATCTTCGCGTGGCTGAGATCACCGTTGTCTAGGTTCTGGGACAGTCACCGCAACGCTCCTCTCCAAACATGAAATCTGGATAAGACAATAGCCAGGGACAAGCCAGTGAGTACTTTGAATGTACTCGCGAACATAATGAACACAGGCATGATTTAACAATGATGTATTGACAATATATCATGCTTAAGACGTTAGTCACATGGGGTAAGTAAAGCTCTGATACGTCCAAGCATGTTATTTATGGATATACAATAATATGGTAGTATAGTAATCATGAAGTAAATAACACAAAAGAAATGCCACAATCGGGCGTCTGAGCGACACTGCATAGAGGGCTTATAAAGAAACAAGAACAATGCCGCAATCGGGCGTCTGAGCGACACCGCATAAAGGGCTTTAAAAGAAATGCCACAGTCGGGCGTCGGAGCGACACCACATAAAGGGCTTTAAAAGAAATGCCACAGTCGGGCGTCTGAGCGACACCACATAAAGGGCTTTAAAAGAAATGCCACAGTCGGGCATCTGAGCGACACCACATAAAGAGCTTTAAAAGAAATGCCACAGTCGGACGTCGGAGCGACACCACATAAAGGGCTTTAAAAGAAATGCCATAGTCGGGCGGCTGAGCGACACCACATAAAGGGCTTATAAAAGAAATGCCATAGTCGGGCGTCTAAGCGACACCACATAAAGGGCTTTAAAAGAAATGCCATAGTCGGGCGGCTGAGCGACACCACATAAAGGGCTTATAAAAGAAATGCCATAGTCGGGCGTCTAAGCGACACCACATAAAGGGCTTTAAAAGAAATGCCATAGTCGGGCGGCTGAGCGACACCACATAAAGGGCTTATAAAAGAAATGCCATAGTCGGGCGTCTAAGCGACACCACATAAAGGGCTTTAAAAGAAATGCCATAGTCGGGCGGCTGAGCGACACCACATAAAGGGCTTATAAAAGAAATGCCATAGTCGGGCGTCTAAGCGACACCACATAAAGGGCTTTAAAAGAAATGCCATAGTCGGGCGGCTGAGCGACACCACATAAAGGGCTTTAAAAGAAATGCCACAGTCGGGCGTCTGAGTGACACCACATAAAGGGCTTTAAAAGAAATGCCACAGTCGGGCGTCTGAGGGACACCACATAAAGGGCTTTAAAAGAAATGCCACAGTCGGGCGTCTGAGCGACACCACATAAAGGGCTTTTAAAAGAAATGCCATAGTCGGGCGTCTAAGCGACACCACATAAAGGGCTTTAAAAGAAATGCCACAATGAATATCCAGGAGGTAGAACCATCCCAGGGATATTCAAGAATACCAGAAAAATATCACGGGTTAATCCACATCCAAAATAGTAATCATAAATTATCACAAGACACAATCGTACTTCCGGTTTAATAGTTTCACCCCCGAAGACCGACACTAAGACCGACACTCGACCCGTCCCAAACTGTAATCCTTAACCATGGACACGACTATTCGAATAGGTTTAATCTCTGCAGAGGGTGTACTCTTTACCCACGAGTAACGGATTTCTTTAGTCCATCGAGACTAATTCCGTCTACGGTCTTTTTGTTGAAAACACACCTAACTTGCACACACCAGCTTAACTCACATGTGTCTGGAATCACCCACAACACCTGTTAAGCAAAACTCTAAGTGGGGAGGCTACAACCTCGACGTAACATGGGATCACAAAATTTATACCGCGCGCAAACTAGGGAGCTACCCCCTTTCGGCTACAACCGAAACACCCATGCTCCCGGACCCGGTGGTATGACTACCGGATGCCTCCAATATCTCCCACCACGGCCTCTCTGTACGGTGTGTGCTAGGAAAGGGTTGACAACTTACTGAACCGTACCCTACTTGGTGTAGAGACGAGTGGTAGTACGAAGCAAGTATGGGGGTTACTGGCACAAGACTCGATCTACGGTCGACTCAGGAGGTTGTAATATTTCCTGCATGATTAGCACAACAATGCATATATCTCAAACAACAGATGGAAACACCACGCGACATCCCCTCATGTCATACCGGACACGACCGTCTCGACGAAGGACTAGGGACAAGCCCGTGTCTACCCAAGACAGAGGCCTTCTCGTCTTTCCTTCCGGTATGCATGGAAGACGTATGACGGTGATTTCCATCACAATTCATGTCAACTTCATTAGCATAAACTCTTTAAAATGCGCCCATGAATAGGATCTCATCCTCACATAAAATGACGCATGTATATGTCGGGGTGGTGTTGCCACCGTGCTATGCAACACACACAAAAAAAATTCACCAGGGTTCAGAATGCTTGCCTTCAGGTCATGGGAAGGAAGGGTGCATCCAAATCATCATGAAATCTTCAAAAACCCTATTTAAAATAATATATTTGAATTAACACACAAAATAAAAACAGCACAAAAGTTGTTTTGAATTTTTTTCAAATAAATCTTAAAATAAACTAGACAATATTTGAGAGAGGTAGCAAAAAGAATCAAGTCATTTGGAGTTGTATTTAAAAAGTTATAGACAGTCAAAGTTCTGGTCAAATCTGATTTTAAAATTAAAACAGAAAACAGAAAAACGGTTCGATTAATTACGTACACGTCGAAAGCGTAATCTGGAAATACGCTTCCACTTACTCCGCGTGGACCATGCGTGGTCACTGACAGTGGGTCCTAGGTGGCCCACTAGTCAGGTTTGACTAGTCCGCCCTCCTCCTTCCCCTTCAGTCCCGAGCGGAGGCGGAACTCCCGCGACCAATGCCGGCGAGCGGCGGCTCCTCGCGGCCTCTGGAGGGCGGGGATGGATCCGCGGTTCGAGGGCGATCCTACTGGTAGTTGCTGGGTTGGGGGGGACGGTGTGAGCTGTCGGCGGCGAGCTCCGCGGCGGAGGAAAGCTTCGGGGAAAAGTGGTTTCGGGGCGGCGGTGGTTCTCGATCGAAATGGAGTAGGGGGAAGTGTCCAGGGGAGGATGAGAGGGTTTCTGGTGAAGAGATTGGAGAGGGGGAAGCTCTGGTTGCGCCGAACGGAGTCGGGAGGCAGCGTTGGCTGAACTGACCGGAGAGTTTGAAGATGACATGTTCCCCTCCAAATTGGTGGCGATGGGGCGCTAGTGAGATGGCGTGAGGCTACCTGAGGGCTCGGATACGCTCGCTGCTCCCTTAAATAGGCGATGGAGGTCGGTTCCGAGGCGGCCGGAGATAAGAACGACGGCGGACCGCCATGCTGTAGCTAGGGCGACGTGGCGGCGACGAGCGCTAGGGGACGAAGCTGTGGATGAGCACGCACTGCTCACAGGGGCAGGTGGCGAGCCGGGGTGGCTTTGGCGGCGCCGACCACAGTCGGGCCTGCTAGCGGCTGGCAGCTAGCCGCCACGGCCATCCTGGCGGTGGCGCTGTGGGGTGCCAGGGGTGGTCGGGTGGCGTGGCGGTGCAAGGGGACACGGCGAGCTGGCTGGGGCCGGGTTTTGAGTGCGGGGTGTGACGCAGCGACTCGGGTGCATGCGGGTGCCAAACGCACGCTCTGGGCGCGCCCAGAGCACGCACGAAAGGTGCTCGATAAAATGCCATGGCCTGCTACAGGGCTAGGGTGAGGCTGGCAAGGAACCAGGCTAGGTTGTTGATAGAGTGAAGCTCAGGGGACAAGGTGGTTTGGTCAGGAGACCAAGTTCACAATGCCAACAACAACTCATGTCAAAACTGATCATGCACTTCAGGTGTTTGACAAAATGCCAAAGGCACCTAGGTAGCTCTTGGAGGGGCCAAACTCTCCAGATCAGTGTCTCTATGGATATAGGAGAGGGTGGTGAAGTCAGTTTGCAAAAAGGAGAAACTTGCTAGTGTAAGTTTTGCAAAACTTCTGTTCTGGGCAGGGAGTGAGTGGCATCATTTCATGGACCAAAAGTGTTCCAAAAAGAGCATGCTCCTGGACTTAGGGGTTTTGCAAGGTTGACTATAAGCATGAGAAAATACAAGGTCATTAGAGCAAGAAATAATAGAGTTGTAGTAGAAAACACAAGTCTGGTCCAGAATGAAAAAGAGGCTGTTGCACTCAAATTTTCGAAAGAACATCACTATGTTTTTGCATAAAGTTGGATGGCATGCTACTACTGACATCCCAAAATTTTGGTGGAGGCTCTAGGGAAATATTTGAATGGGTTGTAGTGCAAAAATGCCCATTGGACCAGAGAAGCAAACCAGGTGAAAGAACCCAAAATAAGCAATGAAATAAATTTATTAGTGCACATAATTGATTTAGAGACATCTCATGACATCTCCAAATTTTGGTTGAAATTTTTGAGTGATTCTATCAAAAGGTTGTAGTTCAAAAGGAGCTCCAAAAATTTAATACAGTTCATTTTAATGAATAAAGCTCAGGGTGAAATAATTTAATAAACAATTCCACTTATTTAGAAATTGTTTTAATGAGATGGCAAAGAAGTCCAATGTATTTTGGAAAGCTCCACTTGGGAAAAATACAAAACTCCTTAACAATAAAAGAAGAGTTCTGAAATCAACAGAAACAACGATTTTTAAAACCGTTGGCAAAATTTTTAATATTGAAATATTGGCAAAAAATTTTGGGGTGTTACAACTACTACCCCCCTTAAGAAAAATCTCGTCCTCGAGATTTGCAAGGAGTTAAATTTTTAAATAAAATTGCATTAAAACGGAAATGGCTACAGTGAGATGACAATAAGTGATGCAAAAGCACAGTGTGGGGGTACTGGCGCGGCGTGGGGAAAACTAGTGATTTCTACACTGGACAAAAATTTAGAATAAATTCTAAATCTTAAAAATCCGCTGGTCGCACCCGAGAGCACAATGCTCTCTCTGGCTGACTGGTGGACCCGGGCCCATGGTCAGCCTCTTCTCCTTCCTCCGGCTCTTTCTTCTTCCTCCCTCCCGCGCGTTCTCCCGCGCTTTCTCCACCGGCGACACCTAGCGCGTAGGGTACCAAGGCCGTACCGTGGTAGTGCGCGGCGCGCTAGCTGCCGGTGCAGCATGCACTCACCTCGCGGGCCAGTGCGCTGTCGGCACTGCTCGTGGATTCGCCTCCGAACACCGGCGGTCGGGCGACGAGCGGCGCTGGTGGACCTCGCCCACCGTACACCGAGCTCGAGCTTATAAAACGACCGCGGCGTTCTCCTCTTCTTCCTCACACTTGGCCTCGCTGCTCCTTCTCTCTTCTTCTCCTCTGTTTCCGATTGCCGGAGCTCGAGACGAGGCGCTAATGGCGGAGGCGGCGCCGGACTGATACGTGGTCCTGCTGTGCGGAGGGCTGGCAGCGGTGCTAGGGCTCTCGGTGCTCCTGTGTGCGATGATCCTCGACGATCGTCGTGATGCTGCTGCTCGGCTGCTGGCTCTCCGCGGTCGCGGTGACCACGGCGAGTAGGTGGGGTGTGCCGGGTGATAACTGTTGTCCGGAGGTGCTTAGTTAGACGCAACATAGTTGCAAAATTTTGCAAGCAGTGTATGTGTTCGTGTAATTGTGGGGGTGAGTCTGCTGCCTTGGGGCTGTGTGAAATAAATGATCTATGTCGTGAGAAAACATACGATGCGGCAACTCAGGAAAAGAAATCACGCTCCAGGGTTACTCGCGAGGGAAAACGGTAATACATTAAAGTCCAAGAGCGACAGAGCTTCTTATATTAATGATTCACTCGCTGCGACACTCAGGGTACTAAGCATAAGTTACAACACATAAATAAAAAAATGCGACAATAAATACAGCGGTGCATCTAAATTGAAAACGGTAATTGGACGGGATCTTGAGAAAATGTTTCTGGTACTAGGATACACTCTTCTTCTATCAGAGGGAGTGGATTGACCAGTCGATGTATGTGTCTCTCCTAGTCGGGCCTCAATGATCTGCCGATGGCGATCTGAGGATTTAAATCCGCGAGGCTTTGCAGATAACCCATCACATGTTGGGTCAAATGCTCTTGCGCGATGACGTATTGGACGAGGTTGGCCAAGACTGGGTCTCTCTCAATACGTCCACCTGGAAAGGATGTTACTCCTCCGGGTGCTGCACGGCTCGGAAAATAATAATACCCTCGTTCGCTGGCGTAGGGTACCGCGAATCGAAGGCGAGCAAGCGCTTCATACGCAGCAGCTTCTACGGCCATGTGCGGGGTTGGCATAGATTTCCCCACGAAGGAGACTTCTGTGGGGTCTTGGTTTGGGTTTACGGGCGGGATGTGCACGGCTGCCAAATATCTCGAGGTGGAAGGGGTGATCCTCGATTTGAACAGCTCATACTGGGGTGGCTGGGTTGCGCCCATAGTACTGCGGGTAAAATCCCACAATATCTTGACAAAACTACCTGGGGTAGCATCTGGAGTCCTCAGATAAATACTAGGGCTCGGCATGGCAAGAAATGGTTGTGAAGATGGTGCACAAGGCGAAGGGTGCTTGGCAAGGTCACTCGGTGGCCTTTTTATAGCACCGGGGCTGGGTCATTTACCGTGGTAAAAGGTAAAGAATCGGCCGGCTCAGCTCGGGGTCAAACACAGGTACACACATCTTACTAAAGTGACGTATCACTGTGGATGTTGTCGGGGCGGTTTTGGTGGCTGCGCCAAGGATGGAGAAATCACACTGCATGCTAATACATCCATGCAAGGCTACTATATAAAACAGATGCACGATGCCAGGCTGCGCTAATTTAAGGAATCACAGAATTACAAAGCGAGGATACACTGGGACTCGGCACTACTCGAGTGTCTCAGTCTACTTCGTTCACATCCAAGCGGGTGCCCCTTGTGGACGTTGAGGCTGCTCCACGGTTCTCACCGTCGGAATTTGCTGGAGAGGGCTGAGGGGCTGCAGGCTCGGGGTAGTGATGATGACCGTCACGGGGATTGTTGACCACAACCCCGTTGGAGTTTGCTCCCAGGAGGCGACGAAGCACTTCTGGGGTCATCAAAGCACCTTGGCTGACGGCTGGGGCTGGCCTCAGGGTCTCGATCGGTTGTCCAAATAGCACGACAGGATTGTCGGTGTTGGGCTCGATCTCCTCTCTTGCTGGGGCTCGACGAACCAGCTCTCCACGAGCTGCGACCAGATCAATAGTGATTTGATCGAATAGGTCCTCCAGTGCACTTACATAGCGCACTAGATGCAGTAATGCAGGGTCCGTCTCGTGATCTGCGTTGGCAACTTGAGGTGGTCTACCATACCCTTCACGCCTGGGGTAGTAGTGGAACGAGCGACAGTTAACTCTGGGCGACAGGTGCCTGAGATGAACTATAGCCTCTCGAGCAGCTAGTTGGATGGCTTGCGGCTCAAAGGAAGTAGTTCTTCCGGTGAACCTGTAGGGGCGCTCGGGTGCCAGACCCCTACCGTAGATATGTACAGTGGCCCAGAATTGACGGCTCTCGCCACTAATGGGTCCTTGGTACACAACATATTCGGGTGGCTCTTCTAACGTGTAGGCACGATGGGTGAGGTTTGCGAGTATGGTCACAAAACCTCCAAGGTTGGTTGCTGTAGTCTCATGGTGTACTACGGGACCAGGCATTGTGGCTTGGTTTTGGGGTAGCGGCTGAGATGGGCTGGGTTGTGGCGAGCGCGTCCCTTTTTATAGAAAAAGGGGACGGAGTCTTCCTTCGCACGCTTGCGAAGGAGACGCCTTTGGTGCTGGTCACTGGTGGGTGATAGACGGGCTAGTTGATAGGTTGGGCACCGACTGCAGAAAGCGTCGGGTCACTGTGTGGCTATCTTGTGCGAGAAGCTTGGCTGAGGTCTTGGTCATGGCTCGGTGGTTATTAGCCTAAGTTTATTGCCCTGGCTAAGATAGGATTAGCCAATGGTCAGCCTGGCTCTGATACCAAGTCTGTGGCGACCGGTTCTCCGGGTGTTAATTCCCAGAAAATGGCCGTTGTGCTCATCAGCCCCAGTATTACTGTTAGCTGATGAGGCACTAGCTTGATACAGAAATTCCAGGCAGAAAATACAATATGTGTAGTACAAGTCCATTTTGGCCTGTGAGTACAACAAATGGTTTCTAAAGGTTGATGCCGGAAGAGGTTTGTGAAATATCCTCGTTTATGGGACTCCATTTCCCACGGGAATAGCTGACCAGGTTAACTCCTATCTACGCGTGGCTGAGATCACCGTTGTCTAGGTTCTGGGACAGTCACCGCAACGCTCCTCTCCAAACATGAAATCTGGCCAAGACAATAGCCAGGGACAAGCCACTGAGTACTTTGAATGTACTCGCAAACATAATGAACACAGGCGTGATTTAACAATGATGTATTGAAAATATATCATGCTTAAGACGTTAGTCACATGGGGTAAGTAAAGCTCTGATACGTCCAAGCATGTTATTTATGGATATACAATAATATGGTAGTATAGTAATCATGAAGTAAATAACACAAATGAAATGCCACAATCGGGCGTCTGAGCGACACCGCATAGAGGGCTTATAAAGAAACAAGAACAATGCCGCAATCGGGCGTCTGAGCGACACCGCATAAAGGGCTTTAAAAGAAATGCCACAGTCGGGCGTCTGAGCGACACCACATAAAGGTCTTTAAAAGAAATGCCACAGTCGGGCGTTTGAGCGACACCACATAAAGGGCTTTAAAAGAAATGCCACAGTCGGGCGTCTGAGCGACACCACATAAAGGGCTTTAAAAGAAATGCCCCAGTCGTGTGTTTGACCGACGCCAAATAACGTGCTATAAAAGAAATGCCACAGTCGGGGGTCTGAGCGACACCACATAAACGGCTTTTAAAAGAAATGCCACAGTCGAGCGTCTGAGCGACACCACATACAGGGCTTTAAAAGAAATGCCACAGGCGGGCGTCTGAGCGACACCACATACAGGGCTTTAAAAGAAATGCCACAGGCGGGCGTCTGAGCGACACCACATACAGGGCTTTAAAAGAAATGCCACAGGCGGGCGTCTGAGCGACACCACATACAGGGCTTTAAAAGAAATGCCACAGGCGGGCGTCTGAGCGACACCACATAAAGGGCTTTAAAAGAAATGCCACAGTCGAGCGTCTGAGCGACACCACATAAAGGGCTTTAAAAGAAATGCCACAGTCGGGCGTCTGAGCGACACCACATAAAGGGCTTTTAAAAGAAATGCCACAGTCGGGCGTCTGAGCGACACCACATAAAGGGCTTTAAAAGAAATGCCACAATGAATATCCAGGAGGTAGAACCATCCCAGGGATATTCAAGAATACCGGAAAAATATCACGGGGTAATCCACATCCAAAATAGTAATCATAAATTATCACAAGACACAATCGTACTTCCAGGTTTAATAGTTTCACCCCCGAAGACCGACACTAAGACCGACACTCGACCCGTCCCAAACTGTAATCCTTAACCATGGACACGGCTATTCGAATAGGTTTAATCTCTGCAGAGGGTGTACTCTTTACCCACGAGTAACGGATTTCTTTAGTCCATCGAGACTAATTCCGTCTACGGTCTTTTTGTTGAAAACACACCTAACTTGCACACACCAGCTTAACTCACATGTGTCTGGAATCACCCACAACACCTGTTAAGCAAAACTCTAAGTGGGGAGGCTACAACCTCGACGTAACATGGGATCACAAAATTTATACCGCGCGCAAACTGGGGAGCTACCCCCTTTCGGCTACAACCGAAACACCCATGCTCCCGGACCCGGTGGTATGACTACCGGATGCCTCCAGTATCTCCCACCACG
>LR880967.1:785486809-785506984 GCA_904067115.1 Aegilops sharonensis | reverse complement strand
TGTCTGGAATCACCCACAACACCTGTTAAGCAAAACTCTAAGTGGGGAGGCTACAACCTCGACGTAACATGGGATCACAAAATTTATACCGCGCGCAAACTGGGGAGCTACCCCCTTTCGGCTACAACCGAAACACCCATGCTCCCGGACCCGGTGGTATGACTACCGGATGCCTCCAGTATCTCCCACCACGGCCTCTCTGTACGGTGTGTGCTAGGAAAGTGTTGACAACTTACTGAACCGTACCCTACTTGGTGTAGAGACGAGTGGTAGTACGAAGCAAGTATGGGGGTTACTGGCACAAGACTCGATCTACGGTCGACTCAGGAGGTTGTAATATTTCCTGCATGATTAGCACAACAATGCATATATCTCAAACAACAGATGGAAACACCACGCGACATCCCCTCATGTCATACCGGACACGACCGTCTCGACGGAGGACTAGGGACAAGCCCGTGTCTACCCAAGACAGAGGCCTTCCCGTCTTTTCTTCCGGTATGCATGGAAGACGTATGACGGTGATTTCCATCACAATTCATGTCAACTTCATTAGCATAAACTCTTTAAAATGCGCCCATGAATAGGATCTCATCCTCACATAAAATGACGCATGTATATGTCGGGGTGGTGTTGCCACCGTGCTATGCAACACACACAAAAAAAAATTCACCAGGGTTCAGAATGCTTGCCTTCAGGTCATGGGAAGGAAGGGTGCATCCAAATCATCATGAAATCTTCAAAAACCCTATTTAAAATAATATATTTGAATTAAAACACAAAATAAAAACAGCACAAAAGTTGTTTTGATTTTTTTTCAAATAAATCTTAAAATAAACTAGACAATATTTGAGAGAGGTAGCAAAAAGAATCAAGTCATTTGGAGTTGTATTTAAAAAGTTATAGACAGTCAAAGTTCTGGTCAAATCTGATTTTAAAATTAAAACAGAAAACAGAAAAACGGTTCGATTAATTACGTACACGTCGAAAGCGTAATCTGGAAATACACTTCCACTTACTCCGCGTGGACCATGCGTGGTCACTGACAGTGGGTCCTAGGTGGCCCACTAGTCAGGTTTGACTAGTCCGCCCTCCTCCTTCTCCTTCAGTCCCGAGCGGAGGCGGAACTCCGGCGACCAATGCCGGCTCGCGGCGGCTCCTCGCGGCCTCTGGAGGGCGGGGATGGATCCGCGGGTCGAGGGCGATCCTACTGGTAGTTGCTGGGTCGGCAGGGACGGCGTGAGCTGTCGGCGGCGAGCTCCACGGCGGAGGAAAGCTTCGGGGAAAAGTGGTTTCGGGGCGGCGGTGGTTCTCGATCGAAATGGAGTAGGGGGAAGTGTCCAGGGGAGGATGAGAGGGTTTCTGGTGAAGAGAGTGGAGAGGGGGAAGCTCTGGTTGCGCCGAACGGAGTCGGGAGGCGGCGGTGGCCGAACTGACCGGAGAGGTTGAAGATGACCTGTTCCCCTCCAAATTGGTGGCGATGGGGCACTAGTGAGATGGCGTGAGGCTACCTGAGGTCTCGGAGACGCTCGGGGCTCCCTTAAATAGGCGATGGAGGTTGGTTCCGAGGCAGCCGGAGATAAGAACGACGGCGGACCGCCATGCTGTAGCTAGGGCGACGTGGCGGCGACGAGCGCTCGGGGACGAAGCTGTGGATGAGCACGCACTGCTCACAGGGGCAGGTGGCGAGCCGGGGTGGCTTTGGCGGCGCCGACCACGGTCGGGCCTGCTAGCGGCCGACAGCTAGCCGCCACGGCCATCCTGGCGGTGGCGCTGTGGGGTGCCAGGGGTGGTCGGGTGGCGTGGCGGTGCAAGGGGACACGGCGAGCTGGCTGGGGCCGGGTTTTGAGTGCGGGGTGTGACGCGGCGACTCGGGTGCATGCGGGTGCCAAACGCACGCTCTGGGCGCGCCCAGAGCACGCACGAAAGGTGCTCGATAAAATGCCATGGCCTGCTACAGGGCTAGGGTGAGGCTGGCAAGGAACCAGGCTAGGTTGTTGATAGAGTGAAGCTCAGGGGACAAAGTGGTTTGGTCAGGAGACAAAGTTCACAATGCCAACAACAACTCATGTCAAAACTGATCATGCACTTCAGGTGTTTGACAAAATGCCAAAGGCACCTAGGTAGCTCTTGGAGGGGGCAAACTCTCCAGATCAGTGTCTCTATGGATATAGGAGAGGGTGGTGAAGTCAGTTTGCAAAAAGGAGAAACTTGCTAGTGCAAGTTTTGCAAAACTTCTGTTCTGGGCAGGGAGTGAGTGGCATCATTTCATGGACCAAAAGTGTTCCAAAAAGAGCATGCTCCTGGACTTAGGGGTTTTGCAAGGTTGACTATAAGCATGAGAAAATACAAGGTCACTAGAGCAAGAAATAATAGAGTTGTAGTAGAAAACACAAGTCTGGTCCAGAATGAAAAAGAGGCTGTTGCACTCAAATTTTCCAAAGAACATCACTATGTTTTTGCATAAAGTTGGATGGCATGCTACTACTGACATCCCAAAATTTTGGTGGAGGCTCTAGGGAAATATTTGAATGGGTTGTAGTGCAAAAATGCCCATTGGACCAGAGAAGCAAACCAGGTGAAAGAACCCAAAATAAGCAATGAAATAAATTTATTAGTGCACATAATTGATTTAGAGACATCTCATGACATCTCCAAATTTTGGTTGAAATTTTTAAGTGATTCTATCAAAAGGTTGTAGTTCAAAAGGAGCTCCAAAAATTTAATACAGTTCATTTTAATGAATAAAGCTCAGGGTGAAATAATTTAATAAACAATTCCACTTATTTAGAAATTGTTTTAATGAGATGGCAAAGAAGTCCAATGTATTTTGGAAAGCTCCACTTGGGAAAAATCAAAACTCCTTAACAATAAAAGAAGAGTTCTGAAATCAACAGAAATAAAGATTTTTAAAACCCTTGGCAAAATTTTTAATATTGAAATATTGGCAAATTTTTTTGGGGTGTTACACAGGCGCAGACCCTGAGCATAAATAAACAAAGCGCTAGCGCCCTAAGTCGTAGCATGCATGCTAGGTCGAGTCTCTTCCTCGGTTAGGGTTGATAGTGCTTAGCGGCGGCTAACCCCTAGGTCGAGTGCTCGTCTCTCTGTTCTTTTCTATCCTCTTTGGTTCGCATGGCAGATGAGCATTTCTGCTGAGCTATTTGGAGGAAAGGGAACGGACCGGCGTCCCTACCCCGGCAAACCAAAGTTGCCGGGGGCTGCAAGTACAAGGATCCAACCGCGGCAAGCCAAGGTTGCCGGGGGCTGCAGATCCGGATAAGTCTTTTATCCTCTATCATGCATTTCAATATGAAACTGGGATATGTGAAACCTCGTTTTATTTCTAGGCTACCGTGCTCCCCTTTTTCTGTACCTGATACGTCTCCAACGTATCTATAATTTATGAAGCATTCATGCTATTTTATTATCTATTTTGAATGATTACGAGCTTTATTATACACTTTTATATTACTTTTGGGACTAACCTATTAACGGGAGGCCCAACCCATATTGTTGTTTTATTGTCTATTTTAGTGTTTCGAACAAAACGATATCAAACGGAGTCCAAACGGAATGAAACCTTCGGCAGCGTGATTTTTGGAATGAACGTGACCCAGGAAACTTGGAGTGCAAGCCAGGGAAGCATCAAGGAAGCCACGAGATAGGGGGGCGCTCCCACCCCTCTGGGCGCGCCCTCCCCTCTTGTGGTCCCCTCGAGGCTCCCTCGACCGACTTCTTTCGCCTATATAAGTCCACATACCCTAAAACCATCGAATATCAAGATAGATCGGGAGTTCCGCCACCGCAAGCCTCTGTAGCCACCAAAAACCTCTCGGGAGCCTGTTCCGGCACCCTGCCGGTGGGGGAATCCATCACCGGTGGCCATCTTCATCATCCCGGCGCTCTCCATGACGAGGAGGGAGTAGTTCACCGTCGGGGCTGAGGGTATGTACCAGTAGCTATGTGTTTGATCTCACTCTCTTGTGTTCTCTCTATGGCACGATCTTATGTATCGCGAGCTTTGCTATTATAGTTGGATCTTATGATGTTTCTCCCACTCTACTCTCTTGTGATGAATTGAGTTTTCCCCTTGAAGTTATCTAATCAGATTGAGTCTTTAATGATTTGAGAACACTTGATGTATGTCTTGCCGTGCGTATCTGTGGTGACAATGGGATATCACGTGATCCACTTGATGTATGTTTTGGTGATCAACTTGCGGGTTCCTCCCATGAACCTATGCATAGGGGTTGGCACATGTTTTCGTCTTGACTCTCCGGTAGAGACTTTGGGGCACTCTTTGAAGTACTTTGTGTTGGTTGAATAGATGAATCTGAGATTGTGTGATGCATATCGTATAATCATGCCCACGGATACTTGAGGTGACAATGGAGTATCTAGGTGACATTAGGGTTTTGGTTGATTTGTGTCTTAAGGTGTTATTCTAGTACGAACTCTTGAATAGATTGATCCGAAAGAATAACTTTGAGGTGGTTTCGTACCCTACCATAATCTCTTCGTTTATTCTCCGCTATTAGTGGCTTTGGAGTGACTCTTTGTTTCATGTTGAGGGATTGTTATATTATCTATCTATGTTATTATTGTTGAGAGAACTTGCTCTAGTGAAAGTATGAACCCTATGCCTTGTTTCGTACCATTGCAATACCGTTTACGCTCACTTTTATCATTAGTTACCTTGCTGTTTTTATATTTTCAGATTACAAAAACCTTTATCTACTATCCATATTGCACTTGTATCACCATCTCTTCACCGAACTAGTGCACCTATACAATTTGCCATTGTATTGGGTGTGTTGGGGACACAAGAGACTCTTTGTTATTTGGTTGCAGGGTTGCTTGAGAGAGACCATCTTGATCCTACGCCTCCCACGGATTGAAACCTTAGGTCATCCACTTGAGGGAAATTTGCTACTGTCCTACAAACCTGTGCACTTGCAGGCCCAACAACGTCTATAAGAAGAAGGTTGTGTAGTAGACATCAAGCTCTTTTCTGGCGCCGTTGCCGGGGAGGTGAGTGCTTGAAGGTATATCTTTAGATCTTGCAATTGAATCTTTTTTTTCTTGTTTTGTCACTAGTTTAGTCTATAAAATAAAACTACAAAAAATGGAATTGTGTTTGCCTCATATGCTTCATCTTTTTAATATCTTTCGTGAGAATGATGGAAAGGAAAATTGTGCTCAATTGCTAGAATAAGAAGTCTATAAAATGTTTGGTACTAAATCTTTGTATGATGAGCATGGTTGCAATGTTGTTAGTATGAATTCCTTGAATATCCATGATGCTAATGATATGCAAAGCCACAAGCTTGGGGATGCTATGTTTCATGGAAAGTTTTGATATGCAATGTTGTTATGATGATAGCATGCCTCTTACCTATGATGATTATATTGATGAAAGTGGGTTTGGAAGACTGTCAACTTTAGGAAGTAGTTATCCCACTATTTTGGAGGATGTTGAATCTTATTGTGATGAATATGTAAGCGGATTTGGAAGAGTGTCAACTCTATTTAGTGATGATTCCACTATCTTGGAAGAGGTTTCAATCGATTATGATGAGAACGAAGTTGCTACTTATGATGATAATCGTGATGAAACTTATGCTATAAAAAGTAGTGATGATTATATTTATAAAACTTTTCATGATTATGATTACCCTTTTTCTGAACATTACTCTTTTAATGTGGAAACAATTTTTAGTGTTCAAGTCTCTTATAATACTCCCACTATTCCGAATGAGAAGAATTTTTCTTATGTGGAGAGTAGTAAATTTTCTATGCTTATAGATCATGGAAAGAATGCTTTAGGTGCTGGTTATATCGTTGAATTCATTCATGATGCTACTGAAAATTATTATGAGGGAGGAATTTATGCTTGTAGGAATTGCAATAATGTCAAGTTTCCTCTCTCTATGTGTTGAAAGTCTTGAAGTTATGCTTGTTTTACCTTCCTATGCTAGTTGACTATTGTTCCCATAAGTTGTTTGCTCACAAAATCCCTATGCATAGGAAGAGGGCTAGACTTAAATGTTCTAGTCATATGCTTCATGATGCTCCTGTTATGTTTCAATTCTTATCTTTTAGGTGAGCATCATTGTCATCATCATGCCTAGCTAGAAAGGCATTAAATAAAAGCGCTTGTTGGGAGACAACCCAATATCTATACTTACTGTTTTTGTGTGTCCACATGATTATGCTACTGTAGTAATCATGTTTTATAGCTTTTGTTTCAATAAAGTGCCAAGTAAGACCTTTAGGATAGCTTACGGTGATAGTTGTGTTGATCCTGCTGAGAATCAGAAACTTTTGTATCCAGCAAATTAGTTTTATTAATTCACATAAACGTGCTCTTGATCTGATTCTTTTTTATATGGATTGGTACACGAATTGCTTAGGACTTCCTAATTTGGTAGGATTTTTCGAGTTCCAGAGGTATACGTTCGATATAGATTACTACAGACTGTTCTGTTTTTGACAGATTCTGTTTTCTATGTGTTGTTTGCTTATTTTGATGAATCTATGGCTAGTATTAAGTGGTATGAACCATAGAAAAGTTGGAATACAGTAGATATTACACCAATATGAATTTATAATGAGTTCATTACAGCACCTAAGTGGTGGTTTTATTTTCTTATACTAACGGAGCTTACGAGTTTTCTGTTGAGTTTTGAGTTGTGGAGTTTTCAAGTTTTGGGTAAAGATTCGATGGACTATGGAATAAGGAGTGGCAAGAGCCTAAGCTTGGGTATGCCCAAAGCACCCAAAGGTAATATTCAAGGACAACCAAGAGCCTAAGCTTGGGGATGCCCCGGATGGCATCCCCTCTTTCGTCTTCGTTCATCGGTAACTTTACTTGGAGCTATATTTTTATTCACCACATGATATGTGTTTTGCTTGGAGCGTCATTTTCTTTTGTTAGTATTTGCTTGCTGTTATTTAGATTAATGTTTTGCATCTTTAGTTTCAATAAAAATGTCAAGGATATCCTTTACCATGCTTATTTTGCTAGTATACATGTTGCTATTTGAAAACAGAAAGTTTACCGCTGTTGCAAAAATTCCCTAGAAAAGTCAGAGAATGGTATAATGTTGAAACTTTTCGCATATTGAGCTCTGATAAATCTTCTATAGCTTAGTATTTTTCTCATAATTTGTGGAGTTAGGGAAGTATTGATACTCTTGCATTCTTTACAAACTGTACTGTTTTGGCAGATTGCTGTTATGTTTGCATTGTTTGCATATGTTTGCTTGTTTAATGATTCTATTTGAGGATAGGAGTATTAAATATGCAAAGGCATTTAGTATGCAATGTTGAATAAGAATTTTAGTGATTTGTTACAGTAGAAAATGATAAGGTTTTGCATTGGTTTATACTAACCTATCTCACAAGTTCTTGTTGAGTTTGGTGTGGATGAAGCTTTTGATAAAAAGAGAAACCATGATATGAGAGGAATTAAGGAGACACAAAAGTTCAAGCTTGGGGATGCCCAAGACACCCCAAGATAATATTTCAAGAAGTCTCAAGCATCCAAGCTTGGGGATGCCCAGTTAGGCATCCCACCTTTCTTCTTCAACAACTATCGGTTAGTATCGGTTGAGCCTAAGTTTTTGCTTCTTCACATGAGTTGTGCTATCCTTGCAATGTCATTTTGTAGTGACCAGACCTCAAACAGTCCGTTCTCTGTGCATCAGTGTCATCCCTGGATCAGTAATGCTGACAAGCACAATACTAGAAGGATTTACAACAGAGTAGCAATCACACACTTATTACATCGAATGTCTCAAAAGAGAACTTACTTCAATAAATATGGCTTATGGCCATCTAATAATGATAACAGCGGAAGGCTTGGAAGATAAGTGAGTCCATCAACTCCAACGGCATCACTGAGTATAGAACCACGACCTAAGGCACCTTACTCGTCGTCTGAAAAGTCTGCAACATGAACATTGCAGCCCGAAAATGGGCCAGCACATGGAATATGCTGGCAATGTAACACATAGAGAGTAATGAACAGGAATATGCTATACTACATGCATATATGGCTGGTGGAAAGCTCTATGGTTAAAGTTTTGCGTAAATCCAATTTTTCCCTACTGCAAAGGAATAAATTTTATTTAACTATCATGGTGGTTGTTATACATTGAGAAGATAGACATCCTCTCAATCCCAATTAAACATCATCATTAAACCCAACAAAATTAAATTAAAGTAACATGATGAGATTCACATGATAATCCAAGTACTAGATACTCAAGATGTCCATTACCGGGGACACGGCTAATCATGATTAGTTTATACACTCTGCAGAGGTTTGCGCACTTTTCCCCACAAGACTCGATCTCCTCCGTTGGGATTCTCACACTATATGATGTTTGAGAAACGGATGACCGAGACATAGTCTTTCAGAAGTGTTTGCACCTTACGATCGCGTAGACAGTACCTCCTACATCCCCTACATCTGCTAGTCTACCACTGTAAGAGTTCACACAACTTAATCAACTATGCTAGATCCCATAGTAGCTTGAGGCTGCACACAGAAGTTTCTAGCATGAATAACCTCATGATCCCTTTGAGCCTGGGTGTCGGTCCATAAAGAAAAATAGGCAATCGCTGAAATACCCAGCTGCCTCAATCCACCCAGATGTGTATTAAAGTTGCCACCTTAAATAAACCATTAATTTAACAATCTCACATATGTCATGGATACACTCACCCAATCCACGTCTACTAGCCTAGCATAGCAATATAAGCAAACGTAGAAGTAACTCCCAAGGGTCTGATAATAAAACAGGTAATAGGTACTACCTCATCTACTTCCCAAAACCCACAATTTAATTAGATCCTAATCATACAATGTTTGAGGATTGATCTAATGCATAAAACTGGGTATGAAAGAGGTATGATCAAAGTGTTACTTGCCTTGCTGATGATTTGTGAAACCTAGAGACTCGAAGTAGCAAGCGGCGCACTCTGGGTACTCGATCGCAAACAAACAAGCATACAATAAGTACTCGCCTAATGTACAGGTAAAACTCAAATAAGATATCTAACCAGAAAGTTCACCTTAAGAACTCCGGTTTGCAAAAAGAATCAAATCAAACGAAGCAACAAAAATCAAACGGCGAAAGAAACAAGCTTCGCTTACTAATCTGGACCTAAATCAGATTTTACAGTAGCAAAAACTTGTTTGAGTTAGTTTAACGGAAAGAGGGTTTCGAGACGAAACTCTAGGCGCTTGAATCGCCTGATTCCGTTAAATGAGCGAAAAGTTATACTAAAACAAAATCGGGCCAGAAATCCCGATCAAAATTATCGCGGAAAATCTGAGAAAAAGAAAAAAACGGACGAACAAACTAACGAACGAACGCTCGCTGTGTGCGGCTAAGCGATGAAAACCGTTCGTTAAAACAAATGTACGGACGGACGTCCGCTAACTAAACTAAACCGAAAAAAACCCGATCTATTCTAAAAAAAGAAAACTAGGGTTTTCTAAAAAAACCGGATCAGTTTTTTTTAAAACGAACCACGGCAGCGGGCAGTGTATACCTCCGGCGAGGCGCTCCTGCAAGGTGGGGCGGCTCCGGTGGGGCGTCGGGAGGCGACGTGGGGCGGCGGGGCTGCGGGCGTCAGCGGCAGCGTGGTTCCCGGCGGCGGCGGCGGCCTTAGGCGGCGGGGCGGCTCCTGCGGCGGCGTGGCTCCGGCGGCGGGCGGGTTCGACGATGGTGGGCGAGATGGGGTGAGGCGGCAGGGGAGGGGGGAGGTGGCTTGGAGGAGGGGGCAAGGTGGCGGCGGAGTCCCGGTCGGACTTGGGGTCCGAGGGGCGGCGGCGGTCGCACGGTCTCCTGGAGGGAGACGGCGGCACGGGGAGCTGGGCCGGCTCGGCTGGGCCTCGGCCCGATCGGGCGCTGGATTTTTTTAAAATAAATTCCGCTGAAACTAAAAAATTCTAGAAAATAAAATAAAAACTAAAAAATTCTAGAAAATAAAATAAAAATCTAAAAATGCCAAAACAAATTTTCACCGTCTAAATAAAATATGTAGAACGAGATGAACATTTTCTTGACCCTAAAATGCAGTTCTGGAAAACGTGCAATTTTCCTAAATTCAAATAAAAATTGCGAAAAAACTCTGAAATAAAATCTTATTTGATTTTATTATTAAATCTTCAATATTTTTTTATTTTGGGAAAGTCATTTTATTCCCTCTCTCATATTTTTTTTATAATTGAAATAATTGAAGATAAAATAAATAAAATCAAATGATCCTATTTTCAAAATTTGAGAAAATCTCAAATATTGAAATAACGAAATCCCCAACTCTCTCCGTGGGTCCTTGAGTTGCGTAAAATTTCTAGGATCAAAACAAAAAGCAAATAAAATATGATATGCAATGATGATCTAGTGTATAACATTCCAAATTGAAAATTTGGGATGTTACAAACCTACCCCCCTTAAGATGAATCTCGCCCTCGAGATTCGGGTTGGCTATAAAATAGGTGAGGGTGGTCCTTCAGCAGATCTTCCTCTCGCTCCCAGGTGGCTTCATCCTCGGTATGGTGGCTCCACTGAACTTTGCAAAACTTGATAACCTTGCTGCGGGTGACTCGGCTGGCATACTGTAGAATTTTGACTGGTTTCTCCTCATAGGTCAAATCACTATCCAACTGAATCGCTTCTAGCGGCACTGTATCTCTCAGCGGTATATCATCCATTTCTGTGTGGCACTTCTTCAACTGGGAAACATGGAACACATCGTGAACTCATGACAATCCTTCGGGCAATTCCAATTTGTAGGCAACTTCTCCCATATGCTCCAAAACTTTGTATGGTCCTACAAAACGTGGCGCTAACTTTCCCCTAACTCCAAAGCGCTTGACTCCTCGAAGTGGAGATACACGAAGATAAACTCGGTCTCCGACTTCGTATGCTGTCTCCTTGCGTTTAGAATCCGCATAGCTCTTCTGCCTAGACTGGGCTACCTTGAGCCTATCGCGAATTAACTTCACCTTCTGTTCAGACTCCTTAATCAAATCTGGTCCAAACAACTGGCGGTCTCCAACTTCATCCCATGACAATGGGGTCCTGCACCTCCTTCCGTACAAGGCTTCGAAAGGGGCCATCTTACTGGATTGATAACTGTTGTTGTAAGAGAACTATGCATATGGAAAATTGTCGTCCCAACTAGATCCATAATCTAGCACACAAGCTCTCAGCATATCCTCCAAAATCTGATTGACTCTCTCGGTCTGTCCATCTGTCTACGGATGAAAGGCTGTACTGAACTCTAGCCTGGTACCCAAAGTTTCGTGCAATTGATTCCAGAACTTTGAGGTAAACTGGGTTCCTCTATCTGATACAATGCTCCTCGGAACTCCATGCAGACATACGATCCTGGTCATGTATATCTTAGCCAACTTAGCACTGGTGTAAGTGGTCTTCACGGGGATGAAATGAGCTACCTTCGTCAAACGATCGACTACAACCCAAATCGAGTCATAGCCTGAACGAGTCCTGGGCAATCCCGTGATAAAATCCATTTCTAACTTATCCCACTTCCATCCGGGTATCGGCAATGGCTATAACAATCCTGCTGGCTTCTGATGCTCTGCCTTCACTCTCTGACATACATCACAAACTGCTACATACTCCGCAATATCCTTCTTCATTCCGGTCCACCATAAAGTATCCTTCAAATCCAAATACATCTTGATATTTCCTGGGTGAATCGAATATGGAAAATCATGAGCCTCTTGGAGAATCAACTTCCTGATCTCTGGGTCATTGGGCACATAAACGCGGTCCACAAACCATAGGGTATCGTGCTCATCCTCACGAAAACCTTTAGCCTTTCCTTTAGCCATCTTATCCTTTATCTTGCCAATCTCCTTGTCTGTCTTCTGAGCTTCTCTGATCTTATCCATCAGAGTAGACTGAATTTCCAATGCTGCTACATAGCCTCTCGGAACTATCTCCAAACATAGCTCGCGAAGATCCTCGGCTAATTCCTCCGGTAACTCTCCGGTCATGAGTGTGTTAACATGGCTCTTGCGGCTCAACGCGTCAGCTACTACGTTAGCCTTTCCTGGATGATAATGCAATCTCATATCATAATCCTTTATGAGTTCCAACCATCTCCTTTGCCTGAGATTCATCTCCTTCTGCGTGAAGATGTATTTCAAACTCTTGTGATCCGTGTACACCTCACAGTGGATTCCGATGAGAAAATGTCTCCATGTCTTCAACGCATGCACTACGGCTGCTAACTCCAAATCATGCGTAGCGTAATTTAACTCATGGGGTTTAAGCTGTCGTGAGGCATATGAAACAACTCTTCCCTCCTGCATAAGCACTGCTCCAAGTCCTTGACGAGAAGCGTCACAGTAAACTTCATAATCCTTGCGCTGATCTGGCAGAATCAACACTGGTGATGTAACCAAACGTTTCTTCAACTCCTGGAAACTGGCCTCACATTCCTCGGTCCAATTGAACTTGGTGTCTTTCTTCAACAACTCCTTTATGGGCTTTGCAATCTTGGATAAATTCTCAATGAACCTCTGGTAGTATCCTGCGAGTCCAAGATAACTCCGGATCTCTCCAACTGACGTGGGTGATTCCCAGTTTGTCACAGTGACAACCTTGGTGGGGTCTACTGATATTCCTTCTACGGATATAACGTGTCCGAGAAATCCAACTTCTTTCAACCAAAACTTACATTTGCTGAACTTGGCGTACAACTGATGTTCTCTGAGCTTCTCAAGTACCAAACGCAAATGCTCCTTATGCTCCCCTTCATTCTTTGAGTAGACCAAAGTATCATCAATGAACACTATGACAAACTTATCCAGAAACTCCATAAACACCTTGTTCATCAGGTTCATGAAATAGGCAGGTGCGTTAGTCAGCCCAAATGACATAACGGTATACTCGTACAGCCCATACCTGGTGGTAAAAGCCGTCTTAGGTATATCCTGCTCTCGGATCTTCAACTGGTGGTATCCTGATGGTGGTATCCTGATCGCAGATCGATCTTGGAAAATACCTTAGCTCCTTGCAATCGTTCAAACAGATCATTGATCATTGGCAGTGGGTACTTGTTCTTGATGGTTACTTCATTCAGTCCTCGATAATCAACAACCATCCTTAATGATCCATCCTTCTTCTCCACTAGAAGCACTGGTGATCCCCAAGGTGACGAACTTGGGCGAATATAGCCTTTGTCCAGTAACTCCTTAATCTGCTTCTTAATCTCCTCCAAATATTTTGCGGGCATCCTGTACGGTCTCTTAGATATTGGCCCCGTGCCTGGCATAAGCTCAATAAAAAACTCAATGTCTCTGTCCGGTGGCATGCCAGGCAACTCCTCTGGAAATACGTCAGGGAAATCCTTCACCACTGGTACTTCCTCCTGTACAACTCCTGATAAGGAATTTACTCGAGTCCTCTTCGGCACATGCCGGGATACATACTTGATTCTTCTTCCTTCTGGGGTGGTAAGCAAAATCGACTTACTGGCGCATTCAATGTTCCCTCCATACTTCGATAACCATTCCATGCCTAATATCACATCCAATCCTTGCGATTCCAATACTATTAGGTCCGAGGGAAACACGTAGGTACCAATCCTTAATGGTAACCGATCACACCATAAACTAGCCATATACTCTGCTCCAAGCGAGGTTACTAACATGGGTGACCTAAGGGCTTGGGTTAGCAGTTTATACTTATCCACAAATCCCCTTGATATGTATGAATGTGATGCACCAGTATCAAAAAGAACGAGTGCAGTAAATGACTTAACTAAAAACTTACCTATTACTGCATCTGGCTGGGCTTCAACCTCCTCCACGTTAACGTGGTTCACCTGTCCCCTGTTGAAAGGGTTCGGCTTCTTCCCAGAGCTTCCATTGCCATTTCCATTCTGGGCTTCAGGACATTCATTGGCATAATGTCCAGTCTTCTGACACTTATAGCAAGTGACTTGGCTCAGGTCTCTCTTGGCTGGGGTTGACGGGTTGGTACGGTTCCATCCGTTGCTTCCTCCATTCCCGTTACCATTCTTGGGGCCATTATGATTGTGCGAACTCCCTCCTCCATGGGTGTGCTGAAAATGTCCTCCCGATTTCGGGGTAAAATGTGGCTTCTGCTGAGCTCCAGAATTGTACTTCCCTTATCCATACTTCCTCTTGCGGATGTCAATCCGCTGCTGCTTCCCTTCAATCATGAGAGCTCTATCTACCAACTCCTGGTAGTTGTTGAAGGTTGCTACCATCAACTTCATGCTCAGCTCATCATTCAGTCCTTCCAGAAACTTCTCCTGCTTAGCTGCATCTGTAGCAACGTCATCTGGGGCATAACGTGCTAGCTTACTAAAGTCATCCACATACTGGCCTACAGTACGTCCTCCTTAGCGTAAGTTGTGAAACTCACGCTTCTTCATGGCCATAGCTCCTGCTGAAACAGGGGCAGTACGAAAAGCCTGCTGAAACTGACTCCATGTGACAGTGTCAATAGGATAAGTGGCTGTGAAATTCTCCCACCATGATGTTGCGGGTCCATCAAGCTGATGTGCGGCAAAACGCACCTTTTCCGCATATGTGCATCCTGCAGTGGTCAACTCCCTTCCTGTCTTACGGATCCAATCATCTGCAACTATCGGCTCGGTGCTACTGGAGAACACCGGCGGATTCAGTCTAAGGAAACGGGTTAAGTGATCGACAGGTGGTGGAGGTGGTGGGTTGTTGTTGTTGTTGTTGTTGTTGTTGTTGTTGTTGTTGTTGTTGTTGTTGTTGTTGTTGTTGTTGTTGTTGTTGTTGTTGTTGTTGTTGTTGTTGTTCCCCTGATTCTGATTCTGGACTAGTAACTACATCCACGCATTCTGCTGCTGGATCAACTGAGTGAGCTCCGGTGGGAAAGCAAATCCATTGTCACGTCTCGGAGGCATCTGAGGGTTTTAGAAAAGATGAGAATGTAGAATAGAATGAGGTCTAGAGAGAAAACACTACCCATATGTACATGAGACAAAAGCAAACAATATCACTTCATTCAATCAAACAAGGGCATACAATCGATCTAACTATCGTTACAAAGTGCTCGGACTATACTATATTCATGGGGGAATACTACTACTGTTATGGTGGTCGACCAGAAAAACTGCTCCGTTGAAGACTCCATGATATCTGCTCCAGCTTCATCAACATAGTCATCATCGCTATCATCTGGGTCTGAGTCGGTGTCGTCGATGATGATGTAGTTCTCTGGACAAGTGCAATCATCGTCTTCTCCTCCAGTCGCGGGGAAGCCCATGAATACCTTCAGCTTCTTCTTCAGATCATCGTTCTTCTCCATGAGTGTTGCTATTTCCTCCTCATATCCATCGCGTGTAGACTTGAGTTCTTCCTCCAGCTCCGTGATCTTGGTTAGCCTTCTTCAGATCTATCATGCATGCACACATTTGTTTCTCCTGGCAACGAATATGCTGGTTTAACTCCTGGATGAACACTGCAATTGATCTATCCTTCCTGGTGTTGATCATCTCCCATTGTTCATCTCGGCGCCCACAAATCTGGTAAATAGTATCCTTAAGGTCCTTGTGGTAAAATTCTCCAATGCGTCCCATGGTGATGTGGGCTGTCATGCTCTTTCCTAGACTCCAGGTTGGGGCATCAAAGGAAAACTCTATGGGCTCAGTGACGTGCATGAACGTCCTTCCTGGAACTTGAACTTGAATCATCCAACGCTCCTCTTCTGGTAGAGTGGCGATGTAGGTCCCGGTGAAGCTTGGTACTCCGATGTTCAGATACTTAGTAACTTCCTTCAAGTGACGTCCAAAGGGTGTATCTTCATCTGGTTGTGTGAACTTGTTCCTTGCATCCTCCATCCTAAAAGAGTAGAAAAGACGAGAGGTCAGAAATGAGAAGAGAGTAGTGATCTAGGGTTTAAACTAAGTGGTCGTGTCCTACAATTAGTGTGTGCTCTGATACCATCTTGTAGCGACCAGACCTCAAACAGTCTGATCTCTGTGCATTAGTGTCATCCCTGGATCAGTAATGCTGACACACACAGTACTAGAAGGATTTATAACAGAGTAGCAATCACACACTTATTACATCGAATGTCTCAAAAGAGAACTTATTACAATAAATATGTCTTAAGGCCATCTAATAACGATAACAGTGGAAGGCTTGGAAGATAAGTGAGTCCATCAACTCCAACGACATCACTGAGTATAGAACAACGACCTAAGGCACCTTACTCGTCGTCTGAAAAGTCTGAAACATGAACGTTGCAGCCCGAAAATGGGTAACACATGGAATATGCTGGCAATGTAACACATAGAGAGTAATGAACAGGAATATGCTATACTACATGCATATATGGCTGGTCGAAAGCTCTATGGTTACAGTTTTGCGTAAAGCCAATTTTTCCCTACTGCAGAGGAATAAATTTTATTTAACTATCATGGTGGTTGTTATACTTTGAAAAGTTAGACATCCTCTCAATCCCAATTAAACATCATCATTAAACTCAACTAAATTAAATTAAAGTAACACGATGAGATTCACATGATAATCCAAGTACTAGATACTCAAGATGTCCATAACCGCGGACACGGCTAACCATGATTAGTTTATACACTCTGCAGAGGTTTTCGCACTTTCCCCCACAAGACTCGGTCTCCTCCGTTGGGATTCTCGCACTACATGATGTTTGAGAAACAGATGACCGAGACATAGTATTTCAGAAGCGTTTGCACCTTACGATCGGGTAGACAGTACCTCCTACATCCCCTACATCTGCTAGTCTACCACTGTAAGAGTTCACATGACTTAATCAACTATGCTAGAGCCCATAGTAGCTTGTGGCTGCATGAATAATCTCATGATCCCTTTCAGCCGAGGTGGCGGTCCATAGAGAAAAACAGGCAATCGCTGGAATACCCAGGTGCCTCAATCCACCCGGATGTGTATTAAAGTTGCCACCTTAAATAAACCATTAATTTAACAATCTCACATCTGTCATGGATACACTCACCCAATCCACGTCTACTAGCATAGCATAGCAATATAAGCAAATGTAGAAGTAACTCCCAAGGGTTTGATAATAAAACAGGTAATAGGTACTACCTCATCTACTTCCCCAAACCCACAATTTAATTAGATCCTACGCCTGTTCGGAGCCCCTCCGCTCCGCGAGGCCGCTCCCAGAGTCGACGGAGTTCTACTTAGAAAGTGCGGAGCCAGCGAAACGGTACTCCGGAGATTCTTAATTTTAACGGAGCGGGTGGAATCCCAAACAACGCCCTAATCATGCAATGTTTGAGGATTGATCTAATGCATAAAACTGGGTATGAAAGAGGTATGATCAAAGTGTTACTTGCCTTGCCGATGATCCGTGAAACCTAGAGATTCGAAGTAGCAAGCGGCGCACTCCGGGTACTCTATCGCAAACAAAAAAGCATACAATAAGTACTCTCCTAATGCATAGGTAAAACTCAAATAAGAGATCTAACCAAAAATTTTAACTTAAGAACTCTGGTTTGCAAAAAGAATCAAATCAAACGAAGCAACGGAAATCAAACAGCGAAAGAAACAAGCTTCGTTTACTAATCTGGACCTAAATCAAATTTTACAGTAGCAAAAACTGGTTTGAGTTAGTTAAACGGAAAGAGGGTTTCGAGATGAAACTCTAGGAGCTTGAATCGCCTGATTCCGATAAACGAGCGAAAAGTTATACAAAAACGAAAATCGGATAAAAAATCGCGATAGAAAATAATCGCGGAAAATCCGAGAAAAAGAAAAAAAATCGACGAACAGACTAACGAACGCTCGCTGTCTGCGGCTAAGCGATGAAAACCATTTGTTAAAACGAACGTACGGACTAACGCCCGCTAACTAAACTAAACAAAAAAACGATCTATTCTAAAAAACGAAAACTAGGGTTTTCTAAAAAAACGGGATCGGGTTAAAAAAAAAACGGTCCACGGCGGCGGGCGGCGTATACCTCCAGGGAGGCCGTCCGGCGAGGCGGGGCGGCTCCGGCAGGGCATCGGGAGGCGACGTGGGGCGGCTGGGATACGGGCGTCGGCTGCGGCAGGGTTGCCGACGGCGGCGTTGGCCTTGGGCGGCGCGGCGGCTCCGGCGGCGAGGCGGCTCCGGCGGCTGCGCGGCTCCGGCGGCGGTGGGCGAGACGGGGTGAAACGGCGGGGGAGGGGGGTATTTAAGAGGGGGGGAGGTGGCTTGGAGGAGGGGGCAAGGTGGCGGCAGAGTCCCGGTCGGACTCGGGGTCCGAGCGGCGGCGGCGGTCGCGCGGTCTCCTGGAGGGAGACGACGGCGCGGGGAGTTGGGCCGGCTCGGTTGGGCCTCGGCCCAGTCGGGCGCTGGATTTTTTTTAAATAAATTCCACGGAAACTAAAAAAATTCTAGAAAATAAAATAAAAATTTAAAAATGCCAAACAAATTTTCACCGTCTAAATAAAATATTTAGGACGAGATGAACATTTTCTTGGCCCTAAAATGCAGTTTTGAAAAATGTGCAATTTTCCTAAATTCAAATAAAAATAGCGAAAAAACTCCGAAATAAAATCTTATTTGATTTTATTATTAAATCTTCAATAATTCTTTTATTTTGGGAAAGTCTTTTTATTCCTTCTCTCATATTTTTTTATAATTTAAATTATTGAAGATAAAATAAATAAAATCAAATGATCATATTTTCAAAATTTGAGAAAAACTCAAATATGAAAATAACGAAATCCCCAACTCTCTCCGTGGGTCCTTGAGTTGCGTAAAATTTCTAGGATCAAAACAAAAAGCAAATAAAATATGATATGGAATGATGATCTAGTGTATAACATTCCAAATTGAAAATTTGGGATGTTACACATTTTGTTTTGTTTTGCTTGCTGTTTGAATAGATTACCAAGATCTGAAATTCTTAAATGAGAGAGTCTTCATATAGCTACATAATTATTTAGCTACTCATTGATTTTCACTTGTATCTTTTCATTTACTCGTGTGCTTCACTTATATCCCATGAGTAAATTGTTGAATGAGTTGATTGCCATAAATCTGAAATTATATATGTTTCATTTGCTTATCCCATGGGGAGTAATGAGTTCACATCTAAGAAGTAGAGGTTGTAAATTTATTGAAGGTTAGCAAGCATTGTATTGGTCACTTGATCAATTCATGAAAGAATATTGAAGGAAGAGAGATTCCACATATAAATATACTATCTTAGACATCTTTTATAATTGTGAGCACTCATTAAGTATGACTTGCTAAAGAGTTGATGTTGGACAAGGAAGACAACATAATGGGTTATGTTTTCTCACATCTCAGTTAAAGTATATTGTCATGGATCATTCAAACATGTTGAGCTTGCCTTTCCCCCTCATGCTAGCCAAAATTCCTCGCACCAAGTAGAGATACTACTTGTGCTTCCAAATATCCTTAAACCCAGTTTTTGCCATGAGTGTCCACTATACCTACTTATATGTGGTATTTACCTACCGTTCCAAGTAAATTTGCATGTGCCAAACTCTAAACCTTCAAACAATAATCTGTTTTGTATGCCCGAAAATCGCTCATGTAGCGACTAGGGGTTGTCAGTATCTTCCATGCTATGTGGGTTATTCTCGAGATGAGTGGACTCCGCTCATCATTCACGAGAAAAATGGCTGGTAACCGGGATGCCCAGTCCCATGATCAAAAGATCAAAGTCAAATAAAAAATAATTGCAAACAAAACTCCCCCAGGTTTGATGTTAGTTGGAGGCACCCGTTGTTTCGGGCAAGCCATGGATTGATGATTGTTGGTGGAGGGGGAGTAAAAACTTTTACCATTCTGTTTGGGAACCGCCTATAATGTATGTAGTATGGAAGATATTGGGAACTCTTGGTTGTTATGTTGACAATGAGATCATACCTCTCAAAATTATTTATCTCTATTTCAAAATTGAGCTCTGGCACCGCTGCAAACCCCTGCTTCCCTCTGCGAAGGGCCTATCTTTTACTTTATGCAAGAGTCAAGGTGATCTTCACCTTTCCCTTTTTCATTTTATCCTTTGGCAAGCACCTCGTGTTGGAAAGATCCTGATATATATATCCAATTGGATGTAAGTTAGCATGAACTATTATTGTTGACATCACCCAAAG
>LR880967.1:785465697-785478860 GCA_904067115.1 Aegilops sharonensis | reverse complement strand
TGTTCCCAACTTCTATAACCCCGATGACAAGCCAAGAAATTGTTTCGTACTTAAATAATCTCAAACTTTTTCAACCTTCACGCAATACATGAGTGTGAGCCATGGATATAGCACTATGGGTGGAATAGAATATGATGATGGGGATTGTGTGGAGAAGACAAAAAATGAGAAAGTCTCACATTGATGAGGATAATCAACGGGCTATGGAGATGCCCATCAATTGATTTCAACATGAGGAGTAGGGATTGCCATGCAACGGATGCACTAGAGCTATAAATGAATGCTCAACAAAAGAAAACTAGTGGGTGTGCATCCAACTTGCTTGCTCACGAAGACCTAGGGCATTTGAGGAAGCCCATTGTAGGAATATACAAGCCAAGTTCTATAATGAAAAATTCCTACTAGCATGAAAAAGACAACTTATGAGACTCACTATATGAAAATCATGGTGCTACTTTGAAGCACAATATATGAGACTCACTACATGAAGAACAAGGTGCTACTTTGAAGCACAAGTGTGGAAAAGGAGATAGTAACATTGCCCCTTTTATATATTTCTTTTCCTTCTTTGGGCCTTATTTTTTTTATTTTGGCCTTTCTTCTTCTTTTTTCTTTTTTTTTCTTTTTGTGCAATGCTCTAATAATGATGATCATCACACCTTTATTGATTACAACATATGAATTACAACTCGAAACTAGAACAAGATATGACTCTATATGAATGCCTCCGGCGGTGTACAGGGATGGTGCAATGAATCAAGAGTGACATGTATGAAAAATATGCATGGTGGCTTTGCCACAAATACGATGTCAACTACATGATCATGCAATGGCAATATGACAAAAGTAATGTATGTCATGATGATGACGAACGGAACGGTGGAAAGTTGCATGGCAATATATCTCGGAATGGCTAAGGAAATGCCATAATAGGTAGGTATGGTGGCTGTTTTGAGGAAGATATAAGGAGGTTTATGTGCGATAGAGCGTATCGTATCACGGAGTTTGGATGCACCGGCGAAGTTTGCACCAACTCTCAAGGTGAGAAAGGGCAATGCACGGTAACGAAGAGGCTAGCAATGGTGGAAAGGTAAAAGTGCGTACAATCCATGGACTCAACATTAGTCAAAAGAACTCATATACTTATTGCAAAAATTTAGAAGCCATAAAAAATCAAGCACTACGCGCATGCTCCTAGGGGGATATATTGGTAGGAAAATACCATCGCTCGTCCCCGACCGCCACTCATAAGGATGCACAAGCCAGGTACACTTCATGTTTCAAATTTGTTACACAACTTTAACCATACGTGTATGCTACGGGACTTGCTAACTTCAACACAAGCATTCTTTAAATTCATAATCACCCAACTAGCATGACTTTAATATCACTACCTCCATATCTCAAAACAATTATCAAGTATCAAATTGATCATAGCATCCAATTCACTTCCTATGATAGTTTTTATTATACCCAACTTGGATGCCTACCATTCTAGGACCAATTTTATAACCATAGCAAATACCATGCTGTTCTAAAAGACTCTCAAAATAATATAAGTGAAGCATGAGAGACTAGAAATTTCTACAAAAATAAGTCACCGCCGTGCTCTAAAATATATAAGTGAAGCACTAGAGCAAAAACTATCAAGCTCAAAAGATATAAGTGAAGCACATAGAGTATTCTAGAAAATTCAAATCAAGTAGGCTTCTCCCAAAAGGTGTGTATAGCAAGGATGATTGTGGTAAACTAAAAAGCAAAGACTAGTATAATACACGGCGCTCCAAGCAAAACACATATCATGTGGCGAATAAAAATATAGCTCCAAGTAAAGTTACTAATGAACGAAGACGAAAGAGGGGATGCCTTCCCGGGGCATCCCCAAGCTTAGGCTTTTGGATATTCTTGAATATCTTGGGGTGCCTTGGGCATCCCCAAGCTTAGGATTTTACCCTCCTTATTCCATAGTCCATCAAAGC
Organism: Aegilops sharonensis; assembly: GCA_904067115.1. NCBI lineage: Eukaryota > Viridiplantae > Streptophyta > Magnoliopsida > Poales > Poaceae > Aegilops > Aegilops sharonensis. The sequence continues at coordinate 785,476,881 of LR880967.1, read as the reverse complement.
TTTACCCAAAACTTGAAAACTTCGCAACACAAAACTCAACAGGAAATCTTATAAGCTCCGTTAGTGAAAGAAAACAAAACCACCACATAAGGTACTGTAATGAACTCATTCTTTATTTATTTTGGTGTTAAACCTACTATATTCCAACTTCTCTATGGTTTATAAACTATTTTACTAGCCATAGATGCATCAAAATAAGCAAACAACACACGAAAAACAGAATCTGTCAAAAACAGAACTGTCTGTAGCAATCTGTAACTAACGCAACCTTCTGGAACTCTAAAAATCCTGCCAAAATAGGAAGTCCTGGACAATTTGTCTATTGATCAGAAGCATGTTTCTGTGATTTAACAAAACTAAATTCGTGCGCGCAAAGTTTCTGTTTTTCAGCAGAACCAAATCAACTATCATCATAGCTTATCATATAGGTTTTACTTGGCACAAAGACTAAATAAAAGATAAAAACACATCTAAACAGAAGGTAGATGCAAAAACTATTACTAAACAGGAACAAAAACTAAGAACACAAAGGAAATTGGGTTGCCTCCCAACTAGCACTGTCGTTTAACGCCCCTAGCTAGGCATAAAAGCGAAGATAGATCTAAGTAGTGCCATCTTTGGCACTCAATTCCTCAATAGAGCACTTATAATCTTTAGGGGTTTCTCCCTTTTTAGCAATAACTAAACTTTTAGGCGAACATTCAAGAAATTCGTTTGTAGCAAAAGGTTCCTTAACGATAGAAAGACAATTGGGATGAACACTTATGGATTTGAGATCCGCGTCTCCCTTACTAGAAGACTCACCCTTATTTTTAGGAACATAAATAAACTTGGCAGTTTTGGTAGGGGGTGTCGGCGTTCTGGGAACGGGGGTACCCAGACTTGCCTGCCTGCGGCCTGCGGCGTGGCTCAAGGCGTGGCCCAGTATGGCCCATCTTCATAAGCACAAGCTCAAGACCCTCGCGAGGGGCCAAGCCTCACGGGGCGGACGTCAGGAAGCTTCCTCAGGCACGGCCTCGTCAGGCTGGCTCACGAGGAGGCGGAGAGATCAAGGCGGGGTACCTCACGAGGTGCCCATGACGCAAGCCATGACGACCAAGGGCGCCAGGCGGGCGCCAGCCCGCGCAGTGTCCTCATTTCCTCTTTGGTGCAAAGGGGGCAAGCGCAGGAGAGAGCATCAAGCAAAGGCACCCGTTTCGGTGCAGCAAGACCAAGACCGTTGCAACGGCAGGAAGGAAGTCATCATGGAGCCCAAGCCGGCATCACCACCAGAGCCTTTGGTAGGCGAGGACCAACTTTAGTCAGGATAAGTGTACTAGATGTTCCCCTTCAAAATGGCCAATTGTTGGTGCCCTTCCCGCTCAACATTTGGGAAGAGGCCCAGGGCCTTTGCCTATAAATAGGACTAGCCACCCACAGGATCCAAGATCCAGAATCGGGAACAGAGCTAGAGATCAAGCAATCTAGAGAGAGCGACTGAACTCCCCCTAGCAGTTCATCGCAGCGGCCAAGAATAGACCCTCACGAGGTTGTTCTTCCTTGTATTGTTCATCATCAGCCCAAGAGGCAATCCACCACACCACACACTGGAGTAGGGTGTTACACCACAATGGTGGCCCGAACCAGTATAAACCTTGTGTCTCTTGTGTTGTTCCTTTGGTAGTTTAGATCCTATCGAGGCGACGAGGTGCAGGTAGGTAGGAGGCGAGATCTCCGCGCGCACCCCAGAGTTCAAACCTAGAGGGTCTGCCGGAACCCGAAATCCGACATTTGGCGTGCCAGGTAGGGGTGCGCCGGAGCTTTCCCTTTTGCCGACCTGCTCTCCGCCAACATCGTGACTCGCCCCACGATGAGCAGCGTGCCGCCCACTCCGGCCGCCGGCGCCAGCGCGGGGGCCATGGGGCTCCGAGCCTTGGCCCCAGCCTTGCGACAGGTGCGGTGGCCGAACAAGTTCAAGCCGGAGACGCCACCGCGCTACAACGGCACGACCGATCCGCTGGCCTTCCTGCTGGCGTACGAGGAGTCCGTCCTCGAAGCAGGGGGTGACGATAGGGTCATGGCCAACTGGCTCCCCATGACCCTCACCGACGCCCCGCGCATGTGGCTACTCCACCTGCCAGCGGCTTCCGTGGCCTCTTGGGAGGAGTTGCGTAACCTCTTCCTCGCCCAGCACGCTGCACCGGCGCCCCCGGTCGTCGTAGCTCTCCTGGGCGGCTCGCAGGCGCCACCTTCAGGCCGCCACGTCAAGCCATTCGTCCACCAGATCGGCGCCGCCTCTGCGCGGCAGGGGGCTCCCCCAGGTCGGTCGGCGCCCAAGGCCGATCTGACCTTCAGCTTGGAGGACCACACCACCAACTCAGCCTGCTCGGGCGCGCTCCCAATGCTCTGCACCCCCACCATCTGCCAGGTGGCCGTCACCAGGACTCTCATCGACGGCGGCGCGGGCCTCAGCATGCTCTCGGTTGAAGCCTTCAGCCTCCTCCACATACCGCCGGAGCGGCTTCAACCCAGCCGGCCCTTCTTGGGCGTCGGGGGTGGTTCGTCCAGCTCCCTGGGGCAGATCCGTCTCCCGGTAACCTTCGGCACCTACGACAACTTCCGCATGGAGCTGATCGACTTCGACATCGCTCCCATCAGCCTCCCATACAACGCCATCCTCGGCTACCCAGCACTAGCCCGATTCATGGCCGCGACTCACCCAGCATACAACCTCATGAAGATGCCTGGGAGCAACGGCATCCTCACCGTGTCCGGGGACACCAGGGATGCATTACAAGTGCTCAAACTCGTCTTCAAGACGGCGGCGTCGGTGCAGCCCGCCGACTCAGATGCCCCAGAGCCCAAGGGGGCTGCTCCGGCCAAGAAGAAGCAATTGTTCACCCAGGACAAGGCAGAAACCAAGCAGATACTGGTCGACGTGGACGGATCCACTAACGCCACCTTCACCATAGGCGCCAACCTCGAGCCCGAGCAGGAGGAGGCCCTGGTCAAGTTCTCGCGCACAAACAAGAAGGTATTCGCATGGGAGCCTGATCAGCTGGCGGGGATCCCTAGAGGCGTAATCGAGCATCACCTCAACGTGTGCCCCAGCGTATGCCTCGTGAAGCAGAAAGCGAGACGGCAGTCCACTGAAAAGCAGGCTTTTATCGTCCAAGAGACCCGCAAACTGGAAGCTGCAGGGGTCATTCGCGAGGTTCGATACCCAGATTGGTTGGCTAACCCGGTTGTCGTGCCAAAGGAAGGGGGGAAGGAACGTATGTGTGTCGACTTCACCAACCTCAACAAAGCCTGCCCGCAGGATCCATTCCCGCTCCCTCGTATCAATCAGATCGTCGATTCCACCGCCGAGTGCGACCTGTTGTGTTTCTTGGATGCCTTCTCTGGGTATCACCAGATCAAGATGGCGGTAGAAGACATGGAAAAAGGCTTTCCTGACCCCGTGTGGGGTGTACTGCTACACATGCATGCCGTTCGGGCTGCGCAACGCAGGGGCGACCTTTCAGCGGCTGATGCACATCACCTTGGGCCCGCAGCTCAGGAAGAATGTTGAGGCTTACGTCGATGACATTGTGGTGAAGTCTCGGGAAGCCAGAACCCTGATACAAGACCTGGAGGAAACCTTCGCGAGCCTCAACGCAGTGAACGTGCGGCTCAACCCGGAGAAGTGTGTGTTTGGGGTCCCTTCGGGCAAGCTCTTGGGCTTCCTCGTGTCCCACCGAGGCATCGAGGCTAACCCAGAAAAGGTCAAGGAGGTCGAGGACATGAGCCCGCCAAAGACCCTCAGAGAAATGCAGAAGCTCACTGGGCGCATGACCGCACTAGGACGCTTCATCTCCAAGTTGGGGAAGCGAGCGCTGCCTTTCTTCCAGCTGATGAAGAAAAAGGGGCCCTTTGAATGGACTGAAGAGGCCGACAGGGCGTTCCAAGATCTCAAGAGGTACCTAACCAGCCCTCCGGTAATGGTGGCTCCGCGCCCTCAAGAACCCCTGGTGCTCTACCTTGCAGCCACTCCCTACTCCGCCAGCACAGCCCTGGTGGCGGTTAGGGAGGAGCGTCGGACCAAAGTCGCGGCAGCTGCCCGGGTCAAGGCGAAGCAGGATCAAGGAAGACTCACAGAGACCACTACCACAGCCGAGAAGGATCAGCCGCCGCGGGGAAACGCACTCGGGACAGAAGAGACCCCTCCCCCTGGCGACCAACCACTGGAGGCTCCACTGTCTCAGGAGGCGCCACGATCTCCGGAGGGCGTCATCGACACCAGCACTCACAACCTCGTTGAACACCCTGTGTACTTCGTCAGCACAGTGTTGCGGGACACGAGGGCGCGGTACCCCATGCCTCAGAAACTCCTCCTCGCACTATTGGTGGCCTCGCGCAAGCTGCGACATTATTTCCAGGGCCACCCCATCAAGGTTGTCTCAGCGTACCCCTTGGAAAGGGTGCTCAGGAGCCCCAACTCAGCTGGAAGAGTCGCTGAGTGGAACATCGAACTACAAGCGTTTCAGCTTGAATTCGGCACAACTAGAGTCATCAAGGGGGCTGCATTGGCGGATTTCGTGGCGGAATGGACGGAGGCGCCGGGCCTCAAGGATGATGAGGATCGATCCCTCTCCCCGGGAAGTGAGGCGCCGGACGGTTGGGTCATGTAATTCGACGGGGCGTTCTCCAGGCACGGCGCGGGGGCTGGAGCAGTGCTTATATCTCCTACTCAAGACAAGCTCTATTACACCGTGCAGCTCTGTTTCCAGCACAGAGAAAAGGTGTCCAACAACATAGCAGAATATGAAGGCCTGATAGCAGGCCTGAAGGCCGCAGCTGCCCTAGGAGTGAAGCGCCTTACCATCAAGGGTGATTCACAACTCCTCGTCAACTTCTCCAACAAGGTATACGAGCCGAGGGATGAGCACATGGAAGCCTACCTCGCAGAGGTCCGCAGGATGGAGAAGCAGTTCTGGGGGCTGGAGTTGCAGCATGTGCCCCGTGGCACCAATCAGGAGGCCAACGACATTGCCAAGCAGGCATCCAGGCGGCTACCTCAGGAGCCTGGCGTCTTCGAGGAGCGGCTCTTCAAGCCCTCGGCCGCGCCATCGCTGTCAAGCACGGTGCAGCCTCGGGAGGAGCTCCCCCAGCCACCAGCCTCAGGAGCCCCGGTCTATGGCCCGGCCTCAGGAGCGCGCCTGCTCTTGACGCTGGAGCCTCAGGAAGGGTGCTGGATCACAGAGCTCCGGAGCTACCTGACGCAAGGGACCTTGCCGGAGAAGGAGGAGGAAGCGGAGCGTGTGGCGCGGCAAGCCACAGCATACTGCATTAGGGATGGAGAGCTCTACCGGAAGCGACCAAATGATGTGTCCCTATGCTGCATCTCTAGGGAGCAAGGGAAGGAACTGCTGGCAGATATACATGGTGGAGACTGTGGGCATAATTCATCATCGCAGACCCTCGTTGAAAAGGCGTTCCGCAGCGGGTTCTATTGGCCCACTGCGCTCAATGACGCCGTCGAACTGTTGAAGGCTTGCGAGGCCTGCCAATTCCATGCCAAGCAGATCCATCAGCCGGCGGGAGGTCTGCAAACTATACCCTCTCGTGGCTATTCGCAGTCTGGGGGCTGGATATCCTGGGCCCGTTTCCTCGGGCGCCAGGGGGCTATCGCTACCTCTACGTCGCCGTGGACAAGTTCACCAAGTGGGCTGAAGTGGAAGCCGTCCGCACCATCCCCGCAGGTTCTGCGGTCAAGTTCATCAAGGGCATCGTGAGCCGGTTTGGGGTGCCGAACCACATCATCACCGACAACGGTTCGCAGTTCACCAGTAACCTCTTCAAAACATATTGTGCTAACCTTGGGACGCAGATATGCTTCGCCTTGGTAGCACACCCGCGGAGCAACGGTCAGGCCGAGCGGGCCAATGCGGAGGTCCCGAGGGGCCCCAAAACCAGGACATTCAAGAAGAAGCTGGAGGCCTGCGGCAGAGGCTGGTACGATGAGCTTCAGTCCGTATTGTGGTCCATCCGCACAACCGCGACCAAGCCGACTGGCGAGACCCCGTTCTTCCTGGTCTATGGAGCTGAAGCAGTCCTCCCTCACGAGGTCAGATGTTGTTTCGCACGGGTCCTGGCGTTCGACGAGGCACAACAGGACGCCATGCGGGGGACAGACCTCGTGCTAGGGGAGGAGCATCGTCGGGAAGCCGCGCTACGAGCGGCGAGGTACCAACGAGCACTGCGACGATACCACTGCTGCAACATCCGCCCCAGAACTCTTGAGGTAGGGGACCTCGTGCTCAGGCGGGTTCTCTCCAGGGAGGGACTGCATAAGCTCTCTCTTATGTGGGAGGGCCCATTCAAGGTTGTTCATGTTTACAGGCCCGGCTCCGTGCGCTTGGAGACTCAGGAGGGGGTGCCCGTCCAGAATGCGTGGAACGTCCAGCACCTAAGGAGGTTTTACCCCTAAAAAGGCCCAGAGCCTGTGAAGAAGGCGAATGCCTGTGAAGCAATGCATTTTGGAAAAAGGCCCAGAGCCTGTGAAGAAGGCGAATGCCTGTGAAGCGCTGTGTTTTGGAAAAAGTCCCAGAGCCTGTGAAGAAGGCGAATGCCTGTGAAGCGCAGCGTTTTGGAAAAAGGCCCGGTGCCTGTGAAGAAGGCGAATGCCTGTGAAGCGCTGCGTTTTGGAAAAAGGCCCAGAGCCTGTGAAGAGGGCCAATGCCTGTGAAGCTTATCTATCTATGAAAGGTCCAGTGCCTGTGAAGAAGGCAAACGCCTGTGAAGTTTATTTTTCTGAGAAAGGATCGGAGCCTGTGAAGAAGGCCAGTGCCTGTCAAGCTCGCCGCCCGTGACACTCTCACGTAATAATGAGTTGGGGCTGTACACGCATCACAGTCTCAGGAGCGCAGGCCTGAGGCCCTGGGGCTCCCTCCCATGCCCAGTGGCAGCACTTAGCTCCGCGCTGGTGAGAAGACGTCGAAGACTAGATTAGGTGCCGGACGCGGCTTTTCTCATTTGCTTTCTGCAGTTGGCTTGTTCATTCCCATTTGAAGTTTTATTGAAGTTGTTTCCGTCTTTGGCTTGTGACTCTCTGCCTTTTTTGCTCTCCTGCCTCAATTTCTCTCGCACAAGTCTCGCCAGGGAGCAGCGCGGGCACCCTCGCGAGTGTTTTCTGCCCTTATCTTTTGAGGCTTCCCTACCCGGGTCCACTATAGGAGCACCCCTCCAGTCCATGCCCCACGGGCACCGCGACACGAACACAGGACCTGGGTCGGTCGCCTCCACAGTTGAGGCGGGGAGCTACCTCTCCAGGCTAACCTTTGCTGGACATGAAGCGTTCGACGAGGCCTCTGCCTCGGGAAGCAAAGGCCACGACAGGCCCCCCGAGCTAAGTAATTTCTACGCGCAGGCGTGTGGCACAAAAGCATAATACCGAAATAGCGGAAACAGTACGATAATTAACATCAATAGTCCAAGCACGCCCCCGCGGGGCCCTACACTACTGTCTCCTTGCGCAGGAAAAGGAAAAGAACAAAACAGGCGCGACTCGCCCGACACCAACTCGCGGCGAGAGCTCGAACTGCCTCCGGAGCTCAGGCGGACTCCCTCTCGCACTTCACCGAGGCGCGACGGCGGGCAGACCCGCTACCTCCCTCCAGGAGGGCGCGGCGGCGCGGGGCTGGTCGCGGCCACCGCTGGAGGAGCCGCTGTCCGAAGAAGAGACGCCAAAGCTCGACGAACCCCGAGCGCTGCCGATCACGCGCGCAATGCCATCTTCATCGTTGCCGGGGCTAGGCTCACAACCGCGGTCGTCATCCTCGGGGCAGCACCCAGCCGGCGACCATCTTCCCCGAACACCCTCATGTAGAGGGTGGCATCGCCGTCGAACTTGAAGTGCAGGGTGCACCGCCGGCTCAGACCACGCGCGCGGGCAAACGTTTGCCAGCCACGGGTCAGGGCCACACTCCCAGCTGCGGAGACCTCCAGCGAAGCCCAGGAGGCCCGGCTGCAGCAACCGTCCGCCTGGAGCCAGAGGCCGCCCGGGGCGCCGGCCGGAAGTTCACCTAAGAAGAAGCGGGGAAGCTGGAGCCGGGTGCTGGTTGGCTCCACCGACCACACGACAAACTCCGGCAGCACCTCCGTCGAGCGGAAGCGTGGCCTAGGGGGTCGTGCAGCCATAGCGCGCCCCGCATCAACGGCCTGACGCCCATCTCCGCGCAGGAGATCGCCTCCATGGCCGCAGGGAGCCGCCACGGGAGCCACAGGGTGCTTGCGAGGACGGCCTCGACCGCGCTTGGCCGGGGGAGAGTCAGGCTCTACTTGGCGGGCCTTTCCTTTCTCCGCGGCCGAGAACCTCTTCAGCGGTGCCATGGAGAAGAAGGAGAAGCAAGAAGAGATGGGCTGGAAGGGCACGCGCCGTTTCGTACTTATAGCCGGGGAAGGCCAACCGTCGACCTCCACGACCGCAGGTAATCATTACCCGCTCCGCATGCAGGGACTTGTCAATTCATGCAGTTGTCGAGGCGTCGTGGGGAAGTGGAGACGCCCACGTCCAATCAACCGCCACGTGGCGCCCGAGGCCGCAGGGTATTAGGGCCCGCGACGCTTCGCACTTGCCCCTTCGCTTCTCTGCTCAGCCAAGTCCACGCGCGCCTCGGGCCCGGGGGCTACTGTCGGCGTTCTTGTGACACTCCAAATTTTTTGTTGTTTTTGTTTTCAGCAAAAACCTTGCTTGGTTTGAAGAAGGTCATTTAAACCCTTCTTAAAAACCTCTCTTCTGAGTTTTCTACTCAAAAGCATTTCTTGGATTTATTTTCTTCTAAAAAGAAACCTTTTTGGTTTTGGGCTATTCTTTGGTTTTGATCCATCCTTGGTTTTACCATGCCTCTTGTGGTAAATTTCTCCCAAAATCTCTCCTTCCACTTTGGTTCAACTCAAACATTATGTCCAAACTAGTAAAATCCATTTTTGGACTTTATTCCAATTAACTCTTCTCCCAAAATAATTCTGTCTTTTCTTTTGAGCCTAAGTGATTTGCAAAGCAAGTACCCTAATGCTCTTGATTTTTGACCTCAAACCAACTCCCTTGGATAGTCCTTGGTACCCACAACCCAGAACCATCTTGATCCACTCTTCTTCTTTTCAAATATTTCAAATTTCACTCACTGCAAGTTTGGACCAGATTTGCCAAATTTGGTGAAATTCATATCTACACTACTCCAAAAATTCTACCAAAATTCAGGCAGCCCTCAGATGCAATGAGAGACCACCACACCAAAGATCAGCTCAAGAAAAATTTCCCACATGCCAAAATCATTCTGTCGAACACCTTGCATGCACTTTTTCTGTGCATCTTCAGTTAAATTCAGAAAGTTCAGAGTTTCAGTGTCGATCTTCGTCAGTAAATTCAGTCACATGTTAACAGTGTCTTTGGCACGTTGCTCACGGCCTAGCTTGCCTGTCCGGAGCCTCACACGCGTGCTTGGCGCATTCCTGGCATCGGTGGCACCCTGGCCCGCCTGCGCCGGCGTGTCTTGCAGTGGCCGAACCACCGTAGCGGCCGACCGGGGACAGAACGGCGGCCTAACACCGTTCGGCGCCGCCGAAACCCCCTGGTGGCTCCGCATGGCCACTTCCTCGCCAGCGCACGCATGCAGCACCGTCGCCGTGGCGCGGCACGCACATAGCGTGCTCTCTGCCGCCGACGGGCCCGCGTCGCCCCGTTCCGTTGAATCCACCCAGGGCTCCTAATCCAAGCTTGGTTAGCGTCAGAACGGAACCAATGAAACTCCACGCTGACGCCCCACTCCCTAAACCTCCCCGACCAAGCTCTGCGCCGCCGTAACCATTGCCAGAGAAGTCCGTTCACGGCCACCGCCTCGGATCGCCTATAAATAGGAGCCCCGAGCTCGCTCTCGTGCACACACCACCTCTACACTTCACCAAGACCCTGCCTAGCCACTGGAAGGACCCCGAGGAGGTCTCCTCCCCCAACTCCGGCTGCCTCGATCCGCCTCGGCCACCAGCTTGATTCACTGCAGTGAGGCCATCTCCGGCGCCCAAACCTCGTCCGCAGCCTTCTCTTACACCTAGTGCTCTAACCCCAACCTCAATTCGATCCTTGCAGCCCTCCTCGGCGAGATCCACCATCGCCCGAGCCGCCGTCCGCCGGAGAAAGTGTCGCCGTCGACGTGGTGCTCCCCGACGCCCAAGTCCACCACCCACCGACGCGGAATGACACACTGATACTCTTGGTACACTCCGATCTCCCTGACTCGCCGTGGTTCGACGCCGGCGACCACCGCAGCCTTCGGGCGCCGGCGAGGTTTTTCAAACCTGACATGGGGACCCCCCATGTCAGCCTCTCTTTCTTTTCCCGCGAACCGTTTTCCGTTGGCGCCTTCGGGCAGAGTACGTTTTCCTTGTGGGCTTGCGCATTTCTATTCGAACCGTTTTCTGTTTTCTTGGTTAAACCCCTGGAAATTTTCTGTTTCATTACAGATGAGTCCCTGGACAGAAACCCTTATAACTTTTTAATAAAAAGTGATTTTTGAGTGATTCTTTTTCTGACAGTCTTATAACTTTGTCTAGTTTTTTATGGGATTTATTTGGAAAAATTTTGGAACAACTTTTATGCACGCGTTGGTTTTCACGTTAGTATGCCTTTTCGCTATACCGTAGGTTCCGGAGGAGGTGACGGAACCACGAACTTCGCCGAGCTAGACCCCGACTACTCTGAACCAGGCAAGCATGTTTGAACTTTTGATATGATGAGTGTTTTGGCAGGTTTGCATTAAGTAGTTTCTTGGCATGTTTGTGAGCATACTGATGAATGTTATTTTCATGCAAAGTTGAGGCAAGTGAGTTCGATAATCCATACGTGTTGGATGTGAATGTGCATGGCCATGTGTTGGCATGAGGATGGGTAAGATGGCAGTGTTGTAGCATGCCGGTCTTATGCCATACTATTTGACTTCAGTGTCAACCCCTATCAGTTCGGTTCCCATCCATTTCCCTTCCCGTACTACCACATGTTTTCCGCAAGGGATATGGATTAGTAAGTTGCAAACCGCTTTCCTGGTACACACCAAATGGAGAGGCCGTGATGATGGTTCCATGGCCCTGGATTAAAGCCAGTCATCCGGTCAGGGGGCATGGGTGTTTCCGGTTGGGACCGAGAGGGGGGCACCCCTTAGAGCGCGCGAA
>LR880967.1:785439575-785453941 GCA_904067115.1 Aegilops sharonensis | reverse complement strand
ATTTGACTTCAGTGTCAACCCCTATCAGTTCGGTTCCCATCCATTTCCCTTCCCGTACTACCACATGTTTTCCGCAAGGGATATGGATTAGTAAGTTGCAAACCGCTTTCCTGGTACACACCAAATGGAGAGGCCGTGATGATGGTTCCATGGCCCTGGATTAAAGCCAGTCATCCGGTCAGGGGGCATGGGTGTTTCCGGTTGGGACCGAGAGGGGGGCACCCCTTAGAGCGCGCGAATATAAATTTGATCCCATGCTATTCGAGATTGTGATCTCCCCGTCTCAAAAGTTTTTCTTGGACGATGTCTAGGGTGATTCCTGGCATTCGTGAGGTTGGATGGGTGTGTACTGGTTAGCTGTGTTTCTGCCGAAATACCATAAACGGAACTAGTCCTTCAGGACTACGGAAATCCGTTGGCTGTGAGTAATTTTAGTACAAACTCTGCAGAGTCATAAATCCTCAAATCATCTTATCCATGTCCAAGTTTACTATATCTTATCCTAACATGTGTCAGTTTTGGTGGCAGATAATCCGGTGAATCACATGAGTACTAAGTCCGGTTAAATATTTACTCCTGTGGATGGACTAACCCGTTGATATTCCTGTGTTGAATATTCAATTATGAGTGCTATTTCTTGTGATTAAAAGCCCTTTCTGTGATGTCGCTCAGACGTCCGACTGCGGCATTGTTGTTATTTATTTTCATTATAAGCCCTTTCTGTGATGTCGCTCAGACGTCCGACTGCGGCATTGTTGCTATTTATTTTCATTATAAGCCCTTTCTGTGATGTCGCTCAGACGTCCGACTGCGGAATTGTTGTTATTTATTTTCACATAAGCCCTTTATGAGGTGTCGCTCAGACGCCCGACTGTGGCATGTTTTGCTTATTTATTCACCCTTCGAGGTGTCGCTTCAGACACCCGATCAGTTTTGAGTTTATCTTCTTTGGGTTTTTGAGCGGACTACCGCCGACTCCCTTCTTAATTAATTTGCTATACTGTTTTAATTGAGCAATCTTAAGATTAACCATGTTGCATTCATGCATTCATTTGTTATATCTTTTGTCCGAACTGTCTTGCGAGTACTTTCATAGTACTCACCTGGCTTGTTGATTTGGCCAGATGCTGACGAAGGCGATCTCATGCATGAAGAGTTCGATAGCGAGTCCGACGCCTAGAGGAATCCCAGTCAGTCTCGTGCGACCCCTGGATTAGTCATTGTGATATATTCGCTTCCGCTACCCAAATAAATTCATCGAGCCTCACCTCGACGCTCGATGAGCCGCCAGTGCAGTAGACTTATTAACCACCCCGCTGTGTTAATCCACCAACCACTCATAGCTCGAGTCAGTAGTACTTCCACCCCACACCTTTTAGTCACATCCGCCTCTATGTATAATTATTGGCGTGTTGTAATAATTGGTTGGGCATCTTCAGTCCGACCCCCTGTAATATTATAATGCTACTGGCTTATTGTATCTAAGTTTTGTCAACCGGTATGAAGGATTTTCCTCATATTGGACATCATAGGTCGGTTGTTCAATAAATATTTTTATTGAAAAACCGGTCGTGACAGTTCTGGGAACGGGTGTACCCAGACTTTCCTGCCTGCGGCCTGCGGCGTGGCTCAAGGGGTGGCCCAGTATGGCCCATCTTCATCAGCACAAGCTCAAGACCCTTGCGAGGGGCCAAGCCTCGCAGGGCGGACGACAGGAAGCTTCCTCAGGCACGACCTTGTCAGGCTGGCTCGCGAGGAGGCGGAGAGATCAAGGCGGGGTACCTCATGAGGTGCCCATGACGCAAGCCATGACGACCAAGGGCGCCAGGCGGGCGCCAGCCCACGCAGTGTCCTCATTTCCTCTTTGGTGCAAAGGGGGCAAGCGCAGGCGAGAGCATCAAGCAAAGGCACCCGTTTCGGTGCAACAAGACCAAGACCGTCGCACCGGCAGGAAGGAAGTCATCGTGGAGCCCAAGCCGGCGTCACCACCAGAGCCTTTGGCAGGATAGGACCAACTTTAGTCAGGATAAGTGTACTAGATGTTCCCCTTCAAAATGGCCAATTGTTGGCGCCCTTCCCGCTCAACATTTGGGAAGAGGCCCAGGGCCTTTGCCTATAAATATGATTAGCCACCCACAGGATCCAGGATCCGGAATCGGGAACAGAGCTAGAGATCAGGCAATCTAGAGAGAGAGCGACTGAACTCCCCCTAGCAGTTCATTGCAGCGGCCAAGAACAGACCCTTGCGAGGCTGTTCTTCCTTGTATTGTTCATCATCAGCCCAAGAGGCAATCCACCACACCACACACTGGAGTAGGGTGTTACACCACAATGGTGGCCCGAACCAGTATAAACCTTGTGTCTCTTGTGTTGTTCCTTTGGTAGTTTAGATCCTAGCGAGGCGACGAGGTGCAGGTAGGTAGGGGGCGAGATCTCCGCACGCACCCTAGAGTTCGAACTTAGAGGGTCTGCCGGAACCCGAAATCCGACAGGGGGTTTTGGATTGTTTTTCATGGAAGAAATCGCCGAACCTAAATTGGTAATTATATCCTCAAGTTTACCGATTCTAGCAGAATCTAGATCTATTTTTTCATTAACTATAGATTCTTTCTCTTTAAGATTTTTCAAAGTAACTCCAGCCCTAGGTCCATATTGGGTGATTTGATTATGAATCTTTTTATCCAAATTTTCAATCAACTCAAAAGTGGCAATTTTATTTTCAATAATCTCAAGTCATTGCATAACGTGCTCTAAAGTTAAAATAGTTCCATTAACCAAAAGATGTGGTGGGCCAAACAAATCTAACATAGCATTATAAGCATCAAACGTATGGCTACTCAAGAAATCATCCCCGGCAACGGCGCCATAAATCCTTCTTGCTACGTCTCGAGCTTGCTTTGGTTTTCCTTGAAGAGGAAAGGGTGATGCAGCAATAGTAGCGTAAGTATTTCCCTCAGTTTTTGAGAACCAAGGTATCAATCCAGTAGGAGGCTCCTCAAAAGTCCCACGCACCTACACAAACAAAAAAAGAACTCGCAACCAACGCAACAAAGGGGTTGTCAATACCTTCACAACCACTTGTGAAAATGAGATCTGATAGAGATAATATGATAAGATAAATATATTTTTGGTATTTTATAATATAGATGCAAAAAGTAAAGATGCAAACAAAAGTAGATTGGAAGCAAATATGATAAGAGATAGACCAGGGGGCCATAGGTTTCACTAGAGGCTTCTCTCAAGATAGCATAAGTATTACAGTGGGTGAACAAATTACTGTCGAGCAATTGATAGAAAAGCAAATAATTATGAGATTATCTAGGCATGATCATGTATATAGGCATCACGTCCATGACAAGTAGACCGACTCCTGCCTGCATCTACTACTATTACTCCACACATCGACCGACTCCTGCCTGCATCTAAAGTATTAAGTTCATAAGAACAGAGTAACGCATTAAGCAAGATGACATGATGTAGAGGGATAAAATCATGCAATATGATATAAACCCCATCTTTTTATCCTTGATGGCAACAATACAATACATGCCTTGCAACCCTTTCTGTCACTGGGTAAGGACACCGCAAGATTGAACCCAAAGCTAAGCACTTCTCCCATGGCAAGAAAGATCAATCTAGTAGGCCAAACAAAACTGATAATTCGAAGAGACTTGCAAAGATAACTCAATCATACATAAAAGAATTCAGAGGAGATTCAAATATTTCTCATAGATAAACTTGATCATAAACCCACAATTCATCGGATCTCGACAAACACACCACAAAAAGGGTTTACATCTAATAGATCTCCACAAGAGAGGGGGAGAACATTGTATTGAGATCCAAAAAGAGAGAAGAAGCCATCTAGCTAATAACAATGGAAAACTACCCACAACTCATCGGAGGGGCTATGGTGTTGATGTAGAAGCCCTCCATGGTCGATTCCCCCTCCGGTAGAGCGCCGACGAAGGCTCTAAGATGGGATCTCGCGGATACAGAAGGTTACGGCGGTGGAAATTGTGTTTCGTTGGCTCCCTGGATGTTTTCGGGGTACGTAGGCTTATATTGGAGGAAGAAGTACGTCGGTGGCTGCCTGGGGGACCCACGAGATAGGGGGCGCGCCCTGTAGGGGGGGGGGGCGCACCCTACCCTATCGTGTCCGCCTTGGCTGCTTCTTGACTTGCACTCCAAGTCCTCTGGATCACGTTCGTTCCAAAAATCACGCTCCCGAAGGTTTCATTCCGTTTGGACTCCGTTTGATATTCATTTTCTTCGAAATACTGAAATAGGCAAAAAAACAACAATACGGGCTGGGCCTCCGGTTAGTAGGTTAGTTCCAAAAATGATATAAATGTGTAAAATAAAGCCCATAAACATCCAAAAGGGGTAATATAATTGCATGGAACAATCAAAAATTATAGATACGTTGGAGACGTATCAAAGGCGCGTGGGAATCGACCCACGCGCGCGCGCGACTTCCCACATCCCGCGCACTTGTCATTCTCTCTGCGTCATGCATGCAGCAAACGTGGCGCAAGAGACGGGCGCAATGGGATGCGTGGAGCGACAGTTCCCGAGTAAGGGCAGTAAATGAGCGGTGGCCCTGTAGTCTCAAGGGGACACGCAAGCCGCCTCTTTACTGTCCACCGCAAGATGATGCCAGCGTGCTTCGGTCACGCGCGCACGCACGACCCCCACATCGCGCATTCAACGCGGGTCGTGGAGAAGCCCAGCGGACGAAAAGTTTACCGTGGTAAAAACTGCCCCGCCTGCCCGCGCACCATTTTGGGCCTGGTCCTACAACGCGTTGCGCCTATATGTGGCCCAGGCCCGGGGGCTCCTGTCGGTGTACTAAAGTAGGGGCACTCCTTTGTACCCCTTACCTGTGCACGGGTAGTCAGAGCCACGGGCCAAAGACACACTTAGCAGGGCAAAAGGAAGGAGGCGAAGCCGCAAGGTGATCAGCGCAACGCCAAAGACCGAGACCACGGAGAGCAGATGGACGAAGCAGGTTTCCCCGGCAAGACCCTTGCTGGGGCAGCCTCAGCAGCCCCGGCAAGCCTCTTGCTGGGGCGGCTCGCCCACACCAGTGGAGTGAGCCACCCTCGAACCCACGGTCTCCAACGCCATCAACTACGTTGGGCCAGGGCTCAGGAGGCACCTCCATGGTGGCATGCAGATCTTTATGAAGACAAAGAATATTCAAGATCAGATGAGGATTGGAAGGCGACGATCCTCAACAAGATCCTTGACGAGGAAACCCGCAAGACCCCCGGAAAGATCCTTGCCGGGGACGACAGCGCGCCACGGCAAGACCCTTGACGGGCCACCCGGCAAGGCCCTTGCCAAGGGTGTCAGCGGGGCCACTACCAGGCCCGCGCCAACCAACTCTCCACCGTCGTTCACATGCAACTGCCACCCCAACTAGCTGGGCAGGCACCTGCGTGGCAACATGCAGCTTCCAGGCCAACTCAGCACACGCCTGCGTGGCGGCATGCAGATTTTCATGGAGGCTCCACCACCGCGCCACCTCAGTCGCTTGCCTGCCTACATGGCGCCGCATGCATCGCTGGCCAGGGCGCGTGTCAAAGCAAGGTGGAGCGGCGACGGACGGGACGTGCCTCACTCCCGTCCCCGATAAAGCAAGAGGACACCTAAGCTACACATTGAATGCGTATTGTCTTGTAATACGAGCGATAAGCTCATAGCACTGTAGGCATTTCCACCTCTTGTGTGCCACTTTGGCAACCCCTTTCGACTATAAAAGGAGGCATGTGGCATACTGAAGAGGGATTCGGCTCTTCGGAACCGCGCAGCCACCGTAGCTAGCTCAAGAGCTCAAGAACACTCAATACATCCACCAAAGCAGGACTAGGGTTTTACGCATCCCCGCGGCCCGAACCTGGGTAAACGATCCTTGTCCTGATTGCTAGTCATGCTTTTCTCACAACCTCGCGCCCCGCAACCGCAGAAGGGATCCGCGTGATCCCATAGGTGTCGTTTCCCACCGACAACAGGGTGTGGCCCCCCTGGTGCTAATTACTTCACTAGTATGTTTTATTAATTCCAAAATTTTGCTCCATGGATTTTCAGGTCATTCCGAGAACTTTTATTTCTGCACAAAAATAACACCATGGCAGTTCTGCTGAAAACAACATTAGTCCGGGTTAGTTCCATTCATATCATGCAAGTTAGAGTCCGAAACAAGCGCAAAAGTGTTTGAAAAAGTAGATACGACGGAGACGTATCAACTCCCCCAAGCATAAACCTTTGCTTGTCCTCAAGCAATTCAGTTGATAAACTGAAAGTGATAAAGAAGAACTTTTACAAACTCTGTTTGCTCTTGTCGTTTGCAAATATGTAAAGCCAGCACTCAAGTTTTCCGCAAAGATTATGAACTAACCATATTCACAATAACACTTAGGTCTCATGTTTACTCATATCAATGGCATAATCAACTAGCGAGCAATAATAATAAATCTCGGATGACAACACTTTCACAAAACAATCATAATATGATATAACAAGATGGTATCTCGCTAGCCCTTTCTGAGACCGGAAAACATAAATGCAGAGCACCTTTAAAGATCAAGGACTGACTAAACATAGTAATTCATGGTAAAAGAGACCCAGTCATAGTCATAGCCAATATAAATTAATAGTAATGC
Organism: Aegilops sharonensis; assembly: GCA_904067115.1. NCBI lineage: Eukaryota > Viridiplantae > Streptophyta > Magnoliopsida > Poales > Poaceae > Aegilops > Aegilops sharonensis. The sequence continues at coordinate 785,447,273 of LR880967.1, read as the reverse complement.
ATGCAAATGACAGCGGTGCTCTCCAGCGGGTGCTTTTTAATAAGAGGGTGATGACTCAACATAAAAGTAAATAAATAGGCCCTTCGTAGAGGGAAGCATGGATTTGTAGAGGAGCTAGAGCTCGATTTTGAAATAGAGATAAATAACATTTTGAGCGATATACTTTCACTATGAACATAACAACGGAGAGATCTCAATATCTTCCATGCTACACACATTATAGGCGGTTCCCAAACAGAATGGTAAAGTTTATACTCCCCCACCACCAACAAGCATCAATCCATGGCTTGCCCGAAACAATGGGTGCCTCCAACTAACAACAATCCTGGGGGAGTTTTGTTTGCAATTATTTTGATTTGATTGCAAACAAAAGAGTGAAGGGACAATGCTACTATCCTTTTTACCACACTTGTGCTTCAAATTAGCACCATGATCTTCATGATAGAGAGTCTCCTATGTTTTCACTTTCATATACTAGTGGGAATTTTTCATTATAGAACTTGGCTTGTATATATTCCAATGATGGGCTTCCTCAAAATGCCCTAGTTCTTCATGAGCAAGCGAGTTGGATGCACACCGACTTAGTTTCTTTTGTTGAGCTTTCATACATTTATAGCTCTAGTGCATCTGTTGCATGGCAATCCCTACTCACTCACACTGATATCTATTGATGGGCATCACCATAGCCCATCGATATGCCTAGTTGATGTGAGACTATCTTCTCCTTTTTGTCGTCTCCACAACCACCATTCTATTCCACATATAAGTGCTATGTCCATGGCTCACGCTCATGTATTGCGTGAAAATTGAAAAAGTTTGAGATTACTAAAGTATGAAACAATTGCTTGGCTTGTCATCGGGGTTGTGCATGATTAAATACTTTGTGTGATGAAGATAGAGCAACAGCCAGAACATATGATTTTGTAGGGATAACTTTCTTTAGCCATGATATTTTGAGAAGACATGATTGCTTAGTTAGTATGCACGATGTATTACTATTTCTTATGTCAATATGAACTTTTATTTGGAATCATTTCGATCTGAACATTCATGCCACAATAAAGAAAATTACATTTATAATTATGCTAGGTAGCATTCCACATCAAAAATTGTGTTCTTATTGTTTACCTACTCGAGGACGAGTAGGAATTAAGCTTGGGGATGCTTGATACGTCTCCAACGTATCTATAATTTTTGATTGTTCCATGCTATTATATTACCCATTACGGATGTTTATGAGCTTTACTTTACACTTTTATATCATTTTTGGGACTAACCTACTAACCGGAGGCCCAGCCCGAATTGCTGTTTTTTTTGCCTATTTCAATGTTTCAAAGAAAAGGAATATCAAACGGAGCCCAAACGCGATGAAACCTTCGGGAGCGATCTTTTTGGAACAAATGCAATCCACGGGACATGGAGTGGACGTCAAGCAACAGAGGAGGTGGCCACGAGGGTGCCCGGCGCGCTCCCTAGGGCTGGGTGCACCCCCCACCCTCGTGGGCCCCTCGAGCGTCCACCAACCTACTTCTTCCTCCTATATATACCCACGTACCCCAAAAACATCCAGGAGCACCACGAAAACCTAATTCCACCGCCGCAACCTTCTGTATCTGCGAGATCACATCTTGAAGTCTTTGTCGGCACTCCGCCGGAGGGGGAATCGACCATGGAGGGCCTCTACATCATCTCCGAGGCTTCTCCGATGAGTTGTGAGTAGTTTACCACAGACCTTCGGGTCCAAAGTTATTAGCTAGATGGCTTCTTCTCTCTCTTTGAATCTCAATACAAAGTTCTCCTTGATCTTCTTGGAGATCTATTCGATGTAACTATTTTTGCGGTGTGTTTGTCGAGATCCGATGAATTGTGGGTTTATGATCAAGNCTCGAGCGTCCACCAACCTACTTCTTCCTCCTATATATACCCACGTACCCCAAAAACATCCAGGAGCACCACGAAAACCTAATTCCACCGCCGCAACCTTCTGTATCTGCGAGATCACATCTTGAAGTCTTTGTCGGCACTCCGCCGGAGGGGGAATCGACCATGGAGGGCCTCTACATCATCTCCGAGGCTTCTCCGATGAGTTGTGAGTAGTTTACCACAGACCTTCGGGTCCAAAGTTATTAGCTAGATGGCTTCTTCTCTCTCTTTGAATCTCAATACAAAGTTCTCCTTGATCTTCTTGGAGATCTATTCGATGTAACTCTTTTTGCGGTGTGTTTGTCGAGATCCGATGAATTGTGGGTTTATGATCAAGTTTATCTATGAGAAATATTTGAATCTCCTCTGAATTATTTTATGTGTGATTAAGTTATCTTTGCAAGTCTCTTCGAATTATCAGTTTGGTTTGGCCTACTAGATTGATCTTTCTTGCAATGGGAGAAGTGCTTAGCTTTGGGTTCAATCTTGCGGTGTCCTTTCCCAGTGACAGCAGGGGCAGCAAGACATGTATTGTATTGTTGCCATCGAGGATAAAAAGATGGGGTTTATATCATATTGCATGAGTTTATCCCTCTACATCATGTCATCTTTCTTAATGTGTTACTTTGTTCTTCATGAACTTAATACTCTAGATGCAGGCAGGAGTCGGTCGATGTGTGGAGTAATAGTAGTAGATGCAGGAAGGAGTCGTTCTACTTGTCACGGATGTGATGCCTATATACATGATCATGCCTAGATAATCTCATAACTATACGCTTTTCTATCAATTGCTCGACAGTAATTTATTCACCCACCGTAATACTTATGCTATCTTGAGAGAAGCCACTAGTGAAACTTATGGCCCCCGAGTCTATCTTTTATCATAGAAGTTTACCATCTACTTTTATTTGCATCTTTTACTTTCCAATCTATATCATAAAAATACCAAAAATATTTATCTTATCATATTATCTCTACCAGATCTCACTTTCGCAAGTGGCCATGAAGGGATTGACAACCCCTTTATTGCGTTGGTTGAGAGGTTCTTGTTTGTTTGTGTAGGTGCGTGGGACTTTTGAGGAGCCTCCTACTGGATTGATACCTTGTTCTCAAAGACTGAGGGAAATACTTACGCTACTTTGCTGCATCACCCTTTCCTCTTCAAGGAAAACCAACGCAAGCTCAAGATGTAGCAAGAATGATTTCTGGCGCCATTGCCGGGGAGGTCTTTGCTCTAGTCAAGACATACCAAGTACCCATCACAAACTCATCTCCCTCGCATTATATTATTTGCCATTTGCCCCTCGTTTTCCTCTCTTCCACTTCACCCTTGCCGTTTTATTCACCCTCTCTTTTCTGTTTGCCTCCCTCTTTATCTTTCTCCTTGCTTCTTCTGCCGTTATGTCTGAAATTGGGGAGATTATTGTTGATATGGACAATAATGATAACATGGAAAATTCTGATGCTCCTGCTGAAGAACCCCCTATCTTACATACTAATTTTTTTTGAATCGGTAGTGGTAATATTATTGGAAAAGGGGTTATTCAAGATTTCTTTACTTGTGTCGGTGCTTTAACTTCTATGAGTAGTTCTATCTTGCATAGAACTAGTTGTCTTGCGGATGCTATCGCCATGCTTATAGTTGAACCTGAAAGACAGTTTATGCACATGCATCCTTGCATACAAATGATTCTCCTAGAATTTTCTAATGTTGAGCATTCTTCTGTTAAGCGCGCAGCTACTATCTTTTTGGCACATGAGTTTAGATTTATAATAAAAGAAGCCAAAGAAATTTTCGTGCACTATAGGGTGGACGCCGACCGTCCTCCCATAGAGGCGATCCTCTTCGATCAATAGGAAATTATGCGTTTCCAATCTTTGTACTATATTGCTTTTAACGAAAACCTTAGAAAAAAGGTTCCTACCACTGTTCTAGTTGATAAAATCTCTGAACTCAATAATGGTTTTGCTATTTGAAATAATGAGCTAGGATATTCTCTTGAGTGTAGACTCAAAAGGTTCTATCAAAAGAATGTTTATAATGATGAATTGGTTGTGCGATATGAAGGGCCAAGGGAGGAACCCATACCTCCTGAGATTGATCTTGGGGACTTTTGCCCCATTAAATTTAGCCCTTTTGATTACTTTTGTTTGCCTCAAAGAAAATTTTCTGCTGAACGTAGAGAATATGAGATGAGTTTTCGTGATCTATCTTATTATTATGGCACCACTTAGAACTATCCTCGCTATTATGCCTAGCTTGGGGCGTTAAACAATAGCGCTAGTTGGGAGGCAACCCAATTTTATTTTTGTTTCTTATTTTTTTGCTTCTTTTTAGTAATAAATATTCCATCTAGCTTCTGTTTAGATGTATTTTGATGTTTTAATTAGTGTTTGTGCCAAGTAGAACCTATAGGATAACCTACGGTGATAGTTAATTTGATTCTGCTGAAAAACAGAAAATTTTTCGCGCACAAAAATAATTTTAGTAATTCACAGAAACGTGTTTTTGCTTTTATTATTATTTTTTAGATCAATAAACAAATTTCCTAGGACTTCCTATTTTGGTAGGATTTTTAGAGTTCCAGAACTATTCGAGAGTTACAGATTGCTACAGACTATTCTGTTTTTGACAGATTCTGTTTTTCGTGTGTTGTTTGCTTATTTTGATGCATCTATGGCTAGTATCGGTGGGTATGAACCATAGAGAAGTTGTAATACAGTAGGTTTAACACCAATATAAATAAAGAATGAGTTCATTACAGTACCTTATGTGGTGGTTTTTTCTTTCTTGCACTAACGGAGCTTATGAGATTTCCTGTTGAGTTTTGTGTTGTGAAGTTTTCAAGTTTTGGGTAAAGATTTTATGGATTATGGAATAAGGAGTGGCAAGAGCCTAAGCTTGGGGATGCCCATGGAACCCCAGGATATTCAAGAATAACCAAAAGCCTAAGCTTGGGGATGCCCCAGAAGGCATCCCCTCTTTCATCTTCGTCTATCGGTAACTTTACTTGGAGCTATATTTTTATTCGCCACATGATATGTGTTTTGCTTGGAGTGTCTTGTATGATATTAGTCTTTGCTTTTTAGATTACCACAATCATCCTTGCTGTACACACCTTTTGGGAGAAACCCACATGATTTAGAAATTTATTAGAATACTCTATGTGCTTCACTTATATCTTTTGAGCTAGATAATTTTTGCTCTAGTGCTTCACTTATATCTTTGAGCGCACGATGGTGGCTTAATTTTGTAGAAATTTTTGCTCTCTCATGCTTCACTTATATTATTTTGAGAGTCTCTTAGAACAGCATGGTATTTCCTATGGTTATAAAATTGGTCCTAGAATGATGGGCATCTAAGTTGGGTATAATAAAAACTATCATAGGAAGTGAATTGGATACTATGATCAATTTGATACTTGATAATTGTTTTGAGATATAGAGGTGGTGATATTAGAGTCATGCTAGTTGGGTGATTATTAATTCAAAGAATACTTGTGTTGAGGTTTGTGATTCCCGTAACATGCACGTATGGTGAACCGCTTTGTGATGAAGTTGGAGCACAATTTTATTTATTGATTGTCTTCCTTATGAGTGGCGGTCGGGGACGAGCGATGGTCTTTTCCTACCAATCTATCCCCCTAGGAGCATGTGCGTAATGCTTTGTTTTCAATGGCTAGTAGATTTTTGCAATAAGTATATGAGTTCTTTATGACTAATGTTGAGTCCATGGATTATACGCACTCTCACCCTTCCACCATTGCTAGCCTCTCTTGTGCCGCGCAACTTTCGCCAGTACCATACACCCACCATATACCTTCCTCAAAACAGCCACCATACCTACCTATTATGGCATTTCCATAGCCATTCCGAGATATATTGCCATGCAACTTTCCACCATTCCGTTTATATGACACGCATCGTCATTGTCATATTGCTCTTTGCATGATCATGTAGTTGACATCGTACTTGTGGCAGGTCCACCTTCATAATTTTCATACATGTCACTCTTGATTCATTGCATATCCCGGTACACCGCCGGAGGCATTCATATAGAGTCATATGTTGTTCTAAGTATCGAGTTGTAATCTTGAGTTGTAAAGTAAATAAAAGTGTGATGATCAGCATTATTAGAGCATTGTCCCAGTGAGGAAAGGATGATGGAGACTATGATTCTCCCACAAGTCGGGATGAGACTTCGGACTTTATAAAAAAAAGGCCAAATAAAAAAAAGAGAAAGGCCAAATGAAAAAATGAGAGAAAAAGAGAGAAGGGACAATGCTACTATCCTTTTTACCACACTTGTGCTTCAAAGTAGCACCATGATCTTCATGATAGAGAGTCTCCTATGCTATCACTTTCATATACTAGAGGGAATTTTTCATTATAGAACTTGGCTTGTATATTCCAATGATGGGCTTCCTCAAAATGCCCTAGGTCTTCGTGAGCAAGCGAGTTGGATGCACACCCACTTAGTTTCTTTTGTTGAGCTTTCATACATTTATAGCTCTGGTGCATCCGTTGCATGGCAATCCCTACTCACTCACATTGATATCTATTGATGGGCATCTCCATAGCCCATTGATACGCCTAGTTGATGTGAGACTATCTTCTCCTTTTTGTCTTCTCCACAACCACCATTCTATTCCACATATAAGTGCTATGTCCATGACTCACGCTCATGTTTTGCGTGAAAATTGAAAAAGTTTGAGATTAATAAAGTATGAAACAATTGCTTGGCTTGTCATCGGGGTTGTGCATGATTAAATACTTTGTGTGATGAAGATAGAGCAACAGCCAGACTATATGATTTTTTAAGGACATCTTTCTTTAGCCAGGATATTTTGAGAAGACATGATTGCTTAGTTAGTATGCTTGAAGTATTACTATTTCTTATGTCAATATGAACTTTTATTTTGACTCATTTGGATCTGAACATTCATGCCACAATAAATAAAATTACATAGAGAATTATGCTAGGTAGCATTCCACATCAAAAATTCTATTTTTATCATTTACCTACTCGAGGACGAGCAGGAATTAAGCTTGGTGATGCTTGATACATCTCAAACATATCTATAATTTTTTATTGTTCCATGCTATTATATTACCCGTTTTGGATGTTTATGGGCTTTACTTTACACTCTTATATCATTTTTGGGACTAACCTACTAACAGGAGGCCCATCCTGAATTGTTGTTTTTTTGCCTATTCAGTGTTTCGAAGAAAAGGAATATCAAACAGAGCCCAAACGCGATGAAACCTTCGGGAGCGATCTTTTTGGAACAAATGCAATCCACGGGACATGGAGTGGACGTCAAGCAACAGAGGAGGTGGCCACGAGGGTGCCCGGCGCGCTCCCTAGGGCTGGGTGCACCCCCCACCCTCGTGGGCCCCTCGAGCGTCCACCAACCTACTTCTTCCTCCTATATATACCCACGTACCCCAAAAACATCCAGGAGCACCACGAAAACCTAATTCCACCGCCGCAACCTTCTGTATCTGCGAGATCACATCTTGAAGTCTTTGTCGGCACTCCGCCGGAGGGGGAATCGACCATGGAGGGCCTCTACATCATCTCCGAGGCTTCTCCGATGAGTTGTGAGTAGTTTACCACAGACCTTCGGGTCCAAAGTTATTAGCTAGATGGCTTCTTCTCTCTCTTTGAATCTCAATACAAAGTTCTCCTTGATCTTCTTGGAGATCTATTCGATGTAACTATTTTTGCGGTGTGTTTGTCGAGATCCGATGAATTGTGGGTTTATGATCAAG
>LR880967.1:785408620-785439028 GCA_904067115.1 Aegilops sharonensis | reverse complement strand
TTGAAAAAGTTTGAGATTAATAAAGTATGAAACAATTGCTTGGCTTGTCATCGGGGTTGTGCATGATTAAATACTTTGTGTGATGAAGATAGAGCAACAGCCAGACTATATGATTTTTTAAGGACATCTTTCTTTAGCCAGGATATTTTGAGAAGACATGATTGCTTAGTTAGTATGCTTGAAGTATTACTATTTCTTATGTCAATATGAACTTTTATTTTGACTCATTTGGATCTGAACATTCATGCCACAATAAATAAAATTACATAGAGAATTATGCTAGGTAGCATTCCACATCAAAAATTCTATTTTTATCATTTACCTACTCGAGGACGAGCAGGAATTAAGCTTGGTGATGCTTGATACATCTCAAACATATCTATAATTTTTTATTGTTCCATGCTATTATATTACCCGTTTTGGATGTTTATGGGCTTTACTTTACACTCTTATATCATTTTTGGGACTAACCTACTAACAGGAGGCCCATCCTGAATTGTTGTTTTTTTGCCTATTCAGTGTTTCGAAGAAAAGGAATATCAAACAGAGCCCAAACGCGATGAAACCTTCGGGAGCGATCTTTTTGGAACAAATGCAATCCACGGGACATGGAGTGGACGTCAAGCAACAGAGGAGGTGGCCACGAGGGTGCCCGGCGCGCTCCCTAGGGCTGGGTGCACCCCCCACCCTCGTGGGCCCCTCGAGCGTCCACCAACCTACTTCTTCCTCCTATATATACCCACGTACCCCAAAAACATCCAGGAGCACCACGAAAACCTAATTCCACCGCCGCAACCTTCTGTATCTGCGAGATCACATCTTGAAGTCTTTGTCGGCACTCCGCCGGAGGGGGAATCGACCATGGAGGGCCTCTACATCATCTCCGAGGCTTCTCCGATGAGTTGTGAGTAGTTTACCACAGACCTTCGGGTCCAAAGTTATTAGCTNAAAACATCCAGGAGCACCACGAAAACCTAATTCCACCGCCGCAACCTTCTGTATCTGCGAGATCACATCTTGAAGTCTTTGTCGGCACTCCGCCGGAGGGGGAATCGACCATGGAGGGCCTCTACATCATCTCCGAGGCTTCTCCGATGAGTTGTGAGTAGTTTACCACAGACCTTCGGGTCCAAAGTTATTAGCTAGATGGCTTCTTCTCTCTCTTTGAATCTCAATACAAAGTTCTCCTTGATCTTCTTGGAGATCTATTCGATGTAACTATTTTTGCGGTGTGTTTGTCGAGATCCGATGAATTGTGGGTTTATGATCAAGTTTATCTATGAGAAATATTTGAATCTCCTCTGAATTCTTTTATGTGTGATTAAGTTATCTTTGCAAGTCTCTTCGAATTATCAGTTTGGTTTGGCCTACTAGATTGATCTTTCTTGCAATGGGAGAAGTGCTTAGCTTTGGGTTCAATCTTGCGGTGTCCTTTCCCAGTGACAGCAGGGGCAGCAAGACATGTATTGTATTGTTGCCATCGAGGATAAAAAGATGGGGTTTATATCATATTGCATGAGTTTATCCCTCTACATCATGTCATCTTTCTTAATGTGTTACTTTGTTCTTCATGAACTTAATACTCTAGATGCAGGCAGGAGTCGGTCGATGTGTGGAGTAATAGTAGTAGATGCAGGAAGGAGTCGATCTACTTGTCACGGATGTGATGCCTATATACATGATCATGCCTAGATAATCTCATAACTATACGCTTTTCTATCAATTGCTCGACAGTAATTTATTCACCCACCGTAATACTTATGCTATCTTGAGAGAAGCCACTAGTGAAACTTATGGCCCCCGAGTCTATCTTTTATCATAGAAGTTTACCATCTACTTTTATTTGCATCTTTTACTTTCCAATCTATATCATAAAAATACCAAAAATATTTATCTTATCATATTATCTCTACCAGATCTCACTTTCGCAAGTGGCCATGAAGGGATTGACAACCCCTTTATTGCGTTGGTTGAGAGGTTCTTGTTTGTTTGTGTAGGTGCGTGGGACTTTTGAGGAGCCTCCTACTGGATTGATACCTTGTTCTCAAAGACTGAGGGAAATACTTACGCTACTTTGCTGCATCACCCTTTCCTCTTCAAGGAAAACCAACGCAAGCTCAAGATGTAGCAAGAATGATTTCTGGCGCCATTGCCGGGGAGGTCTTTGCTCTAGTCAAGACATACCAAGTACCCATCACAAACTCATCTCCCTCGCATTATATTATTTGCCATTTGCCCCTCGTTTTCCTCTCTTCCACTTCACCCTTGCCATTTTATTCACCCGTCTTTTTGGAACAAACGCAATCCACGGGACTTGGAGTGAACGTCAAGCAACAGAGGAGGCGACTACGAGGGTGCCCGACGCGCCTTCTAGGGCTGGGCGCCCCCCACCCTCGTGGGCCCTCGAGCGTCCACCGACCTACTTATTCCTCCTATATATACCCACGTACCCCGAAAACATCCAGGAGCACCACGTAAACCTAATTCCACCGCCACAACCTTCTGTATCCGCGAGATGCCATCTTGGAGCCTTCGCCGGCACTCCGCCGGAGGGGGAATCGACCATGGAGGGCCTCTACATCATCTCCAAGGCCTCTCCGATGAGTTGTGAGTAGCTTACCACAGACCTTCAGGTCCATAGTTATTAGCTAGATGGTTTCTTCTCTCTCTTTGAATCTCAATACAAAGTTCTCCTCGATCTTCTTGGAGATCTATTCGATGTAACTCTTTTTGCGGTGTGTTTGTCGAGATCCGATGAATTGTGGGTTTATCATCAAGTTTATCTATGAGAAATATTTGAATCTCCTATGAATTCTTTTATGTGTGATTAAGTTATCTTTGCAAGTCTCTTCGAATTGTTAGTTTGGTTTGGCCTACTAGATTGGTCTTTCTTGCAATGGGAGAAGTGCTTAGCTTTGGGTTCAATCTTGCGGTGTCCTTTCCCAGTGACAGCAGGGGCAGCAAGGCACGTATTGTATTGTTGCCATCGAGGATAAAAAGACGGGGTTTATATCATATTGCATGAGTTTATCCCTCTACATCATGTCATCTTTCTTAATGCGTTACTCATTTCTTCATGAACTTAATACTCTAGATGCAGGTAGGAGTCGATCGATGTGTGGAGTAATAGTAGTAGATGCAGGCAGGAGTCAATCTACTTGTCACGGATGTGATGCCTATATACATGATCATGCCTAGATAATCTCATAACTATGCACTTTTCTATCGATTGCTCGACATTAATTTGTTCACCCACTGTAATACTTATGCTATCTTGAGCGAAGCCACTAGTGAAACCTATGGCCCCCGGGTCTATATTTTATCATATAATTTTACCGTCTACTTTTCTTTGCATCTTTTACTTTCCAATCTATATCATAAAAATACCAAAAATATTTATCTTATCATATTATCTCTATCAGATCTCACTTTCGCAAGTGGCCATGAAGGGATTGACAACCCCTTTATTGTGTTGGTTGCGAGGTTCTTCTTTGTTTGTGTAGGTGCGTGGGACTTCTGAGGAGCCTCCTACTGGATTGATACCTTGTTCTCAAAAACTGAGAGAAATACTTACGCTACTTTGCTGCATCACCCTTTCCTCTTCAAGGAAAACCAACGCAAGCTCAAGACGTAGCACTTCTCTCATCCCAATCAGTCCATCATATATCGTCACTATTGCTTTTCACTTGCACGACCGAATGGTGTGGATAATAATAATAGTGTACGTGCATTGGACTAAGCTGGAATCTGCAAGCATTCAATTCAAGGGAGAAGACAAGGTAATATGGGCTCCTGGTTAAATCTACAATTATGCATATAAGAGCCACTCAACATTTTCATTATGGTCTTCCCCTCTTGACCCCCAAAGAAAGGAAAAGAAATAAAACTATTTACACGGGAAAGCTCCCAACAAGCAAAAGAAGAACGATAAATCTTTTTGGGTTTTCTTTTAATTACTACAAGTATGGAAAGTAAACTAGCTAAATGCTACAACTAATTTTTTTAGTTTTTGTTTTTCTTAAGGTTATTTAAACACACAAGAAGAAAGCTAGAAAAAGAAATTAAACCAGCATGGATAATACAATGACAAAATATGAGCACCGACAAATAGAATGAGTGTGTGAACATGAATGTAATGTCGGTGAGAAATACGTACTCTCCCAAGCTTAGGATTTTGGCCTAAGTTGGTCTATGGCCATGGGTAGCCTGGCTGATATCCGAAGTTGTAACCGGGGTTGTACTGAGATGCAGCAGCCATTGCCTCACGAGCTATAGCCTGGCAGCAAGATGCCTCCGTCCTCCTCTGGTACTCGTTCGCCTCCTCCCTGGTTATAATATATCTTCTTTTTGCCTGATAGTCAAAGAAAGCAGGAGCAAGGAGAGTAATATGGACAGTGCGATGTGTGTCAAAGATTAGTCGATACTAGAGGGATTGTTCATTCCTCTCAAGAAACTGATGGCTAACCATGGCATTATAATCTAAATAAGCAGGAGGCAACTCCATATCATTTTCATGTATGGGTATCTCAAGAAAATTAGCCACACGGGTTGCATAAATCCCACCAAACAAATCTCCAGTTAAGCCATTATTATGCAACCTACGTGCAACAATTGCCCCCAAGTTATATTCACTACTAGGGAAAAGGCTAATAACAGCGCGGGTAAAATGGCTACTAGTAGCGCGGGTACTTGCGCTACTAGTATCGTGCTACAGCTAAAACTTAGTAGTAGCGTGGGTCGAACCCGCGCTATTAGTAACAGCGAGGGTTCAATCCGCGCTACTGCTATTCTGAACCGCGCTACTACTAATGAAATAGTAGTGGCGTGTCCATAGTCCCAATGCTACTAGTATCCTAAATACTAGTAGGGCGCCATTTTATCCCCACGCCACTACTAACTTATTAGGAAGTAAAAAAACTAAAATCAACCAAATTCTTTCTATCACGTGTCGTATCTTCTCCAGATGTAGCAGAAACTCATGTATAATTTCATTCTAGCGCACAGTTACATAAGCAACTACTCCCTCTGTTCCGAAATAATTGTCGCTGGGAGAAATCTCCGACCAGGTGAAAACGAACAAAAGTACAAAACTACCCCTAAGTTGAAATCAGATCGTCGTCTTCCTCGTTGTCTTCCTCCAGGGCAGCGCATCCAGGCCAGCAGCAGGCCCCTCCTCCTCCAGCTGCTCGTCCAGACCAGCAGCAAGCCCATCCTCCTCCTCCTCCTCCTCCTCCTCCGCCCTCCACCAGCCAAAGCCTCCGCCAGGCTCCTCCCTGTCGTCCAGCTGCTCGTCCCCGTCGCCAGCAGCGGGCCCCTCCTCCGCCCTCCACCAGCAGGACCCTCCACCAGGCTCCTCCCTGTTGTCCAGTTGCTCATCCCCGTCGCCAGCAGCAGGCCCAACCTCCTCCGCCCCAGTCTTGTCACCGCGGCCCTAGCGTCCTCGCCCCGCTGCCCAGACAGATCGTTGCTGCGCCCCCGCTTGGTAATCGCAGCACACACCACTCCAGGCAGGTACTCCTCACCTCAAATTACAGAAATTAACAACACAAGATTGATTCAGTTAAACAGTACAACAGAATTTGAGGAATCACTAGAATTTCAAATTCAGAACTCAACTGAAATAAAAGAGACAAATAAAGGAGGCAAGTGTAGCATGCATCCCACATTTTCCATCATTCATCCAAATATGGCTAATTAAACATGGCTTGCTTTGGTTGTGTGTTAAGCTTACAATTATTCTTTAAACATGGCTGGCTTTGGTTAGTTAGCAATGGCACTTTCAATTTGTAGTCATAGCCAAGAAAAGAAAATGTAGGGTAAAGCAAAGAAAAGAGCAGCTGGCAAGGTGCACTATCTGCTTCTTACTGTAGACATGAATACAAGGAGTACATCACTCTCTGTCTATAGGAGTAATGTGGACATCATTCTACATGGGTCTCTGAACATATTCTTACAAAGTTGGAGCACAATCACTTCATTTATCGATCTGTATATCATGGAAGAGGAACCGAAGAATGTGCATGTACTTACTGTAGTCTTTTGTCTTTGTACTCCAAATCTAGAAGCAGGCAAAGATTTTATTTACTTACCAAACACACACTTAAAATGGGAGTCTACAACCGTCTTTTGTCTATAGGAGTAAATATGCACTGGTGTACTCAAATTCTAGAAGCACTAGCACTAGTACTGCATTTGTTTGCTTCAGTAGATGTATACACAAATCTGGATCAGGCAAAGGTTTTCTTTACCTACCAAAATCTGCTTCTGCTTTCTGGTAAATGGCTTGCATCGTCCTTGGATGAAGTGCATTGAAGTACTCCTATTAAAAGATGAACAGAAAAATGTTACTCCTACACTGTCCTGAAAAAGTTGCACAAATCTCTACTGCCAAGCCTTGCATTCACAGAAATGAAGTACTCCATACTCCATACTGTACATCCTTCCATAAGCAAAGACGATGGCAACAAAGAAGATGCACATAAATCTCTACTCCATGCTTTAGTGAATTTAGTGAATCAAGTCTGTAGAAGCTACAGAAGCTGTGGAGATCGCATAAATCTGTGAGACCAGCCAAATTTCATTGCTTGATGGCCATTTAGACAATTTTGATAGTGATAAACCTTATTTTATTTTAGTCAAAGCATCACAGTGACAGTGCTTATTTTATTTCAGTTTTTACAGTGGACATAGTTTTGGTAGTAAAATCTGCAGTACTCCAATTTTACAAACTGAAAAATATGACAGTACAAGCAAATCTCAGTTTCCACATGGAAAATACATTTCTCATCTTTACAAACTGAAAATTACTGTATGATAGTGCAAGCAGATCTCAGTTTCAAAATGGAAAATACACTTCTCAGTTTTACAAACTGAAAATTATGACAGTACAAGAAGTTTCAAAATCTCCAAGAAGTCACCTGGAAATGCAAAGTCTCCAGGGGAAAGCACTCGAGTAAGCTCATCACCTTGAGAACTTCACAATAATAGCCATGATCTTCAAGCTATGTTTACAAGGAGATCTCAGTTGTTCAGTTTCACAAGCAGATCTCAATTTTCAGTCTTGACAGTCAAGCATCCTCACCTTTGCTCTGTCATCACGGGAGGCGATAGTGGTGGCTGCCCTATCCCCATGAGCTTGACGTGATGACCTCTCCTCTCTCCGGGCTCCGGCGACCTGCACCAGAACACCAACGCTGACCGTGCCTCCCTAACCTTGTACAGGTATATACGACGGTCCATTTTCAGCAATCATACTGTACGTACAAATTTGTTGCATTTGTTCAGACATCACGGACAGCAACTTATAAATTGCCCCTTTTTTGTTGGCTTTACTACTATTGCCCCTAACTTAAATCAAGTTCTAATAGTGATTTAAACATTGCTGACAGATCTGTTTGGCTTTACGAGTTATTAATACATACACATGTTATTCATGATAAGCTGCTAGGGATTTATAGCCTGGACTCAAACCGGCTCATAACTAGGACTAGTTATGTATCCAATAACTTCTAGACATTAGGTGGCCGCATGATCTCCCAGTTGCAGGACACAACAAGTTGTCACACAAAAATCTCAAAATAAACGCAGTGACTACAACTAACCTACAGATTTTTCAAACGTTAACACAGCAGAAACAAGTTTTTTTCTCAAAAAGGGGTGATCACGAAGCAGAAACAAGTGGTACTGGGTTAGAACTTAATAACACGGTTGTAGAGCGTACTAGTGCAACCGTATCAGGTAGCATACCTAACAGTAACAAATACAGCCAAGGATTTGTTTGCTCCAGACTGAATTGGCGTTGTGCACATGCCAATAGTATCGTTACAACCTAGAGCTATCCAAAGCATGAGCAACTCCTAGTTTTGGCAATTAATAAACCAAAGGGGTTGGTTGTGGTTTCGCTTTCTGGAGTATCATTTCCTAAAATGCAAGACATGACCATTCTAGGAACTCCAAAGATTCAGTGCAGGTATAAACACTTGTTGTAATCAGCATATGAGCCCATTGTCAACAGGAAGCCAAGCAATACAAGGTTAGAGCAATACAAGCTAATGAGCTATATAAGCTTGCGTACCGTGTTGGAGCATCCAGGTGCGTAGACGTGATCGAAGCTGTATCTTTTCTCCTTGGTCCGGTTCTGGATGAGGTCCAGGTAGCCCTTAGAGATATCAGGGTCCAACACAGCCACATTCTGCAGAAACATACAAGCACAACATCACTACTACTTTGATACCAATACCAATATACCATTACCATCCATGGCAAAATTCAATCCACCCATGACACGAACTACTAGTTCATGGCCCAACCAAATCAAGCCGGGCCTCTGAATGTTTACCTTGTCATCAATGACTTGTATGATGTGTCGCGAGCGCCGGCGCTCGTTGTCTGTCAGTGGCCTGCACTTGATGGCCACCTGCAAATGGAAACAGCAGGATGACACACGCGCGCAAAAGCAACAGAGTGATTAAGCAATGGATGCTAATCTAGCCGACCTCCCTCCCAAATTAAGCTTCCTTTTGGGGGTTTGCCCCTAGCCGACCTCCCTCCCTTCCTTCGCCCAGAAGATGCGATGCTAATCTAGCACAAGCCAACACGACCGTGCCCACGCCCATGACCCTTCGGAATCACGCCACACGGGGGCGGCAAAAAGGCGAGGCGCATCCCCACCGCACCAGCACCACCACCAGCTGCCGAGGCGGCGGCGAAAAGGGGCCCCACAAAAAGGAGCCCGCTATGCTGCTGCAGTGGCCTCCCTGGTGCCGCGGCGGGTAGGCACGTGCGCGGCGGAGGGGGCGGGGGTGGGCAGCAGCGCGAGACGGGGAGTGGCGGGCACGCATCCGCAGGCGTGGCGCACGCGGCGGAGGGCATGGGGGCGGACGGATGGAGGAGAGGAGGTGGAAGGGAGGCCGGCGGCGAGTGGGTTGGGAGAGGAGAGGAGGTCGGGGATCTGGATCGGGCTGCGTGGTTTTTTTTTTTTTTGAGACAGATGGGGGTAGTGGGTGGTGTGGGACGGGTGGTGGGGTGGGGAGTGTGGATCGATCGGGCCGGGGTGGACACGCTTAGTAGTAGCATGGGGGTCTTACCCGTGCTGCTACTACTTACTTAGTAGTAGCGCCGGTTTTATACCCCTTGCTACTACTATGGCCTATCCCGGGGGCATTGTTGGAGACCATTTAATAGCAGCGCGGGTTTATACCCCTCGCTACTACTATAAACTTAGAAGTAGCGCGGTTTTTATACCCATCGCTACTACTAATTAGCAGTAGCGCCCGTTTTTAAACCGCGCTCCTGATAAACTTCTGTGTATAAGGTTTTCCCTAGTAGTGATTGTTTATCACCTAATACAGCACTCTTGAGAACACTAAGATCCGGGACACACATGTGACAAGCTTCATCTTTACCGTTAATGCATCTACCTATGAAGAGAGCAAAATAATGTATAATAGGAAAATGAATGCTCCCTATGGTAGCTTGTGCTATTTCTCTGGATTCTCCCATAGTGATACTAGCAAGAAAGTCTTTATATTCAGATTTACGAGGTTCATTAACATTGCCCCACTAAGGGAGTTTACAAGCAGTAGTAAAATCTTCTAGGTCCATGGTATAAGATTTATCATAAAGATCAAACAAGACATTGCGAGAATTGCACGAAGATGTAAATTTAAACCTTCTCACAAAGGAGTTAGTCAAATGGTAGTATTGAGGGCACTTATCTTGCATGAAGTCCTCAAGATCGGCGTTACACACATATGCATCAAATTCATCCTTGATGCCTGCTCTGACCATGAACTCCTCTGATGGCCATTCACAAGGCCGCACGTAAGCCACCCTCGGTGGTTCATCGTCCTGCTCACGTATTGCGAGCCTAGGTCCTTGCTTTCTTGAAGAACCACCTTGGTACATTTTCCTAGACATATTTCTTCCTCTGAAAAATTTCTGAAATTTTTAGTAACTCAAAATAAAAGTGAACCAAACTCAACAAAATTGATAGCAACTACTCCCACAAGTGCCTAGAGATTATATCATGCATTAGAACTACTTGGGACCATATAAATTTGACATGCAAGCTAGAGAACAGGGTCACCTAGGCAGCAAAAATTTGCAATGAATAAAGCATTAGAACAAAAACTAATTGGACCATTGGAGGAGTCACATACCAAAGAACAATCCCCCAAAGCAGTTTTGTGAATGGAGCTTTGAGCAAGGAGATCGAAAATGGCAGCAAAATGAGCTAAAACTCATGCTTGAGCTGCATGGTGATTTTTTTTGGGAGGAAGAAGAAGTGCGTGGGTGCAAGAATAAGTGGAGGGGGGCCACCGTGGGCCCATGAGGCAGGGGCACGCCCAAGCGTGTAGGGCGCGCCCCTGACCCTCGTGGCCAGGTGCCAGCTCCCCCTGTTGTGTTCTTAGTGCCAGATATTCTTAAATATTCCAAAAAAATCATATTAAATTTGTAGGGCATTTGGAGAACTTTTATTTTCAAGGTATTTTTTATTGCAAGGATAATTCAGAAAATAGACAGAAAATACTATTTTTGCTTTATTTAATCTAAATAACAGAAAGAAAAAAGAGGGTACAGAAGGTTGTGCCTTCTAAGTTCATCCATCTCATGATCATCAAAAGGAATCCACTAACAAGGTTGATCAAGTCTTGTTAACAAACTCATTCTGAATCGCATGAAACCAGAGAAATTTCGAATAACACTAGGTTACCTCAACGGGGATATGAACATCCCTAATAATAAGAATATCATATTTCTTCTTGACAGTAGGAAGAGGAAGTTCAAAACCTCCAATAATAATTGATGGAATTTTTCCAATGGAATTGATACTATGAACTTGAGGTCATTTTCTCGGGAAGTGTACCGTATGCTCATTACCATTAACATGAAAAGTGACATTGCCTTTGTTGCAATCAATAACAGCCCCTGCAGTATTCAGAAAGGGTCTACCAAGGATAATTGACATACTATCGTCCTCGGAAATATCAAGAATAACAAAGTCCGTTAAAATAGTGACGTTTGCAACCACAACAGGCACATCCTCACAAATGTCGACATGTATAGCGGTTGACTTATCGGCCATTTGCAAAGATATTTCAGTAGGTGTCAGCTTATTCAATTCAAGTCTACAATATAAGGAGAGAGGCATAACACTAACACCGGCTCGAAGATCACATAAAGCAGTTTTAACATAGTTTCTTGTAATAGAGCATGGTATAGTTGGTACTCCTGGATCTCCAAGCTTCTTTGGTATTCCAACCTTAAAATTATAATTAGCAAGCATGGTGGCAATCTCAGCTTCCGGTATCTTTCTTTTATTTGTAATGATGTCCTTCATGTATTTAGCATAAGGGTTCACTTTAAGCATATCAGTTAAGCGCATGCATACAAAAAATAGGTCTAATCATTTCAGCAAAGTGCTCAAAATCCTCATCATCATTTTTCTTGGATGGCTTAGGAGGAAAAGGCATGGGCTTCTGAACCCATGGTTCTCTTTCTTTACCGTGCTTCCTAGCAACAAAGTCTCTCTTATCATAACGTTGATTCTTTGATTGTGGGTTATCAAGATCAACAACAGGTTCAATCTCTACATCATTATTATTGCTAGGTTGAGCATCAACATGAACATTATCACTAGGTTCATGTTCATCACCAGATTGTGTCTCAGCATCAGAAATAGAAATATCATTGGGATTCTCAGGTGTGTCGATAACAGGTTCATTAGAAGCATGCAAAGTCCTATCATTTTTCTTTTTCTTCTTTTTAGAGGGACTAGGTGCATCTACATTATTTCTCTGAGAGTCTTGCTCAATTCTCTCAGGGTGGCCTTCAGGATACAAAGGTTCCTGAGTCATTTTACCCGTTCTAGTAGCCACTCTAATAGCAAAATCATGTTTATTATTTAATTCATCGAGCAAATCACTTTGAGCTTTAAGTACTTGTTCTACTTGAGTGGTGACCATAGAAGCATGTTTACTAGTGAGTTTAAGTTCACCCTTAACTCTAGCAATATAATCACTCAAGTGTCCAATCATATAAGCATTACTTTTTAATTGTCTACCAACATAAGCATTGAAATTTTCTTGTCTAGCCATAAAGTCATCAAATACATCCAAGCATTGGCTAGCAAACTTAGTAGACGAGATTTCAAATTTATCATATCTATAGAGAGAATTTACCTTTACTACCTATGTCGGGTTATCAAGACCATGTATTTCTTCAATAGGTGGTATATTAAGGCCATGTATTTCTTCAACAGGAGGTAAATTCTTAATGTCTTCAGATTTAATAGCTTTCTCTTTCATAGATTTCTTTGCCTCTTGCATATCTTCAGGATTGATAAATAGAACACCCCTTTTCTTCGGAGTTGGTTTAGGAGTTGGCTCAGGAAGTGTCCAATTATTTTCATTAGTCAACATATTATTCAATAGCAATTCAGCTTGATCGACTGTTCTTTCCCTGAAAACACAACCAGCACAACTATCCAAGTGGTCTTTGGAAGCATCAGTTAGTCCATTATAAAAGATAAAGTATTTCATTTTTCTTAAGAGGATGATCAGGCAAAGCATTAAGTAACCGGAGATGACTCACCCAAGCTTGTGGGAGACTCTCTTCTTCAATTTGCACAAAATTGTATATTTCCCTCAAGGCAACTTGTTTCTTATGAGCAGGGAAATATTTAGCAGAGAAGTAATAAATCATATCCTGGGGACTACGCACGCAACTAGGATCAAGAGAATTAAACCAAGTTTTAGCATCACCCTTTAATGAGAATGGAAATATCTTAAGGATATAATAGTAGCAAGATTTCTCATCAGTAGTGAACAGGGTGGCTATATCATTTAACTTAGTAAGATGTGCCACAACAGTTTCAGATTCATAGCCATAGAAAGGATCAGATTCAACCACAGTAATTATCTCAGGGTCGACAAAGAAATCATAATCCTTATCAGTAACAAAGATAGGCGAAGTAGAAAAAGCAGGGTCATATTTTATTCTAGCATTTAGAGATTTCTGTTTCAGTTTAGCTAGTAACTTCTTAAGATCAGATCTATCATTGCAAGCAAGAAAATCTCTAGCAGTTTCTTCATCCATAACATAACCCTCAGGAACAACATGCAATTCATATTTAGGGGGAGAACCATCATCATCACTATCATCAATAATATCAGTTTCAAGAATTTCATTCTCTCTAACCCTAGCAAGTTGTTCATCAAGATATTCTCCTAATGGCACAGTAGTATCAAGCATAGAAGTAGTTTCATCATAAGTATCATGCACAGTAGAAGTGGCATCATAAAAAACATGCAACATATCAGAATTAATAGCAGAAGCAGGTTTAGGTGTTGCAAGCTTACTCATAACAGAAGGAGAATCTAGTGCAGAGCTAGATGGTAGTTCCTTACCTCCCCTTGTAGTTGAGGGATAAATCTTAGTTCTTTCGTCTTTCAAGTTCCTCATAGTGATCAGCAGATATAAATCCCAAGTGACTCAAAGAATAGAGCTATGCTCCCCGGCAACTGCGCTGGAAAATAGTCTTGATAACCCACAAGTATAGGGGATCGCAACAGTTTTCGAGGGTAGAGTATTCAACCCAAATTTATTGATTCGACACAAGGGGAGCCAAAGAATATTCTCAGTATTAGCAGTTGAGTTGTCAATTCAACCACACCTGGATAACTTAGTATCTGCAGCAAATTATTTAGTAGAAAAGTAGTATGGAAGTAACGATAACAGTGGCAAAAGTGACAATAGCAGTTTTGTAGCAATCGTAACAGTGGCAACGAAAAAGTAGATAAGCAAAGATCAATATGTGAAAAGCTCGTCAGCAATGGATCAATGATGGATAATTATGTCGGATGTGATTCATCATGCAACAGTTATAACATAGGGTGACACAGAACTAGCTCCAATTCATCAATGTAATGTCGGCATGTATTCTGAATATAGTCATACGTGCTTATGGAAAAGAACTTGCATGACATCTTTTGTCCTACCCTCCCGTGGCAGTGGGGTCCTATTGGAAACTAAGGGCTATTAAGGCCTCATTTTAATAGAAGAGCGGACGAAAGCATTAGCACTTAGTGAATACATGAACTCCTCAAACTACTGTCATCACCGGGAGTGGTCCCGATTATTGTCACTTCGGGGTTGCCAGATCATGCTACTTCTTGAGCATGCGTTGGTTTTCCCTTAAAAGGAAAGGGTGATGCAGCAAATTCGCGTAAGTATTTCCCTCAGTTTTTGAGAACCAAGGTATCAATCTAGTAGGAGACTACACGCAAGTCGCCTAGTACCTGCACAAACAATCAAGAACCTTGCAACCAACGCGATAAAGGGGTTGTCAATCCCTTCATGGCCACTTGCAAAAGTGAGATCTGTTAAAGATAATAAGATAAATATTTTTGGTATTTTTGTTGTATAGATTGGAAAATAAAGATTGCAAAATAAATATTAAACTAGAATTGTAGATTGGAAACTTATATGATGTAAAGTAGACCCGGGGGCCATAGGTTTCACTAGTGGCTTCTCTCATGATAGCATGTATTACGGTGGGTGAAC
Organism: Aegilops sharonensis; assembly: GCA_904067115.1. Lineage (NCBI taxonomy): Eukaryota > Viridiplantae > Streptophyta > Magnoliopsida > Poales > Poaceae > Aegilops > Aegilops sharonensis. The sequence continues at coordinate 785,424,463 of LR880967.1, read as the reverse complement.
AAATTACTACAGAGCAATTGATAGAAAAGTGCATAGTTATGATGATATCTAAGGCAATGGTCATGAATATAGGCATCACGTCCGTGTCAAGTAGACCGAAGCGATTCTGCATCTACTACTATTACTCCACACATCGACTGCTATCCAGCATGCATCTAGAGTATTAAGTTCATAAGAATAGAGTAACGCATTAAGAAAGATGACATGATGTAGAGGGACAAACTCATGCAATATGATATAAACCCCATCTTTTTATCCTTGATGGCAACAATAAAATACGTGTCGTTTCCCTTTCTGTCACTGGGATCGAGCACCGCAAGATTGAACGCAAAGCTAAGCACTTCTCCCATTGCAAGAAAGATCAATCTAGTAGGCCAAACTAAACCGATAATTCGAAGAGACTTGCAAAGATATCAAATCATGCATATAAGAATTCAGAGAAAAAACAAATCATATTCATAGATAATCAAGTTCATAAACCCACAATTCATTGGATCTCGGCACACACACCGCAAAAGAGTATTACATCGGATAGATCTCCAAGAATATCGAGGAGAACTTTGTATTGAGATCCAAAGAGCGAGAAGAAGCCATCTAGCTAATAACAATGGACCTGAAGGTCTGTGGTAAACTATTCACACATCATAGGAGAGGCTATGGAGTTGATGTTGAAGCCCTCCATGATCGAATCCCCCTCCGGCAGATCGCCGGAAAAGGACACAAGATGGGATCTCACAGGTACAGAAGGTTGCGGCGGTGGAAAGGTGGTTTCGTGGCTCTCCTGGATGTTTTCAGGGTATAAGAGTATATATAGGTGAAAGAAGTAGGTCGGTAGAGCTACAAGGGGCCCATGAGGGTAGGGGGCGCGCCCTCCTGCCTTGTGGCCGCCTCGTTGCGTCTCTGACTTCCACTCCTAGTCTCCTGGATTGCGTTTGTTCCAAGAAAGATCCTCGCGAAGATTTCGTTCCGTTTGGATTCCGTTTGATATTCCTTTTCTGAGAAACACTGAAATAGGCAAAAAAAACAGCAATTTGCACTGGGCCTTCGGTTAATAGGTTAGTCCCAAAAATAATATAAAATAGCTTATTAAAGCCCATTAAACATCCAAAACAAATAATATAATAGCATGGAACAATAAAAAATTACAGATACGTTGGAGACGTATCAAGCATCCCCAAGCTTAATTCATGCTCGTCCTTGAGTAGGTAAATGATAAAAACTGAATTTTTGATGTGGAATTCTACCTAACATAATTTTCAATGTAATTCTCTTTATTGTGGCATGAATATTTAGATCCAAAATATTCTAGACAAAGGTTTAATATTGACATAAAATAGTAGTACTTCAAGCATGCTAACCAAGGAATTATGTCTTATTAAAATAACATAGCCAAAGAAAGCTCATCCCTAAATAATCATATAGTTTGGCCATGCTTTATTTTCGTCACACAAAATGCTCCCATCATGCACAACCCCGATTACAAGCCAAGCAATTGTTTCATACTTAGCCTTTTCAAACTCTTTCAACTTTCACGCAATATATGAGCGCGAGCCATGGACATAGCACTATGGGTGGAATAGCATATGATGATGGAGGTTATGCGAGAAGACAAAAAAGGAGAAGGTCTCACATTGACACGGCTAATCAACGGGTTATGGAGATGCCCATCAATTGATGTCAATGCGAGGAGTAGGGATTGCCATGCAACGGATGCACTAGAGCTATAAATATATGAAAGCTCATCAAAAGAAACAAAGTGGGTGTGCATCCAACTTGCTTTCTCACAAAGACCTAGGGCATTTTGAGGAAGCCCATCATTGGAATATACAAGCAAAGTTCTATAATGAAAAATTCCCACTAGTATATGAAAGTGACAAAATAAAAGACTCTCTATCATGAAGATCATGGTGCTACATTGAAGCACAAGTGTGGAAAAAGGATAGTAACATCGCCCCTTCTCTCTTTTTGTCTCATTTATTTGTTTTTTTTTTGTTTGGGCTTCTTTGGCCTCTTTTTTTGTTTGGGCTTCTTTGGCCTCTCTTTTTTCGTCCGGAGTCTCATCCCGACTTGTGGGGGAATCATAGTCTCCATCATCCTTTCCTCACATGGGACAATGCTCTAATAATGAAAATCATCACACTTTTATTTACTTACAACTCAAGAATTACAACTCGATACTTAGAACAAAATATGACTCTATGTGAATGCCTCCGGCGGTGTACCGGGATGTGCAATGAATCAAGAGCGACATGTATGAAAGAATTATGAAGGTGGATTTCCCACAAATACGATGTCAACTACATGATCATGCAAAGCAATATGACAATGATGGAGCATGTCATGATAAACGGAACGGTGGAAAGTTGCATGGCAATATATCTCGGAATGGCTATGGAAATGCCATAATAGGTAGGTATGGTGGCTGTTTTGAGGAAGATATAAGGAGGCTTATGTGTGATAGAGTGTATCATATCACGGGGTTCGGATGCATCGGCGAAGTTTGCACCAACTCTCAAGGTGAGAAAGGGCAATGCACGTTACCGAAGAGGCTAGCAATGATGGAAGGGTGAGAGTGCGTATAATCCATGGACTCAACATTAGTCATAAAGAAATCACATACTTATTGCAAAAATCTACAATTCATCAAAACTAAGCACTATGCGCATGCTCCTAGAGGGATATATTGGTGGAGAAGACCATTGCTCGTCCCCGACCGCCACTCATAAGGAAAGCAATCAAAGAACACCCCATGCTTCAAATTTGTCACACAACGTTTGCCATACGTGCATGGTACGGGACTTGCAATCCTTAACACAAGTATTTCTCAATTCCACAATTACCCAACTAGCATGACTCTAACATTACCACCTTTATATCTCAAAACAACTATCAAGTATCAAACTTCTCATAGTATTTAATGCACTTTATATGAAAGTTTTTATTATGCCCATCTTGGATGCCTATCATATTAGGACTAATTTTATAGCCAAAGCAAATTACCATGCTGTTCTAAAATACTCTCAAAATAATATAAGTGAAGCATGAGAGATCAATAATTTCTATAAAATAAAACCACCACTGTGCTCTACAAAGGTATAAGTGAAGCACTAGAGCAAAATTATCTAGCTCGAAAGATATAAGTGAAGCACATAGAGTATTCTAATAAATTACGATTCATGTGTGTCTCTACCAAAAGGTTTGTACAACAAGGATGATTGTGGTAAACTAAAAAGAAAAGACTCAAATCATACAAGACGCTCCAAGAAAAACACATATCATGTGGTGAATAAAAATATAGCCTCAAGTAAAGTTACCGATAGACGAAGACGAAAGAGGGGATGCCTTCCGGGGCATCCCCAAGCTTAGGCTTTTGGTTGTCCTTGAAATTTACCTTGGGGTGACTTGGGTATCCCCAAGCTTAGGCCCTTTCCACCCCTTGTTTCAAAATCCATCAAATATTTACCCAAAAACTTGAAAACTTCACAACACAAAACTCAAACAGAAAATTTCATGAGCTCTGTTAGTAATTGAAAACAAATCACCACCTTAAGGTACTGTAATTAACTCATTATTTATTTATAATGGTGTTAAACCTACTGTATTCCAACTTCTCTATGGTTCCTACCCCCCCCCCCCCGATACTAGCCATAGATTCATCAAAATAAGCAAACAACACACGAAAAACAGAATCTGTCAAGAACAGAACAGTCTGTAGCAATATGTATCAAACGTATACTTATGTAACTCCATAAATTCTGAAATAAATTGGTGGACGTTAGGAATTTGTCTATTAATTATATGCAAAAGGAATCAACCCAAAAGGAATCTCCAGTAAAAAATGCCATCTAATCTCGTGAGCGCTAAAGTTTCTGTTTTTTATAGCAAGATCGCAAAGACTTCACCCAAGTCTTCGCAACGTTTCTACCTGGCACGAACACTAATTAAAACATAAAACCACATCTAAAAATAATCTAGATGAACTATTTATTAATAAACATAAACAAAAAGCAAGGAACAAAAATAAAATTGGGTTGCCTCCCAACAAGCGCTATCGTTTAACGCCCCTAGCAAGGCATAAAAACAAGAATAGATCTAGGTATTGTCATCTTTGGTATGCAATCCATAAGTGGCTCTCATAATAGATTCATAAGGAAATTTAATTTTCTTCCTAGGAAAGTGTTCCGTGCCTTTCCTTAATGAAAATTGGAATCTAATATTTCCTTCTTTCATATCAATAATTGCACCAATCATTCTAAGGAAAGGTCTACCAACAATAATAGGACATGTAGGATTGCAGTCTATATCAAGAACAATGAAATCTACGGGCACATAATTTCTATTTGCAACAATAATAACATAATTAATCCTTCCCATATGTTTCTCAATGGTGAAATCAGCAAGATGCAAATTTAAAGAACAATCATCAAATTAATGGAAACCTAGCACATCACACATAGTTTTTGGAATCGTGGAAACACTAGCACCCAAATCACATTAGGCATAGCATTCATAATCTTTAATATTAATTTTAATAGTAGGTTCCCACTCATCATAGAGTTTTCTATGGATAGAAACTTCTAATTAAGCTTTTCTTCATAGGATTGCATTAAAGCATCAACGATATGTTTGGTAAAAGCTTTATTTTGATTATAATCATGAGGAGAATTTAACATGGACTGCAACAAGGAAATACAATCTATCAAATAACAATTATCATAATTAAATTCCTTGAAATCCAAAATAGTGGGTTCATTGCTATGTAAAGTTTTGACCTCTTCAATCCAACTTTTACCAATTTTTGCATCAAGATCTAAAAACTCCGAATCATTGGGACGCGTTTTAAGTAAAGTTGACTCATCTCCAGTCCCATCTTTATCAAGATTCATATTGGAAAACAAAGATTTAATAGGAGACACATCAATCACTTTTAGATCGTCATTATTAGTATCATGAAAACTAGAAGAACACGCTTTCACAAAGCAATCGTTTTTGGCACGCATCCTAGCGGTTCTTTCTTTGCACTCATCAACGGAAATTCTCATGGCTTTGAGAGACTCATTGATATCATGCTTAGGTGGAATAGATCTAAGTTTCAAAGAATCAACATGAAGAGAAATTATATCCACGTTCCTAGCCAGCTCATCAATCTTAGGCAATTTTTCTTCAGGAAAAGCATTGAAATTCTTTTGCGAAATCATAAATTCTTTAACACTAGTCTCAAAGTCAGAGGGCAACTTATTAAAATTTCCATAAGAGTAGTTGTAGTAATTACCATAATTATTAGAGGAATTACTAGGGAACATCCTAGACTTAAAATTTCCACTATACACGTTGTTACCAAAATTGTTCCTACCAACAAAATTCACATCCATAGATTCATTATTATTCTCAATCAAGGTGGAAGAAGGCATATCATTAGGAATATAAGAAACACTTTTACTAGCAAACAATTTCATAAGTTCATCCATCTTTCCACTTAAAACATTAATCTCTTCAGTAGCATGAACTTTTTTACTAGTGGATCTTCCGTGTGCCATTGAGAATAATTAACCATAATATTATCTAGGAGTTTAGTAGCTTCTCCTAAAGTGACTTCCATAAAAGTGCCTCCCGTGGCCGAATATAAAAGATTTCTAGAAGCAAAATTCAACCCAGCATAATTTTTTTGTGTAATCATCCATAAATTCAAACCATGTGTAGTGAAATTACGTATCATTAATTTCATCCTCTCCCAAGCTTGTACAAAATGCTCATGCTCAAGTTGCTTAAAATTCATAATATCGTTTCTAAGAGAGATGGTCTTAGCGGGAGGAAAATACTTAGAGATAGAAGCATCTTTGCACTTATTCCATGAATCAATACTTTTTTTTAGGCAAAGAAGAGAACCAAGTTTTAGCACGACCTATAAACGAAAACGGAAATAGCTTCAATTTAATAATATCATTATCCACATCTTTCTTCTTTTGCATATCACACAAATCAACGAAGTTGTTTAGATGGGTAGCGGCATCTTCACTAGGAAGGCCAGAAAACTGATCTTTCATAACAAGATTCAACAAAGCGGTATTGATTTCACAAGATTCAGCATCGGTAGTAGGAGCAATCAGAGTGCTTATAAAATCATTATTGTTGGTATTGGAAAAGTCACACAATTTAGTATTATCTTGAGCCATCATGACAAACAATCAATCCAATACAGAAGCAAACAAGAAGCAAGCAAAAAGAGGCGAATGGAAAAGGGCGAATAAAATGGCAAAGGTGAAGTGGGGGAGAGGAAAACGAGAGGCAAATGGCAAATAATGTAATGGGAGGGATAAGAGTTTGTGATGGGTACTTGGTATGTCTTGACTTGGCGTAGATCTCCCCGACAACGGCGCCATAAATCCTTCTTGCTACCTCTTGAGCACGCGTTGGTTTTCCCTTGAAGAGGAAAGGGTGATGCAGCAAAGTAGCGTAAGTATTTCCCTCAGTTTTTGAGAACCAAGGTATCAATCTAGTAGGAGACTACACACAACACTACAAAAAAAAGACACATCCGTGACATTTTGGGCCAAATGAATTTTTTTTCTGTCATACATATGACACTTCTATGACGATAATTGTGACAAAACCCGGTATCATCATAGATGTGGTGGGCTCCTACTTCTATGACAAAAAATCATGACAGAAAATGGGCTTTTCGTCCTGGGCGGGCCGGAGACGCAGCTGCATGACATTCTTTGGGCCGTCCATGACGGAAAAAACCATGGTAGAAGCGAGGGGGACGAAAATTTTGGGGAGTTGCCGGTTAACGGTGGGAGGTCGGGGGCCGAGCGATGCGCGTTTCTCTCATACACGTATGCGCGTGTGTGCGAGGCGTTGGCTCTAACTGAACCCGAGCGAGGCGTTGGGCTCTAACTGAACCCGAGCGATTGCACTGCAGGCTACGCATTACTGAACCATAGCGATCGATCGATGGCTGCTAACTGAACCCGATCGAGCGATTCCTTCGCTACTGCTGCTAACTGAAGCCAATCGATTGGATGAACGGTGAGCGTTGCGGGGGGGGGGGGGGGGGGAAAAGAGGAGGGGGGGGGGGGGGGGGGGCGGGGGTGCGGCTCGCCCGCGCCCGGGGGCGGTCCCCACCGGCGCCGGGGGCCCCGCGGCGTGGGGGGGGGGAGGGCGAAGCGGCGGGGGGGGGGGGGGGCGGGGGTGCGGCTCGCCCGCGCCCGGGGGCGGTCCCCACCGGCGCCGGGGGCCCCGCGGCGTGGGGGGGGGGAGGGCGAAGCGGCGGGGGGGGGGGGGGGCGGGGGTGCGGCTCGCCCGCGCCCGGGGGCGGTCCCCACCGGCGCCGGGGGCCCCGCGGCGTGGGGGGGGGGAGGGCGAAGCGGCGGGGGGGGGGGGGGGCGGGGGTGCGGCTCGCCCGCGCCCGGGGGCGGTCCCCACCGGCGCCGGGGGCCCCGCGGCGTGGGGGGGGGGAGGGCGAAGCGGCGGGGGGGGGGGGGGGTGGGAGAAGAAGGCGCGGTGGCGTTTCCTATGGATGAACAGGACCCCGTGGTGTGGAGGGCTGGATGAAAAGTAGACGGTGGAGGGGTGGTTGAACAGGACCCCGTGGTGTGGAGGGCTGGATGAACAGTAGACGGTGGAGGGGTGCCCGTGGATGGGTGGTTGAACAGTAGCCGGTTGAGTAGCGCGCGGTGGAGGCTAGATGAACAGGAGCCCGTGGAGGCTGGAGGAGGTCGACGGTAGCCCGTGGAGGCTGGAGGAGGTCGACGGTGGAGATGAATAGTATCCCGTGGAGTTCCGTTTTGCGGTACGCCACACCCCTCCCGATGAACTGGACCCCCGTTTCGACCGTAGCGCTCCAACACAAGTCCGTTTCGTCCGTTTTGCGGTACGCCAAACCCCTGCCGATAAACAGGACCCCCGTTTTGACCGTAGGAGGTCCGTTTCCTCCGTTTTGTGGTACACCACACCCCTCCCGATCAACAGGACCCCCGTTTTGACCGTAGGAGGTCCGTTTCCTCCGTTTTTTGGTACGCCACACCCCTCCCGGTCAACAGGACCCCGTTCCAAACGTAGGAGGTTTGTTTCCTCTATTTTGCGGTACGCCAGGCCTCGTTTCCATCGCCTGTTCCATCCAAGCCCTCCCGATGAACACGACCACGCATTCCGTTCCGACCCAGTCGGTTGGCTCCCCATGAACACGACGACGACGCTATTTCTCCATTCCGACCCAGCCATGTACGCATGCGCGAGTAGGCATTCGGGACCCCGCCCGTATGTACACATACGTGGCCGTATTTTCTTTCTTGCACCCTGGCCGTTGTACGTACGTGTACATGCTACGTGCGCGCCTCTACTACGACACGTACGCGCCTCTACTACGACACGTGCGCGCCTCTACATCGACCAGTATATATGTACGTACACGTTCGCGACCAGAATGACAACGCTACGTACGCTTCGACCAGGTGGGTCCCGACTATCAGGCACTTCATTGTGTGCAAAGATGTAGCTGGTGGGTCCTAGCAGTCAGGGGGCGAATCGTTTTCTTTGCCCGGACGCACTTCCTTGCGTGCGAAGATGTAGCTGGTGGGTCCCAGCAGTCAGGGGGGCGAATCGTTTTTTTTTTTGCCCGGACGCACTTCCTTGCGTGCAAAGATGTAGCTGGTGGGTCCCAGCAGTCAGGGGGGTGAATCGGTTTTTCTCAAAATACGGTGGCCCGTCCGATGGGTCCCCGCTGTCAGGTGGAGGAATAATTATTTTGCACGTAATAAGGAGGCACTTCCTTGCTGCGGCCGTGGACCAAGCTGTCAGCCTCTCCACGTACAGTCCACAACCGATGGAAGCCGTTCCCTGACCACGTTGACCACGCCGCGCCGAGAGCACCAGGGCGGTGGACGACGGCGAGGCCTAGGAAGGGGACGACGCGAAGTCGAGGAACACGCGGCAGTGGATGCCCACGCGTAGAGGAGTACGAGGGTTCACTGGTTCGCTGTGGTGTGAGGCTGTTGTCGCCGCAGAATAACAGGGGGTGTGGGTGAGTAGAGGGATGGCCTGGCCAGCGGTGGGAGTAGTAGGGGGCGGTGAGGCCTCCCCCGCATCGCAGCCGGCCACGGTAGGCAGGAGCACGAAGCACGACCGGCGCTGGTTTGGGAGGCTGGAGCAAGAAGACCAAAGATTGAAGAAGCACTACGGCCGTTGGATGGACATCGTACGGTCACATGAGCAAGAATCGTGCATATTGACTAAGTTGACAAAGCCCTCCGTCCCTGTCAACTTAGTAGGCCCACAGTCAGCCTGCCACTATACTGGGTCCCAGCAGACAGGCGGGAGTATTCATTTTTTTGTGCGTAATAAGGAGGCACTTCCTTGCGTGCGAAGATATAGCTGGTGGGTCCGAGCTGTCAGCGGCGGTAACGTTTTTTCGCGAAATATAGAGGCCCTTTCGGTGGGTCCCTGATGTCAGGTGGAGGAATCGTTATTTTTGGCGTAATAAGGAGGCATTTCCTTGCGTGTGGTCGTGAACCCAGTTGTCGGCCTCTCCACGTACAGTCCACTTCAGATGCATATCGGTCATTGACCATGTTGATCAGGCCGCGCCGAGAGCACCAGGGCGGTGGACGACGCCGAGGCCTAGGAAGGGAACGACACGGAGGCAGGGAAGACTCGACAGTTGTTTCCCATGCGGAGGGGAGTACGACTGTACGAGGGTTTACTGGTTCGTCTGCCGTCACCGGAGAATAACAGCAGGTGTGGGTGAGTAGAGGGATGGCAAGGCCATCGATGGGAGTACGGTGGGGCGGTGAGGCCTGCGCGGCAGCAGAGTCGGCCGCGGGGAGGAGGGAGCAGGCAGTCCCGCCGGCGCTTGTTTGAGCGGCTGGAGCAGGAAGAGCAGAGATTGAAGAAGCACGACGGTCGTTGGATGGCCATCCAACAGTCACTGCTTGTGCGTCAACCTTTTTTTAGGAAAGCCTCAATTATGTGGAAAATAGCATACAACCCATCTGCCATTTTTTCTAATAATTTACAGCCCATTTGCTATTTCTTAAGGTTTTTTTGGAGCCCATATTCTTTTTGTTAGCATTACAACCCATATTGTGGCCACGATTAAAAATTATACGAAATTTTGCATATTTCGGTGCGGTCCGAACTGTTTTAAATCCCGAAATTTCGACTCACATTCAAACTGATTTGAAAAATAAATGTTTATCAATATAAAATCCAACAAATTCTCCATGCATAAAATTAATGTAATTTAAAATCTCGAAATGAAAAAAAAAGATATTTGAAACTAATTGCCGGTTTGATGCGTTTTAAAAATGTACAGCCCATTTCTCATTACTGATGGGCCATTTTCTCGGCCAGCCGAATAAAAGCTCTCCTCGTCTTGAAAGATTTGCAGCCCAACTGTCCTGACAAAGCGACTTACTTGGGAAATTGCAAAAAAAACTGGGTTGTGGCCATGGACCCAGCTGTCAGCCTCTCCACGTACAGTACTCTTCCGATGGAAGTCGTTCCTTGACCACGTTGACCACACCGCGCGGAGAGCACCACGGCGGTGGACGATGGCGAGGCCTAGGAAGGGGACGACGCAGAGCCGGGAAAGACGCGACAGTGGAAGCCCGCGTGGAGAGGAGTACGAGGGTTCACTGGTTCGGCTGCGGTGTGAGGCTGCCGTCGCCGCAAGGCCTGGCCAGCGGTGGGAATAGTAGGGAGCGGTGAGGCCTTCGCGGCAGCACAGCCGGCCACGGGAGGCAGGAGCATGAGGGCACGACCGGCGCTGGTTTGGGCGGCTGGAGCAAGAAGACCAGAGGTTGAAGAAGCACTACGGCCGTTGGATGGACATCGTACGGTCACTGGAGCTAGAATCGTTCATATTGACTAAGTTGACAAAGCCCTTCGTCCCCGTCAACTTAGTACGCCCACAAGTCAGCCTCCCACCAAGGTGGGTCCCAGCTAGCAGGGGGAGTATTCATTTTTTGTGCGTAATAAGGAGGCACTTCCGGTGGGTCTGAGCTGACAGCGGGGGAACGTTTTTTTCGCGAAATACGGTGGCCCGTCAGGTGGGTCCCAGCAGTCAGGGGGCAAACGTTTTTTTCACAAAATACGGTGGCCCGTCCAGTGGGTCCCTACTGTCAGTTGGAGAAATCATTATTTTCCGCGTAATAAGGAGGCACTTACTTGCTGCGGCCGTGGACCCAGCTGAGACTCTCCACGTACAGTATACTTCCGATGGAAGTCGTTCCTTGACCACGTTGACCTTCCGTGTTCCGTTGCATGCATGCGTCCATGGGCGTGGTGCGTCCCCACTGTCAGCCTCTCACGTACAGTCATCTTGCGATGACTCTTGGTTGTTGACCACGTTGACCACACCGTGCCGAGTGCACCCAGACTGGAACGACCCGGAGATGGGGAAGACGGGGCAGTGGAGTCGCAGATGGAGAGGAGTGGGAAAATTCACTGGTTTGGGTGCGCGGCAGCACAGCCGCGGTGCCGCCCACCGGAGACAGGAGCAAGAGCATATGTTGAAGAAGGAGCACGGCTGTTGGATTAACATCCAACGGTCCAGCTGCTAGAATCATTTGTTGATTAAGTTGGCAAAGCCGTGCGTACACGTCCGCTTAGTAGGCCCACAAGTCAGTCACCAAATCTGACGGGTCCCAGCTGTCAACGGGATGAATAATTTTTTTCACAAAACAAGGAGGCACTTCCTTCCGTGCGAAGATACAGCCGGTGGGTCCCAGCTGTCAGGTGGAGGAAACATTTTTTCACCTTATACACTACTAGGAAAAGGCCTACTAATGGCGCACCTAATTTGGCCATTAATGGCGCATTAGTGGTGCGCCATTAGTGCCACGCCATTAGTATATTTTACTAATGGCGCACCACTGGTGCGCCATTAGTATCTGGTATACTAATGGCGCACCTCAGATGCGCCATTAGTATATACAACAGTGCGCCATTAGTATGCCTCCCAGGGGGCCATGTATACCCAGGTGCTTTGGCATACTAATGGCGCACAACAACAAGATGCGCCATTAGTAACTTCGGCATACTAATGGTGCACTGTTTAATGATGCGCCATTAGTATCCTTTGGCATACTAATGGCGCACTGTGATGTGATGCGCCATTAGTATGAATATTAGGTTTTTTTTATTTTTTTTATTTTCTGTTTTTTGCACAGGTTACAAAATGTATAATTGGACAAAATATAGACAGCACACATCAACAACAGATTCATCAAATACAATAGAAGATTAGTCTCTGAATACAATTCATCATATTAGTCTCCGAATACAATTCATCATATTAGTCTCCGAATTGAAAAGACCGAACAAAGATAGAACATTATATTACAAGTCTCGAGACCGCGAGTAGCGAGTTTGTCTTCACATTACAAGTCGATATCGATCATCTAAACTACCATCACATAGAAGAGAGCTGCGGTCATCACGATGAAACTCGTCTTCATCCGGTTCCTCCAACGCTCCCTCCCCTCTCCCGCTAGATAGCGGGCGTATCTAGATTCGGCCTCGGCCCTAGTGGTGTACCCTTTGTAACTGTTACCGCTGAATCGGTGAACCTGTCTCCGACACTCCTCCCAGTCGTCGTAGACTCCAGGAACCTTACCCTTGTACACGACATACGATGGCATCGCTATGCACTAGCCAAACGAAACGTTAGTACCAATTCACAGACAATACATAAGCAATATATAAGTATGCAACAGAACGATCGGAAGAGAAAAGCAAGACATTAATGGCATCGATTACATCTAAGTTGAACGACTCTCGAAACCAAAGAGACATACTACAAGTTCATTAAAGTTTAATTACAACATGAGCCAATCAATGTTTCAGAACTAGACACAGCATCACTGCTTTCGACTCGACTCAAGGGACCGGAGCGTGGATGAAGCCGCCGTCTACCATGGGAGTCATGAAATAACGGGTGCTGTCAGCCTGCATTTGTAGCATTGTGTCGATGTCACTGTTGGACGGTTGATTTCTGAGGTAGAACTGCCCCGAGGTACGAAGGACATCTTGATGGATGATTTCCGCAAACTCCGACTGGATGCGAAAGAATTCTTGTCTGATGTCCGCGTCCTGGATTGCCGACACGCTCGCGGCCCAATATTTGAGTTTACTCGGTAGCAGAAGTTGATGATGGTCCCATACGATCGCCCGCATGTGATGGATGGCGTAGTAGGCAGCCTTCTGACCGCCAGGCGGCTGCTTGACGCAGCAGAACGTCGTATTGTGGGAGAACACGTGCTTGTCGTACTTACGAATAGGCCTGGTGAAGGTGCCTCCAGATTGGGCGTAGCCGGGGAGAACATCATCAAGAACCTTCTTGACATTTCTGTAGTCTACGTTCGACTGACGGTCCGGGTCGAAATACGTGGCCATGGAATATTTGGGGCTTAGGAGGATGAGCGTGCAATGTGTGTCACTGCAGAAAACACGGAATGTTAAAAGAAAAACGATCGAAATCTAAGAATTCATATGTTACGGGCTGGTTGAGGGGAGGACTTACTCGGGAAAGTAAGGGACGAGGAAGTTATCCTTATCTTGGTTTGCCAGAATGACGCCTTCGAGGTAAGAACTCGCGACTTGCCGGTCCCCAGCGCTGCCCAAGATCTTGGCACGCATGTAGAAGGGGTCGACTATCACGATGTCCGGGGTCTTGTCGCGAATGATCCGCATCTCCATACTCAGCGAAAATAGCCGAACGAAGGTGTAGTGCAGCGGATGAAGGTTCAACATAGCGTGGATGTCATCAAACCGCAGGACGATCGTACGCCCGATGGAGTTATCTACAAAGCCCTTGCCCTCTGGCACATTGGCCACGAAAACCGGGTATGCCACATCCTTCTCTCTGAGACGCCGCTTCTCCAAAGAAAGAACACTGTCATGCAGATTCCGCATAGCACCGGTTGCAGCATTGAGCATATTTGTCGGTAGCATCGCCCTACCCGCCACATGCACCCTCGTCGAGATATCCTCAGGTGAAGGTGGCCCGTCCTGAGCACGGATCGTACTCGGTGCCGGCTGGCCCGCACCCTTGTTAGTCTTTCTTTTGCGTGCCTTCTTCTTCTCCTGTAATGGGACCGAGTTCTGCTCACAGACCGCCTTCTTGAGTGTGTTGGGGCTGATAATATTTTGCACCTCGCCTAACTGAGGCTCGGTGAAGTCGGCAGCTGGAGGCGTCTCCTGAGAGCTGAACGGCAGACGACGCCTGTTGCAACTTGGCTTCTCCGCGGTACCAGCTAGATCGTGCACGTCTTTTGTTGGGTTGGGTTCTTGAGAAGGAGGCCCCATGAAGTCGCCACCGTACACATGATCGGCAAAGTACTGATCGACGTTGGCAAATGTATCGTCGTCGTCGTCGTTCTGATCATGTGCCATATGAATGTTTGGATCCAGTGGCATAGGGATGTCCGGCACCGTTGCGGCGGTCTTGCCATGGGGCCGACTTGGCGCCGGCACGACTGGCGGTGTTGTCTTTGGGGTGGTGTCCCCGCCCCCAAACGAATCTGGCTCTTCGGCCAAAGCAGGGGCCAGCTCAGGCAGGCGCTGAGGGTCATCACGTCATCATCGTCGGCCCCGACGGGTCGAATCGGAGGTAACAACTCGTCGCAGCCTGGCAGCACCCGAACCAGTTGAACCCTAAACAAGTTGGCTGGCATCTGGGTACCATGGAACAAGGGGTTGCCCGGTTGAACGATTTTGCCCTTGGCCACATCGACCAACTCGTTGTTCACGAAGTGCAGGAGAGTGCACGGAACGTCGGCGGCGCCCTGCGAAAACATGTAGGGCGTCAGGGATGCCCATTCAAAGGCAAGGAGATGAAGTCCTCGGCCGAGAGAGGCTTAATTAGTTACCGTGATGATGGCGTCGAGCTCGGCTAATGTAGAGGCACCGCCAACGGCGGGCGTGCAGTTGACGGAGGGGTCGCTTGCTGCAGAGGTGGCGGCCGGGGTACACCCGGGTGCATTAAGCTCCCGTGCCGGCGTCGGAGACACCAATGCCGCCTCCGCCGGAGACACCAATGGCCCCGCCATCGCGTTCAGCGAGTTGCTGGCCGTGAAGCTAGGAATCGGGGGCGGCCCCTGTTGGCCGCCCGCAATCCACGCACTCAACCCCTCGATCAAGGTAGGCACAATGGCGGTGATCGTCGCTCTGAGTTGTTGTTGCACTTGCTCTTGGACAATCTCCGGAATCCGCGCCACCTATGCCTTGAGTTCTTGAACCTCGCGCGCCTGGCTTTCCGAGCTGGTATTTTTCTCCTTTCGCCCACCAGTGTTATAGTATGACGACCATTTTGTCGACAAGCCTTTGCCGGCCACACGACCAGCTGACGTCGGCTTACTGAGCTTATCCTTGTTCTTCATTACATTCAACGCCCTATTTAGAGTGGTGTCCCATGGGTTGCTCTTAGTCGACCCCGCGCTACTTCTTTCAGTCGCCTGCGGAAGGAATGTGAACCATTTAGAAATTTGGCTTCATTAATTAGAATGCAACCATATGGAGCTAATTACGCGGGGGTGTATTCCTTACCAGAACAAGCTCAAGCGCCCTGGTCTTCGGATCCGTGGTAAGCTCCTTTGTTTTCGGGTCCTTCTTGTACCGGGCCCTGACAAAGTTCCTGGTCTGCTTGTCACCGTATTTATCGAAGAGGGGCGGTAGGCCTTGCTCGGCACGGTCCGCCTCCTCCTTGTCCCATATAGGCTCCGCCACTCTGTAACCGCCGGGACCGAGTGTGTGTTCCCCTAAGTTCAGCTCCCGCATTTCTTTCCCCCACTGACTTGATTCGGAGTTTGCGGTGCTCGAGCAATTGATCTTGAAGTCGTTGTA